>JACEEZ010003111.1:65239-115239 GCA_016584305.1 Chionoecetes opilio
AACTGTCCCTTCTACCATTCTAGGACTAACCTTTACTAAAAATCTGAACTGGAAATCACACATCTCATCTCTTGCTAAAACAGCTTCTAAGAAGTTAGGTGTGCTGTGGCGTCTGTGTCTTTTTTTTTCTCCTTCCCAATTGCTTGCTCTCTACATGGGCCTTATCCGCCCATGTATGGAGTATGTCTCACATGTTTGGGGAGGATCCACTCATACAGCTCTCCTAAACAGGGTTGAGTCAAAAGCTTTTCGTCTCATCAACTCCTCTCCTCTGACTGACTGTCTTCAATCTTTAAATCACCGCCGCAATGTTGCTTCTCTTGCTCTCTTCTACCGTTATTTTCATGCTCACTGCTCTTCTGAACTTGCTAACTGCATGCCTCCCCCACTCCCGCGGTCTCGCTGCACAAGACTTTCTACTCATTCTCATCCCTATTCTGTCCATCTTCCTAATGCAAGAGTTAATCAGTATCATTACTCTTTCATCCCTTTCACTGGTAAACTCTGGAACACTATTCCTGTTTCTATTTTTCCACTTTCCTATGATTTAAATCTTTTCAAAAGAAGAGTAACAAGACACCTCCCGAACTAAATTGGCCTACTCCTCTGTTTTTATTTTATTCTCTTATTGTCTTCTTTATAGGGACTGGCAACTAAGCGGTCTTTGTGTTACCCATTTTTGTTGTGCCCTTGGCCAGTTCCTTGTGATGTAAAAAAAGAAAAAAAAAAAAAAAAAAAAATATATATATATATATATATATATATATATATATATATATATATATATATATATATATATATATATATACTCCGTCGAAGTGTCCTCCACGACCGTCAATGAGTCTGTGAAGATATACTGGGCGAGTCACTAAGTCTGCCTCGCCCATCAAAGAAACAGGTGCACAGGACCAGCCCGGATGTTGCTTGTGCCGCCGAGTACTATCGCATCACCATCTACGTATCTTCCCCCCTATGTGTGTGGGCTGATATATCTGCTGCAGGAGAGATGGGATGATATACGCTCGACATGCGTGGCAGTATATGGCTCTCATACCCCGATATGTTGTTGGCAAGTTTGCTGATAAATTGATTGGTTAATTTGATTGGTTTTATCAGGATGATCTTCCAGGTACAGCGGGGGAACAATATAATAGTTGTTGAGGTGCAGAGGTGATTGTTTGAAGTTGAAATTGAACTTTGAAGTTCAGTATTTTTAATATCTTGAGGCACTAAAACATTATCAGCAAGGTGGGTGATTTAGCCAAACATCAACGCGCATGGTGAAGTGCCGTGTGCTTTAACATACCTTATAGTTTGTCATTGTGCCCTCCCCCCCCATGGATTATATTTATAACTGCGCCCCTGCATCCATGTTATATTCCGAAGTGCGTCCAACCTCTCATGCCCCATGACATGCCATCTCGCCTATAATATGCATTCGTGTGTATCAGTAGAGTTAGTCTCCCGCCAGTCGTTGGGTGGTGATGGTGATGTGCATGTAGTAGTACAAAGGTGTCCTGAGACGGCAGCTTTCAATGCTAGCAATACAAAATAAAGCTTCATTTTTGGCTTCAGTAGTGTACTTTTTAGGCCAGATCTAACCACCACCACTGGAACCACAACCACCGCCACCACCACCACTGTAACCACAACCACCGCCACCACCACCACTGTAACCACAACCACTGCCACATCCACCACCACCACTGTACCACCACCACCACCACCACCACCACCACCAGGATGCTGAACCACCTGGATGCTCTCCTCACCCACCTGGGAACCGGCCGCTGGACTGTTCTCCACATCATCGTCCTGGGCTACTGTGAGTGTGTGTGTGTTTGTGTGTGTGTGTGTGTGTGTTTGGGGGGGCTGTTTACCTAATGTTTTTATGCGAGTAGTAATTAATATTATTCACATATACTAATCATTACTTCCGCCAAGGAGGTTATGTGATTGGTTTTGTTTGTTTGTTTGTTTGTTAGCAGAACTGCGCAAAAAGTCACGGACCGTGTTGCATCAACATTTGACCGGAGGTGGGGCTTGGCCTTATTTAGAAGTGATTAACTTTTGGATTTGATCCAGATCCGGTTCTTGATCCGGATCCTGGAATGTTGTCGTCCGTCGCCCTCAAGTGGGAGCCCAACAACAACAACAACAATAATTTCGTTATTATTTTTTTTCTATATGTGACAGGTGAAATATTGTTCAGCCTTGGCGGAGGCATGCGGTCTGTGACTGCTCTTCTCTTGTTGACTCATTTAATCTCTCTCTCTCTCTCTCTCTCTCTCTCTCTCTCTCTCTCTCTCTCTCTCTCTCTCTCTCTCTCTCTCTCTCTCTCTCTCTCTCTCTCTCTCTCTCTCTCTCTCTCTCTCTCTCTCTCTCTCTCTCTCTCTCTCTCTCTCTCTCTCTCTCTCTCACACACAGCCTCAGTCATCGTGGTTCCACACGCCTTCGGTGGGATCTACCTGACGCCTCGCCTCGACTTCTCTTGCCGTGTTCCCACCACCACCACCACCACCAACCTCTCCGTCGTGCTTCAGGCTAACTCCTCCTCTCTCGCCTCCTTCATTACACAGTATTGTATAGTTACTCAGTTTCCGTGACATTACTTACTCATCAGCGTTTATTATAAATATAGTTGAAGTGCCAAGCATTTGTCAGCACTTTTACTCAATTTTTTAATGTTCCTCTGCATTACCATGTAACATATGTCAGAGAACACCAAAACAGTATATATTGATTCGTGACTGTGCTTATCTAAAAGGAAATATACATGTGTTTACATAAATGAAATTTAATTATTTATTCATTCTTTTTTCTTACTCCTCCTTTGCTATTCTTTCGAACAGAGATGAGTGCAAATACAGGATTAACACACCAAATGGCGAAGAGATCCAAGACTGTTTGCAGTTCGACTTTGATAACTCTACTTTTACTTCCACTCTTACAGCTGAGGTAGATAAACCCGCGTGTGTGTGTGTGTGGTGAGTGTGTGTGTGTATTTCCGTAGTTGTATTCATCTAGTTGTATTTTACAGGTCCTGAACTACACTCGTATGGTCCCGTCTCCATATTTACATTATATTTTGTCTCATAATTTTGTTCCATTCCTTAGTGGTTGTTGGCTGATACCGCGTTTGGCGATTGTGGGTTTACACCCTTTTTTAGCTCCCTGCCGCGGTAGGGGCCAGGCCACCACCGAGGGAGGTGGGACACAACCCCAGGCTAACACCCGGTCCCCGTTCATTGCTGGGTAGACAGGGACTCTGGTATTCACCATAGAATGCGAATATTAAAAAAGTACTGTTAGTGCTAACTATGGGTGAATTTTACCCGATTTTAGCCACATAATAAAACATAATCACTCTGATTTTTTTTTGTCCAAGCACACGGTATGACAACACGACATTCACACTTCCCTTACATGGTAAAAATAACACAACAACAAAAAATAAAGTTACATGATTGTGATCTTATAAAAAAGTAAACAGTGAAATTTATAACACAGTAAATATTTACTCGAGGGACATTTGCTTTGGTCAAAAGTATTATTGGTTCCTGGAGATTCATGTAAGTGTCACTCCTCTTACAAACTATTATGGCCTTAAATGAGGAGCGACCAAAAAGTGTTCAATTTCAAGCTATAGGAATTGCTTCATTTCCTAATAATTTTAACTTATATGATACCAACTCCCTGTAAGTTACCACAAATTTATATTTTATCATCCCTTAGGCTTATTCTATGAATTCCTATTGATTCCAATCCCATGCGATGCTCATCTCCTTTGCATTAGCCCTTGAGCCTGTGGTGGGAAACAACACGCTGTTCCGGGAAACAGGGCTAGTGTGACATCTGGGTTACCACAGTTACTTTCTTTAGGTTACCCCAGGTACTCATTTATCGATCAATAGCAAAATAAAGGATGGACAGCCTGTTGGGCTACACGCCGACTGCCCTGGCCGGGATTCGAACCAGACCCCGCGAATTCGTAGCTAGGAGCGCTAGCAACTACACCACGGAGGTGCATTCACGGTGCTCTAATACAATTTGTTATAGCTAACCTGGAAAAATGAATGCACAGCCTTAAACAAAATTACCAAGGTTAGGCCTATTATATTCATAATATTGTATGGTTCGTCATCACTGAGAATTGTCATTGACATTCTGCACGCTTATAATCTCTTATAGTTACCCTATAAAAATAGTAAAAATAGTTCACTGTAAGTAAAGAAAATGTCCCGGTTAAAATATTGCATGTATTGTCAGCGTTGTGTAAAACTCACCAATATGTATATCCGGTATTGCTAACGCTGGGTAAAATTCACTTGAATCCGCAAATATAAAGGGAATTATAAGAGAGAGAAAAGGCACACTACCCCTCACGGCAAGAGGCTAGGATGAACTGAGCACTTATAAAAGGACAGATGCGTACTCTTCCTTATCACGCGGTAAATACGGGAGAGATAAAACGCTGAGAGAAATTTACCCGACATCGGCATTCTAGGGTTAAGGAGACCGGCCATCTTTCTCTGCTCCCCGGGGATCGATCCCGGGATTTTTTGCTTGTGAACCGAGCGTACTAAACCGTACACTACGGATTAACCGTAACCATGTGTGTGTGTGTGTGTGTGTGTGTGTGTGTGTGTGTGTGTGTGTGTATGTGTGTGTGTACTTACCTCTCCTCTACCTTGCTGTTTTATAGTACAATCTGGCGTGCGGTCAGGCCTACCTCCAGACCTCCTTCCAGAGTGTATACATGTTTGGTGCCTTAGTAGGAGCACCTGTCAATGGCTACCTGTCTGATAAGTAAGTATAGACAATAATGTGATGCCGGCAGTTTTTCTCTCTTCTACTGTCGTTGTGATGATGATATTCTTAAGGGAGCCTGCCGAGACTACGAAATCCCACGGCCGGGACCAATATCGTGTACCAAAGGGGATACTGCTTGGCGAAACGGTTGTAGGCTATTTTATACATTTCAATATATCATTGTATGTTGTTGTGACTCTCTCTCTCTCTCTCTCTCTCTCTCTCTCTCCTCTCCTTCTCTCTCTCCTCTCTCCTCTCTCTCTCTTCTCCTCTCTCTCTCCTCTCTCTCTCTCTCCTCTCTCTCTCTCTCTCTCTCTCTTTTCTCTCTCTCTCTCTCTCTCTCTCTCTCTCTCTCTCTCTCTCCTCCTCTCTCTCTCTCTCTCCTCTCTCTCTCTCTCTCTCTCTCTCTCTCTCTCTCTCTCTCTCTCTCTCTCTCTTTCTCTCTCTCTCATTTCTCTCTCTCTCTTCTCTCTGACTCTCTACAATTCAGCATGTGTCTCGACTCAATACCTCATCTACAACTCTCTATCTCTAACTTCTTCTACACTTTACATCTCTAGACAACAACATTGGATATGAGAAAATCCGGTTCTTTTTCGCATCCTCAGAAGATTCCCCTCACTAGTCATTCTGACCACATTGTAACACAATAGGATAATATGACACACGGATAACAACTGACAATTTCACCAGAATCACCCACTAGCACTAGAACTAACTTGCTTCAGACTTACTTATAACTACTAGATACTAACATAATATATACCAACTTAACACAACTACTACATACTACTACAACTGCTGGAGGAGAAGGAGAGAGACAAGTCACACACTCACGTAAACCACAGGCGGAACGAGAGTCTGCCCCAGGTAGGCTGAACGGGTTTATATAGGGGTAGGACTAGAACAACGTCCCGAAACCGTGTTCAAGGGCATTAACCAGATTATATAGAACGTAAAGAGTTAAGAGTGGATTTTCAGAAGCGTGAATACGTATATCGAACCATACCTCTCACACGTTACTCAGTTTACGTTACTCCAGGTACAAGCCGAAGCGCACGGTGAGTTGTTACGTAGCCTTAACCGTGCTGGGTCTGGTGTCTGCCTGGCTCCCCCTCTCCTCCCTCATCTCGTGGCCGCTTCTGCTGTGGGACTCTGACAGCCTTCTGCACCTACTCTTCCTACATCCTTGTGGTTCCTTAACTGTATGCCTAAACTTATTCATTAAAATTATTAGACATTTTGATAAAGGTATGTTTTCAGTTTATTTCTTATAATCTTTCACTTTAAGTTGACGTCCTCCAACTCTGCTAATTTGTATATTTTCATTCTCCGCCACATTATAACTTTCTTACGTGTCTAATTTTCCTTACACTTTAACCTTCACTCTGTAATTGTCGCTTTATGGAGGTGATGGAGCCAAAAGGAGAAATCGCTGCTTTCGGCATCTTCACTTCTGGGGGTTTACGTTATGCTGTACGGTGGCTTAGGTTACTTGATAAGGACTGCGAATTGCAGACGGTGTCGACCCTTCGGATGCTCTCCTTCCGCTCTGTGGTAAGTCATCTTGAAAAAGTGAAACAGGGTAAATGCTTAGGTCAATGCGAGTATGATGTATATTCTTTTTTTGTAAGTTTTTTATAATTTTGGTTAGATAGTACTAGTTGTTTGTTGTTGTGGTAACACAATTGCAAAAATTGTATGTAATAGATATGTACGTAACTTTGGAACGCCAGAAGATCGAGTCTTGAGTCGCTGTGTGTCTCCCACGGCAGGGTGATCGACGAGTTCCCGCTGTGGCTCATCGTGAACGGACGGCCCAGAAGCCCTCCAGGTGTTCGGCAAAATGGCCCCGCTGGCACGCTTGATTCTCCCTCCTGAGGCAGAGATAAGAGCTGGTTGAGGAACAGGCTGCGAGGGGCAGAATACTACCCAAACGCTCTTCTATGGGATCCTTCTTAAGTCTTTTGTTGCGATGTTGTGATTCTTCTGAAGTGAGTTTAGGATGGAATCTTCTATTGTTTCTCCTGTTCTTGGCTAAGAAAAAAAACACAAATATAATGTTTAGTCATTAGTATCAATAGAATCGTCAACAATTTGGATTTTTTTATGGCGGGCATATCATAACTTTCTTTGTTTTTCCTTTTTACAATATCAATAACTTTATTTCACTTTCTTACCACTCTGCAGAACGCCGCGGCTACGAACCATCACGCTTACCATCTACTTTATCTACATAGTGGTGGCAATGGTGTACTACGGTTTGTCTCTCAGTGGTGCCAGCATAAGCGATGACCCCTACGTCTATTTGGTACTGACCGGTCTTATGGAGCTCCCGGCCTATATCTTCTCTGGTTTCATCGTCCAACACTTCGGGAGGAAAGCGAGTCTTTCTTTTTCCTTCCTTATTACCACTGCGGTTCTTTTCGCTGTTGCCTTCACCCCTGCTGGTTAGTGAAGAGGCGGTATTGCACAGGGACGGTTTTGATCAGTGTGCAGACTTTCGCTGAGCAACTCTCTCTGAGCTGCTCAGGGAAATGATGAACCGGTGATGCAAGTTTCGATAAGTAATCCTGTTCAAAACAATAACACAGCGGCTTACGGTGATGCTACACTCCACAATGCAGTCCAGAAGCAGACGTGGAATAAGCTTTGACCTCGACTCCAACAGTTTTTGTTACCAGTTGCTTTGTTGGTTCTGTATATTTGTATATCAAAGTATATTCGTAATCAATCCTTTTAGGTGAACGTATAAATCGAAGTATAAATAGAGAATCATTATTTTATGTCAGGAATATTATGTTTTGATTAAATATATATATATATATATATATATATATATATATATATATATATATATATATATATATATATATATATATATATATATATATATATATATTTATTTATATTTAAGTATTTATAGATTTTTGGAACAAAATACGTTTACAATCTATAATAATATAAGCGAAAGTGTGTGTGTGTGTGTGTCTGTCTGTCTGTCTGTCTGTGTGTCCGCTCTAGGTTCCGCCCCCCGTGGCGGAATCCCATCATATGGCACAGTTTTGGAACCAGGTTGACCAGGGGAAGGTTTTAAGCCCACCTATGAGATGATCCGATCATTTTCTTTTTCTTTTTTTTAGCAGCCTATTAGCGATAATTGTGAAAAAAGTGGGTTGCAAGAATTGAGGAAACCTTGATGTAGAGTGATGGGTAATGGGTGAGTGAATGGGTGGGGTGATGGGTAATGGGTGTGGGGTGATGGGTGAGTGAATGGGTGGGGGGTGATGGGTGATGGGTGAGGGAATAGATGGGGGGTGATGGGTAATGGGTGAGTGAATGGGTGTGTGGTTATGGGTAATGGGTGAGTGAATGGGTGGGGGGTGATGGGTAATGGGTAAGTGAATGGGTTGGGGGTGATGTGAATGGGTTGGCGTTAATACATACATTTCTACATCCATGATTTCAGGAAAGCTAGAAGGCGCTATCTGGAGAGTCTGTGTTTGGTGGGCCTGCGGCCCACCAAACACAGGTGGTGGGCCGAAGACCCACCAATAGCCCTCCGCAGGAGCTAGCCAAGAAGTCCGTCCGGAGGGTGGCTTTGCGGCTAGTAGATAATAATATCGGTTTAGATTTATAACATGCATAACTTTGTTCAATGAGTAGAACAGCTGAGCAGAAATATCTTCTGAGTAGTTCCTCGTTTACTCATGGAAACAGGATTACCGTGAGTAAAATGCTCACGAAACTCTGCTCAATGAGCAAAATCGTCCCCGTGTATAATATCACCTTAATAGTAGTATAGTAGTAGCTGTTATTGTTGTTGTTGCATTCTCTATAGCCCACGCTCATCACCTCCCTCCCTCCCTCTCTTCAGAATACAGTACCACCTTGTTAGCCTTGGCCATGGTGGGGAAGATGGCCATCACAGCAAGTTACCAGATGATTATATTCTTCTCAGGCGAACTCTTCCCGACGGAGGTGCGAAGTCGAGGGGTCAGCACCGCCGTCATGATGTCCCGTCTCGGCAGTATAGGGGCGCCCTTCATCACGGATCTGGTGGTGAGTTCTTATTGCTCCTGAAGAAGAATAACTGCAGTATTGGGTTCATTTTGTCATCTTACTACTTGAGATATCAGTAATGTTTTTTGTTAGTAGAAACAAAAGATTTAGTTTGGGTATTTTCTTCTATTCTCCTCCTCCTCCTTCTGCGTAGGGTTCCATGTATCCTTGGGCGCCCTTCGTCATCTTCGGGTCTGCTGCCTTGCTGGCAGCGGCTGGAACCTTCCTGCTGCCGGAGACTCGAGGCCAAGTCCTGCCTGACACGGTGGCCCATCTGGAGGCGCGGGAGAGAAGGTGTGTTGCTATTTTTTTTCTCTCTCTCTCTTTCTCTCTCTCAATCTACATTATATCGCATGCCTTTTTCTCCCCTTTTCCTCCTTCGTTATCATGAGGATAGACTGTTTTCTTTTTATGCTTATTTATCTTATTTTGCTTCAATTGAATTAATATTAGGGAACCATTTTTTGAAAGATATCCCAGACAGTGCAATAAAAAAGTTTACCCATAATACAATAATATCTATCTTAGTTTTCTAAGTAGCATTGGTTTACGTAATGATCATTCTCTCTCTCTCTCTCTCTCTCTCTCTCTCTCTCTCTCTCTCTCTCTCTCTCTCTCTCTCTCTCTCTCTCTCTCTCTCTCTCTCTCTCTCTCTCTCTCTCTCTCTCTCTCTCTCTCTCTCTCTCTCTCTCTCTCTCTCTCTCTCTCTCTCTCTCTCTCTCTCTCTCTCTCTCTCTCTCTCTCTCTCTCTCTCTCTCTCTCTCTCTCTCTCTCTCTCTAGGCAAAGTAACACGATCCTGGCCAGTCAAGTGTGAATACATCTGATGACTGACTGACTGACTGATAATAACGTCATCTATTTCTTGAAAGCATTTGATTGTGAGAAGGCTTAGCATTTTCTTCCTCATATATGGAGTGTGAACCTGGCACTCAACAGTAAGTCAGCAACGTCCAAGCACATACGCCGGTGGGTGACGACCAATGTGAGGGATATGCAGGGTGATCGTCAACACATTGTTTCAAACTTGGTCATCAGCGACTCGTCTCGACGTAAAACATTTGTAGAGCTGAACCCCAGCTGCAGTGTTCACAATGTTTATAACACACGGTATAGTGTGAACGAGCTTCAGAGAATATAATTTACAAGGCTTCGCGTGAGCAGTCACAATTTGGCGTGTGAGACGGGTAGTTGGAACATGAGAGGTCGAGGTCACCTGCCATTGCAAGAGCGCCTGTGTACGTGCCCGGCTCGTGCAGACGGAGGTACACGTTATTGAGCATTATCCTTAAACACAACATCTACAAAAATTATACGGATTTACAACGATGCAAGAACCGTTCTATGTAAACTTGGCTTTGGATGTAATGCGTAAAGCAATTTATGAAATATTGGAAACGTATGAGTAAATATATGTGTAAATACTAAGATTTTAGGTTATGAATATTGTTTATGGATCGGACTACAGTTTTGTTGATAAATATATATGATGATTTATATTTTATTTAATATTATTTTACTGTTTATATTTTGTAGTGTAGTTTTGTACTGCTATAATTGCGAATTTTGTTTGATAATGTTCTTACTTTTTACTGGTACGTTTTTTGCCTTACATTACTTCTAATGTCCTTTTCAAGGGTGTTTTAGTTTTTTTATATTTTGCTATATACTGATTATACTACTAGTCTACTGTCTCGTGTTATTGTTATGTCTATTGTTCTTTTATTTAGTGTGTAATATTAGTAGTAAAATATGTGTAAATGTTATAAAACTGTGGTCAATAAACTATATATCTATCTATCTGTGTGTGTGTGTGTGTGTGTGTGTGTGTGTGTATGTGTGTGTGTGTGTGTGTGTGTGTGTGTGTGTGTGTGTGTGTGTGTGTGTGTGTGTGTGTGTGTGTGTGTGTGTGTGTGTGTGTTTTTGTGTGTGTTTTTGTGTGTGTGTGTGTGTGTGTGTGTGCGTGCGTGTGTGTGTGTGTGTGTGTGTGTGTGTGTGTGTTGTGTTTTTGTGTGTGTTTGTGTGTGTGTGTGTGTTGTGTGTGTGTGCGTGCGTGTGTGTGTGTGTGTGTGTGTGTGTGTGTGTGTGTGTGTGTTTTTGTGTGTGTTTTTGTGTGTCATTCACCCTTGGTATTGTCAACGCGAGTCAGACCCGCGATCGCCAGTTGCACTCTCCCGGAGCGAGCTTGGAATTCATTATTACCTCTCTCTGGGTAATGCTGGGACCTCACACGCCACACTACCCCATCCCCTTGCTCAAGAGGGATAGCAACCACCCTAATTTTTCAGTGAAAAATCCCCGGTAGCATTGAGGATTCGAAAATGATAACCACAGAATGGCGCGCCAACGCTGTTATCCACTTGACCATCGCTGCGGTGGCGTGGCAAATGTATACACCTAATTGTGTTTTTACAGGGTCTGACCTACACTCGTATGGCCCTATCTCCATATTTGCATTTTATCAATAATCCTTATGGCTTAGTGTTGGGGGAAGCCATCACCCCGGGAGGCGGGACACAACCCCTGGCTAACACCCGTCACCCATTCACTGCTGGGTGGACAGTGGCCCGGGTTTTAAAGCGACCGCCCATCTTTCTCCGCTCCACCCGGCGAGGCGGGTGTGTGTGTGTGTGTGTGTGTGTGTGTGTGTGTGTGTGTGTGTGTGTGTGTGTGTGTGTGGTGTGTGTGTGTGTGTGTGTTTAAGTTCAAGTTCTTTACTATGTATTTTTTGCTCTAGTACTTAAGTTAACTCTTTGTCTTATTGTTGTTGTTTTGTTTGCCTGTATGCCTCCGGGTGATATTAAAATTATTATTATTATTATTATTATTATCATTATTACATATTCATGCTTCCTCGAACATCCACACTCCTAAATTTGCCTGATTATACACATATTTATGATATGAACATACATATGCATACTAATACACATACTCATACATACATATACTTATACATATATACATATACATACATATACATATACACACATACACACATACATACACACACACACACATAAACAAAATAAAGATTTGTAATTATTTATATAGAACTATAGATAGTTTGTAATTAGTTTTCTTTTACCTTTAATTTGAAACCTATTCGAATAGTACAATTTCTTATGCATTCGGGAAGTTGATTCCATTGCCAGACACCCCTATGAATAACCCTTTTTTGAGCATGTGAGGTTCTGCAGTATGGAATTCGGAGACTGTCTGGTCTTCTGGTAGCAAAATGTTGTGATATCTGAAATCCACAATCGATGAAAAATGTATTCAAGGCGTTGTAAGCATATAAACATGTTTGTAGCTGGATTATGTCAGGTAGTTTTGATAACTTGTGCTCTCGAAACAGGGGGGTTGTATGCTCAAGGCGACTATTGTACTCATAACTCGTAGTAACTTTTTTTTGTGCAAGAAAGAGGTTATCTATGTAGGTTTTGCAGGCTGTCGCCCCATATTGCTGATCTATATAGTAGGTAAGGATAAACCAATGCAAACTAAAGAAGTTTCAAGAAATCTGCATTCATATGTACCCTAACTTTGTAAATAATCCCAGGTAATTTAGAAATTTTCATTTTTGTACTGTAAGTACACAATGAGTATATATACAGAGGAGACAAAATGTAGAAGAGCAGATTCTGTGGACCTATTTTTCCTAATGCCATCCATATTGGCAGTCAGATGATAAATTATTATTTGCAAAAAAATTACAGAGCCGGTAAGCAATTGCTTTTTCAAAGATTTTGCTAATTGATGGTAAAATGGAGATTAATCAGTAATGATTTATTTAATCTTTACCACCAGACTTGTGCATAGGACTTGCTTTAGCTATTTTCAACTTATCAGGAAAACACCATGCCTAAAAAATACAATGATTATGTGTGTAAGAGGATGTGTTATGTTGTATACTGCGGATACCTGTGTGACAATATCTCTGTGTACGCGGGACTTTTGCCAGAATTCTTATAGTCGCTAAACAAACATGAATGTGTATCAATGTATTCGCCATATATTTGTGCAACCGCCAAAAAATTTTTTTTTTGCTAAAGTCTTATGGTTATTCTATGATTGTACTTGCAAGATGAAGAACATTGAGGTTTATGGAATCCATGGTACAGCTCGTTCACAGAAAACAGGCCGCAAGGGTCTTCCTCTCTAATCTCTCTGCCCGCGATAGGGAGAGACCTGTCAGCACCTTCACCTTCCATGGTGGTCACTGGATCACTGAGCCTATATGTGACCCCTGGGTCATTCTCAGGTAAAGTACAGTTTCCAGATTTCACCGGCCGAAAAATTAGCCCATCTTTTTTAATTTGGCGGCCGCCCAATTGGGCATACTCGCGTTTTCTTAGTGAGTGACCAAATGGGCGTAGCCGCGCTTTACGGGTTAACTACTTGGATAATAACCGCTTATTATCTGACTCTCAACATGGCTTTAGATCAAAACTTTATATTATACTGCAATTTTACAGTTTGTCAGCGACGTATACCAATACTTGGAAAGTAAATATTATGTTGCAGGAATATTCATAGATTTATCAAAAGTCTGTGACTTTTAAGATCAACACATACTTCTCGGCAGAGAAGAAAAAATAGGGATAAGGGTTGTTACTCACCAACTGTTTAAGAGTTATCTTATATATTAGTAACAGGTCACAAAGTGTTTTTTAGTATTTCTACTCATTCTCTTTCAAAATATATATCTAAGGGTGTAGCTAAAGAATCTATTTTAGAGCCTCTATATTTTCACAAATATATAAATGACATAACCATTGTTAGTTAAAAATATAAATTTACTATATATGGTGACGATACAAATCTCTTATTAGCTGATAGAAACCTGAACTCCTTACACCTTAATGTGCAAATTATATTGTTGTTGATAAATCAGTGGATTCAGGCCAACAAATTACATCTCAATGTTACAAAAGCCAATTATATACTGATTCAGAATCGTTCACTAAAAAAATTTATGCCCCCAATATTACTAGGAGGTGATCTGATACAACGTGTCCCTCATATAATATTTTTGGGTGACAATATTGATGAAAATTCAAATTGCAGCTATCATATTAATAAGGTCTGTACAAAACTATCAAGAATATGTGGCATACTATATTGGGTCCGCCATCAACTAACAACAGAGTGTATGTTAAGTATTTATTACCCTTTATGTTATCCTCACTTCATCACCTGCTCTACTGTGTCTCCATATGGGGTTGTACATGGCCATCATTTTTGAATAAATTATTAGTAGCTCAAAATGAGATTATTAAATGTACTCTTTTCATTGATAAATTTGATTCTACTACCCATAATTATGCTCAGTTATATATATTAAATTTTAAATTCATAAAAATGTATTTTGTATTGTTGCCTTTTTATAAAAAATGAGAAAATCTATCCATTTAACAAACTTAATAAATGTATTGCAAGTATTCCTAATACTAGGTGTAATAATATTATTCTAGTGACTCCACAATAGACAAGTTGCCTATTTAATATTTTTTCTTCAGTTTGGCCAATATGATTCCAAAACTTAAAAATCACAATAAACATTATAATTTCAAAGAAAAAAAGGAAAAAAATATATCCATAAGGTTTAAAGCTGCCAAAAAGTCACGTGACTGTAAAAAGCTCCAACGTGGTCGTGACGTCATCAGATGGACACACGTGGGAGGAAACGGAGGCATCAAAGTGATTGTGGAGCATGCCTCGGCAACACCAACACTGATCTTGTGTTTGCCGATGAAGCAGTAATCTTTGTTGTGTCGCTGGAGGTCCTGGTGATGGCCCTCGAGGCGCTGCACGAGCAGGCAAAGCCTTTGGGACTTGAGGTATAATGGCTCAAGACCAAGAACCATGTATTTGGAGGCTTACTAGATGCAACAGTACAGTCTGTTCATGCGTGCAGCGAGGACATTGAGATCTTGGAAAGTCCTACATACCTTGGTACCGCAGTCCATAATGACGGCGAGTCACGTCAAGAAGTCTTCCAGCGGATTGGCTTAGCCCACGGTGTTATGGACTCGCTCAGCATGAGTATTTGGCGTTGTCGGTACCTGTGGAGAAGGACAAAGATCCGGATCTTCAAGTCGCTTGTGATCCCTGTCTTACTCTATGGTTGTGAGACATGGATACTAAATAGCTACTTGAAGAGGGGAATCGATGCCTTTGGTAATAAGAAGCTTCACAGCATCATGGTGTATCGCTGGGATGATTACGTATTATATCAGTGATTGCAAGGTGAGACTGAATCGAGGCCTATTACTTGCATAGTTCGGCAGCTCCATATTCGAATTTATGAAAATGTGGCACGCTACCCTGAAACCGATCCTTCCCACCGGGTAGTATTGTAGCGTAACAGACAATCCGGCGTGGAGGAGGCCAAGGGGGCGCCAACAAGAATCGTGGCTGGGGCAAGTTGATGTTTCCTGTCGAGAGTTACTTGTTATGGTATGGGCGCCTGCATGGGGACTCGCGCATGGTGACCCCGGGAATGGCGTCGAAGGATGGGCGAAGCGACGCGTCTCCCGGCTTATCCCTCCAATGTTTAATTGATCGAGATGAAAATACTGATGCTGTGTATATAGCATCTATGCCTTCTCTATTTATCTCGTATCGGGAGTATGGTTTATGTTTATCTTATTGGATTCTAGGAAACATTATCTCCTGAACTTCCGTCGCAAATTATTACTTTAATATATATTGACATGTTGCTTAAAAAGGGGGGAGAAGACAAGGGGTTTTACTTTGGCTTCACCCCTTCTTTTTCTTATGACCTAATCGCCTCTGTTCTTCCTGCCGCTGACAATTATAATGCGAATTTGGCTCAGTTAGGAGTAAAACGTTGGGTTAGCTAAATTAGTTGGGTTTCATGAATCAAAAATTGGGATTAAGGTAGTAAATTTTGATATCTCCTATAACACTACTTCCAATTAAAATACATCTCATGTCCTCCCCGAAAGTATTGATTTGCGACGCAAGACTCAGAGAGAAAAGTTCTCAAATCATCAAAGTAAATATAAATCTACTCCCAATTGCGTAGAGATTTTCTGATCCATGATAAAAAATTTACCGATGATTTGGCAGATCCCTTTATGCCGGGAATTTTGGGATGGAATTTTGCGCAGCCCTTCACACCATTCACTTATTACTTTTTTAGTTTTTTCCCATGATGAAGACTTAACAGTGGTTTAGAGGCCATATGTAGTACAGTCATTTTTGTTCGTCAACAAATTCCGTGGTATTTTAACTCACATTTTTAAAGGAGAGAACCAGACACTGCAGCCCACATCAAGAAAATCCCAAAGTGCTGTACAAGGCGAAATCCCGACCAAACACATGTTCGTACGCCCTCTCAGAAGCACACACAGTTTCAAGACATCATTTGTATCATGTAGTATGACTATTACCTACGAAAAAAGTATTTCACTTATGTTGATTTCGCCAGTTTACTATTTTCTTATTTTCGATTATTCTGCAGAGGTGTCACATGTATAGACATTATTATTTAATATCATTGGTGGCAAAATTGTTTGTAAATTTTCCGAACTAAAATTAAATGTACTACTATGTATATTAGAACCATAGCAATATTTCGGGAGTGTTTATACATAATACCAATACAAAAAAGGTTCTATCTAACTTTTAAAGTGTTTCTTTGGCTATAGATAAATAAAAAATAAAATAAATTTAAGAGGCTCTGCAGTTTGTTTTCCCCCCACTCGAGACAGATGTGGTACAATACGTCCGCCCACATAGTACGGCATAAATGGACAGAGTTGTTGAAAATAACGTATTGGTTACGGGAAATATCAAAATCACGAACGGGAACTATCGTAGAAAATGCTTGTCGACGTGATAAATTAGAACCACATGGCACGAAAAAAAAAATACCACGTTAAAACGAGAGTTCAGGTACGTATAAAGTACCCATTGAGGTGACCACGACCATTAAGAGTCGTATAGATTTATTGGCGAGTCGCTAGTCTGCTTCCCTCAAAGAAAAAGGGTTCAAGAGCAGCCCGGATGTTGCATGTGCCGCCGATTACTATCGGATCACCATCTATCTTCCCCCCTCTGTGTGTGGGCTGATATATTGGCTGCAGGAGAGATGGGATGATATAAGCTCGCATTGCGTGGCAGCTTGTGGCTCTCGTACCCCGATATGTCGGCAAGTTAGGCAATAGATATATTGATTAATTTTATTGGTTTTATCAGGATGATCTTACAGGTACACCGGGGGAACTATATTATACGTACCTGTTAAAGTGCAGAGGTGATTGTTTAAAGTTGAACTTTATAGTTAAGGTTTTTTGAGTATTTTGAGGTAATAAAAGATCATCAGCAAGATGGATGATTTAGCCAGACATCAACGCGCATGGTGAAGTGCTGTATGTTTTAACATATGTTATTGTGCCCCCCCCCCCTCCCGCGAATTATATTTCTGACTGCTACCCTGCATCCATGTTATGTTCAAGTGCTTCTTCCCTCTCTCAGAACTTCTCAATCAATCAATCATTGGGGGCATACACCGGGGGGCGCGTCGCCTCGCCCACCCTACGACGCCACTCCCGGGGGTCACCACGCGCGAGTTCCCATGCAGGCTCCTTTCCTATACCAAGCATCTCTCGACAAGAAACATCAACTTGCCCCAGCCACGAGCCTTGTGGGCGCCCCCTTGGCCTACTCTACGCCGGATTGTCTCTTACAGATACAACCCGATGGGAAGGATCGGTTTCAGGGTAGCGTGTCACATGCCCATATAGCCGAAGTTGGCGCTGACGGACTATGCAGGTAATAGGCCTCGATTCAGTCTCACGGTGCAATCGCTGATTTTGACACGTATCATCCCAGCGATACCCCATGATTCTGCGAAAAACACTTTTTACAAAGGCATCGATTGTCTCTTCAAGTCACTATTTAGTGTCCTGTCTCACAACCATAGAGTAGGACAAGGGATCACAAGAGACTTTAAGATCCGGATCCTTGCCCTCCTGCACAGGTACCGGACAACGCCAAATACTCCCGCTGGGGCGAGTCCATAACACCGTGGGCTATGCCAATCCGCCGTAAGATCTTCTTGACATGACCCGCCGTCATTATGGACTGTGCTACCAAGGTATGTAAAACTTTACAAGATCTCAATGTCCTCGCCACAGGCATGAACAGACGGTACTGCTTCATCTAGTAAGTCTCCAAACACCTGGACCTTGGTCTTAATCCAGGAGACCTCACGTCCCAAAGGCTTTGCCTCCTCGTGCAGCGCCTCGAGAGCCATCACCAGGACCTCCAGCTACTCAGCAAAGATTACTGCATCATCGGCAAAAACAAGATCAGTGATCTTGGTGTTGCCGACGGATGCTCCACATCACTTTGATCTACAACCTTGTCCATTACCCAGTCCATACAACTTGGGAAAAATGATGGGGCAAGCACGCACCCTGCCTCACTCCTGTATTCACAGGAAAGAAGCTGGATACACCTGCCCTACACTTCACAGCACTCTCAGTCCTAGAATACAGACCAGTTATCAAACCAATAGTCCTTGCAGGAATCACGCGAAGTCGCAGAAGATCCCAGAGTGACTCACGATGCACAGAGTCAAACGCCTTCTTGAGATCAACATAGGCTGCAAGCATCCTCTGTCGAAACTCACGTCGGCGTTCCACCAGGACACGAAGCGCTAGGATACGTCCGTTGTTGCCTTACCAGGCGTGAACCCAGACTGCTGAGATCTCTGATGCTTCACCAGATGACTGCGAATCCGTGTCAGCAATAGATGGGCAAGCACCTTGCCTGGTACGCTGAGCAGTGTAATACCACGGTAATTGTTGCAGTCCTGACGGTCCCCTTTCCCTTTCCTGATAGGGACGACCAGCCCCCTTTTCCAGTCAGGAGGAATGGTACCTGACTGCCACACAGCAGTCAGGACAGCATGCAACCCGCGGATCATGGCCTCACCCCCAGCTTTGAGGAGCTCCGCACTGATATTACAAACACCAGCTGCCTTTCCACCCCTCAACTTTGCTACAGTTAAGGTTTTAAGTTAAGGTTTTTTAAGTAATTTGAGGTAATAAAAGATCATCAGCAAGATGGATGCTTTAGGCAGACATCACCAGAACCTCTCAAGGCTGTTATATAATCCAGAGGGGCCAATGAACAATTGAATGCTTGATAAATGTTATCGATCGAGCTGTATTGATATGCCACCTCGCCTATATTATGCATTCATGTGTATCAGTTAGTCTCCCGCCAGTCGTTGGGTGGTGATGGTGATGTGTGTGTATAAGTACAAAGGTGTCCTGAGACGGCAGCCTTCAATGCTAGCAATCCAAAATAAAGCTTCATATTTGGCTTCACTACTGTACTTTTTTGTCCAGCCCACCACCACCACCACCATTATAATATCCACCACCAACACCACCACCAACACCACCAGGATGCTGAGCCACCTGGATGCTCTCCTCACTCACCTGGGAACCGGCCGCTGGACTGTTCTCCACATCATCGTCTTGGGCTACTGTGAGTGTGGGGTGTGGTTTGTGTGTGTGGGGTGTGTGTGTGTGTGTGTGGTTTTGTGGGGGTGTGTGTGTGTGGGTGTGTGTTGTTTGGGTGTGTGTGTGTGTGTGTGTGTTTTGTGTGTGGGAGCTTTTGTAGTGTAGTGGTTTAGCACGCTCGCTTACACCGAGAAGTCCCGGGTTCGATTTTTTTTTCCCCGGCGGAGCGAAGATAGATGGGTGGTCTTTCTTAAAATCCTAGCCCCTGTTTCCCCCCAACATGAATGGGTACCGGTGCCATCGGGTTTGTTTACCCCCCCACCCCCCCCGGGGGGGGCTTCGGCCAACACTAGTATGCAGCAGCGGTAGATCACTATGGCTCTGAGGCATTATCCTCTAAACAAAACAAACAAGAGAAACAAGTGTGTGTGTGTGTGTTTGGTGAGGGCTGTTTATCTAATATTTTTGGGCGGGTAGGAATTAATATTATTCACATATACTAATCATTACTTCCGCCAAGGAGGTTATGCGATTGGTTTTGTTTGTTTTGTTTGTTAGCAGAACTGCGCAAACCACGGACGATATTGCCATGAACATTTGACTAAGGTGGGTCGTGGCCCTATTTATAAGTGATTAACTTTTGGATTTGATCCAGATCCGGTTCTTTTTCCGGATCCTGGACTTTTGTGAAGGATATCCCGGAGCCTTGGCGTCCGTCGCCCTCAAGGGGGACCCCAACAACAATAACAATAATAATTTCGTTATAATTTTTTCTATATGTAACAGGTGAAATATTTTTCTATTTTGGCGGAGGCATGCGATCTGTGACTGCTCTTCTCTTGTTGACAATCATTTAATCTCTCTCTCTCTCTCTCTCTCTCTCTTCTCATCCTCTCGCTCTCTCTCTCCTCATCTCTCTCCTTTATCTTTTCCTCTCTCCTCTCTCTCCTCTCTCTCTCTCTCTCTTCTCTCTCCTCTCTCCTCTCTCTCTCTCTCTCAACTCATCTCTCCTCTCCTCTCCTCTCCTCTCTCTCCTTCTCCTTCTTCCTCTCTCTCTCCCCCCCACACAGGCAGTCCGTGGTCCACCCGCCTTGGTGGGATCTTCCTGCGCCTCCCTCGCTTCTCTTGCGGGTTTCCCCCACCAAAAAACACACCCCCCTCTCTCTTCCAGCTAACTCTCCTCTCTCCCTCCTTCATTTCACAGTTTGTATATTTGCCCTCAGTTTCCTGACTTACCACTCAATGAGGCGCATAAATATGGTTGAGTCAACTTCGTCAGCCTTGGGGACTCATTATTTAAAGTTCCTGTTCATTACATGAATTTCGAGAACACCAAAACAATAAATATTGATTTGTGACCGGCTTACTAAACAATAACTTTTGAAAATTTCATAATGAACTTAGAATGGATTTATATTTCTTTCTGTACTTCTCTTTGGGGGTATTCTTTAAGAGGTGAAATGCAAATCAGGATCACACTGGCGAAGAATCCCAAATGTTGAGTTCCTTTGAACTCTCTTTTCCCCAGTTTTAACGGATAGGGAAAACCCGCGCGTGTTTGTGTGGGTGGTGAGTGTGGTGTATTTAAGTATATCTGTTGATATTTAAAAGTCTAAAGAAATACGAAGTCACTTGTAATGGCCTGTCTCCATATCTACTTAAATATTTATCTATCTTTGCCATTTTAGGGTTGGTGATACTGATTTGCAATGGGGTTTTCGCTTTTTTAGCTCCACCCCGCGGCAGATCAAGACCATCACCAGGAAGCGGGACACAATGGTACAACCGCCCGTTCTTGTGGGTGAGGGGTGGTATTAAACCCCGTTTTAATTTATTAAAAAGTAACGTTAGTGCTAACTTGGGGTTTTACCGATATCGAAAAATTTAAACATAATTACCTCAATCTTTTTGATCAAGAAAGGTATTTCACAACTTCACCTTTTACTTGAAAAAAACGCATAAAGAAAGTTACGGGATTTTAAAAAAGTAACCGTCAGTTTAAACACAGTTTTTAACCGGGACATTCTTTAAGAGTTTAATTGATTTTATTATTGATTGATTTAAACTAATTAAGGGAAAAGTTAACATTAATCCCATGGATTGGCAAAGCTAATTAAAGGGATTTTAAAAAAAAAAGTAAACGTGAGGAAGGGGAAACACCTATACATCGTTGTCAGAGAAGGATGTTATTTGTTGGGGAAGAGTTAAATGGGAATTGGCCTGGTGGAAGAAATTTGGGAGTAAAAGATTTTGAGAAATGAGAAAAGAGTTTTGGAGGAAGCGTGAGCCAATGAGAACGAAGAGTGTAAGTCACGGTGATGAATTAAATGGTTCGTCCGGAATAGAGGTTGCAGATCAGGAATCGGTGGGGGAAAGTGTGAGTGACGACATGTAGGTCAGGGGGTTTAGGGAGGGATGGGGTTGTGGACAAAGGGGTCGGAGAACACAGGAGGAGTAAGTTAAATAGACAATCGGAACGGGAGAGGTAGTAGAAATGGGGGAGAAGGATAGAGGATAGGGGAAGGGGTGAAGGGTGCAGTGGGGAATGATGGAAAGGCGGGGAAGGAGGAGCAGGGGGGAAATGGAAGTCAGAAGGAGGAAGAAGGCAGCGAAGGTGGGAGGAGAGGATGTTCTCACTGAGACTTTAGGGTTGAGAAAGAAGTGAGATGAGAGGCGTTTTGTGAAGAGGGCAGCGGGGTCATGTCTTGAGGCAAACGAGGACTCCTCGATCATAGACAGGGCCCAAACTGGAGATCAGGAGGGGAGATCGGGGAGGACGGGGTTTCTTATAGGGGAACGTAAAAAGTAGGGTGTGAAGAGAAAAGGAGGAGGGATGGGAGGGAGGCCCTTGGGGGGGGGGGGGGAAGGGGGAGGCCTTTTGGGTCTTTGGGTAAGATAGGCCGAGGGGGAAAATTTTTTATCGAAGGGGGGGGGGATCGGGGGAAGGGGTAGAGGTCGGAGTATCTGCGGGGAGGACGGAAAGGGGGGTTTTTTTTATGGAGAAAAAGGGGGCAGCAAGAGATGAAAGAAGGAAAAGGATGGGGGAATGGAACGGGAAAAGAGGGGTGGGAAGGTATGTGGGGGCATCGGGGAAAAGTGGGATTGGAAATAAGGGGGAGACGGGGGAAAGGCGAAAAGCCCTGGCGCGAGCTTTTTGGCGGGCCCCCCAAATAGAGTAACCCCCTTTGAAAATCTGATGGATGCCACTTCCGTTCTAAGTGGTAGACAGGGAAACCCCTGTAGAAGACTTTTGTGGAAACCCCCCACAGTTCACAAAAAGTGGGAGTTGAAGGACACGTGGACGGCATGGCCGGGTTTTTAAACACAAAATGGGCAGGGGGAAAAGCGAACGGCAGTGCTTGGTAGGGTGGCCAAAACGCCAGCGGGAGTGGCATTTGACGAGGAGTGGGGCCGGAAAGTTTTGCAGAGTTTTGACCCCGGCAAATAAAGCTTCGGAAGACTTCCCTTTTGAAAGTAAATTTGGAAATGTTGTAGGGGACTTACGGCGGCCCCGAGGGGGGATTGGCACAAAATGCAATGGCATCATAATCATTGCCAAAAGGTCGAGGAGGACATTCGAGCACGGACCATTCTTTTGTCTCGACTGGGCAGGAACCGGGGGGGGGGTGGAAACTGTTCCATTGCAGGTTTTAAGAGTTTTGTCGGGCGTGATGCGAAAGAGTTGCCATCGAGTCTTGAAGATTGAGCGTGCATTTGCTTTTGGGGTTTGGGTCAAAATCCCCAGGCTGGACCCGGGGGTCGTGTACGGAATGCAACCTTTCCCAAATTGCCCTTTGGAGGCATGCCGAGAAAAGTGGGGGGGTTAGCAGAGAGGGGGGGTCAGGGAGAGGGAAAAAACGGTCCCCCCTTTGAGGACCAAAAAAAGTGACGAAGGAGGGGTAGGGAGAGAAGAATGTGCTGGGGGGTGAGAAGAGGGGACCCTGCGGACGTAGGTCTCCCCAGGGAAAAAGGGGGGCAGGAAGCTACACAGGGGGAGGAGGGGAAAGAAAGGGCGGGTGGTGGAAGGTTAGAGGAAAAAACTGGAGGGGTAGAGCGGGAGACAAGGGGGAGAAGGGAGGAAAAAGGTAGTGGGTTTTTGGGGCTGGAGTGTCGCCGGTGCTGAGGTTGATTCTTGATCTGGGTAGGGGGGTCAGGAGCACTAATGATCTGAGATTTGAGTTTTTGGGGACGGGCATAACATTATTCTGTGCCCCGGTCAAAAAAAGGCAGGGGTTCTGTAAACCGGGGGATCAGTGGGGCGTTTGGGGAGAGGGGCCCCCCCCAAACCCCTATAAAAATTAAATTATCTTTTGGTCAGGGGAGCCCGGAGTAAATGGGGGGAAATAAACAGCATCCCCCTTTAAGATCCCCCTGAGGGAAATACATTGGTAAAAGGGTATACCCTGCCCGTGGCACCCCCGAACCGTTTAGACGACCGAAGACAGCCCCCTATCCCCTCAGCACGGCTCGCATACCTTAAGGGAAAGGGAATAAACGGAGGGACAAAAAGGACAGATAGAGGGAAGAAGGGGAAAAAGGGAAGACAAGAAAGGCCCCAAAATTGTCGGACCGAGACAAGGGCCCGAACCAAAAGGTACCAGGTCGTCCCCGGGGCGTCAGGGCCCCCAAACCCCGGGGCCCCGGCCCCCCCAGATGACAAGGCCTTGGGACGGGGGGGGGGGGGGAAAAAGTATTTTTGTTCCGGAAATTCAGACAAGGTGTCCCACTCCCCTTTTTACAAAACCAAAATGGGGCCGAAAGAGGACGACCCAAAAAAATGTTAAATTTCAATTACAGAAAAAAGATTCATTTTTAAAATTTTTCTTATGGATACCCCACTCCCTGTAAGTGACCAACAATTACTATTTTATCATCCCTTAGGCTTTTTCTATGAATTCCTATTGATTCCTCCCCCATACGATGCTCATCTCCTTTGCATTAGCCCTTCAGCCTGTGGTGGTAAACAACTCGCTGTCCCGGGACACAGGGCTAGTGTGACATCTGGCTTATCACAGTTACCTTCTTTAGGTTATCCCAGGTACTCATTTATCGACCTATAGGAAAAGGAAAGATGAACAGCTTGTTGGGCTGCACGCCAACTGACCTAGCCAGGATTCGAACCACGGCCCGCGAATTCGTAGCTAGGAGCCCTAGCAACTACACCACGGAGGTGCATTCATGGTGCTCTAATACAATTTGTTATTGTTAACCTTGAAATATGAATGCACAGCCTTAAATAAAATTACAAGGTTAGGCCTACTATATTCAAAATATTATCTGGTTCGTCATCACTGGGAATTGTCATTAACATTTTACACACTTATAATGTCTCATAGTTGCCCTATACAAATAGAAAAATTAGTTCACTGTCAGTAAAGAAAATGTCACGGTTAAAATATTGCATGTATTGTCGGCGTTGTGTAAAACTCACCAACAAGTATATCCGGTATTGCTAACGTCGGGTAAAATTTACTTGAATCCGCAAATATAAGGGGAATTATATGAGAGAGAAAAGGTGCACTACCCCTCACGGCAGGAGGCTAGGATGAACTGAGCACTTACGGAAGGACAGCTGCGTACTCTTACTTATCACGCGGTAAATACGGGAGGGATAAGACGCTGGGAGAAATTTACCCGACATCGGCATTCTAGGGTTAAGGAGACCGCCCATCTTTCTCCGCTCCGCCCGGGGATCGAACCCAGGATTTTTCGGGTGTGAACCGAGCGTACTAACCACTACCTTACGGATTAACCCGTAACCGTGTGTGTGTGTGTTTGTGTGTATGGGTGTGTGTGTGTGTGTGTGTGTGTGTGTGTGTGTGTGTGTTCATGTGTGTGTGTGTGTGTGTGTGTGTGTGTGTGTGTGTGTGTGTGTGTGTGTGTGTGTGTGTGTGTGTGTGTGTGTGTGTGTGTGTGTGTGTGTGTGTGTGTGTGTGTGTGTGTGTGTACTTACCTCTCCTCTACCTTTCTCCTTCACAGTACAATCTGGCGTGCGGTCAGGCCTACCTCCAGACCTCCTTCCTGAGTGTATACATGTTCGGTGCCTTAGTAGGAGCACCTGTCAATGGCTACCTGTCTGATAAGTAAGTATAGACAATATTGTGATGCCGGCAGTTTTTCTCTCTTCTACTGTCGTTGTGATGATGATATTCTTAAGGGAGCCTGCCGAGACTATACGAATTTCCATGGCCGAGACCAATGGGGAGTTTTCTAATAAGCTCACGCTCAAGCCTGTCTCTCAGGCTCTCACATCCTCAGCACTTTCAGGCTGAATGATCTATCATTTACCGTAAATTCTCTGTACTTCTTTGGGACATCAGAATTACCCTTCAATACAACAACTGAACCAGTTCTTAATAAAAAATGTAGTTTATCATTTTATTTGTCTGCACTTGGTGAAAATATTGGCAAAACAATTGAATATTTGAAAACTCAATCTTTAAAAATCGTCTTTTCATAAAAAAACACAAGTTCAAGCAGAATGAGGCTTCAGGAAATATCTACTTGTATGTAAGCATTCACTGAGTACCTGTTTTGGGTGTATATGTCTCTCTTGCGACGAACATTTAACCAAGAAGTAATTTAAGTGCTTGGCACCTCAACGAACAGTCCGGGATGAAAGACAGTTGAGAGCGTTTGTTTACTATTTCCGTCTCGAAAGACGAAAGTCTCCTTTATGTGGGAAACGGTATGTGGGAGCGGATGCCACGAATATTCCAGTAGAGGATAGAGAGTGTGATGAGATAAGTGGGTGATAATAGTTAGGATGACAGTTTCTGGTATTGAGGAGTTAGGAGTATCAGAGATATGAGCTGTGAGGTAAGGAGCGGGCGCTGTGCTGAGTTCCTACCCGTGTGGTGTCTACAGGAAAGTGGATGATAACAGATTCTGCCGGCGGGATGGTTTCTGTGGAGATGCTGAACGCCACACTCTGTTTTGGTTAAATGTTCGTCGCAAGACAGACAGACACACCCAAAACAGGTACTCAGTGAATGCTTACATACAAGTAGATATTTCCTGAAGCCTCATTCTGCTTGAACTTGCGTTTTTTTTATGAAAAGACGATTTTTAAAGATTGAGTTTTCAAATATTCAATTGTTTTGCCAATATTTTCACCAAGTGCAGACAAATAAAATGATAAACTACATTTTTTATTAAGAACTGTTTCAGTTGTTGTATTGAAGGGTAATTCTGATATGTCCCAAAGAAGTACAGGGAATTTACGGTAAATGATAGATCATTCAGCCTGAAAGTGCTGAGGATGTGAGATGCGCGAGGGACATCTGGCGGCTTAGCTTTGAAAACTCCCCATACCATGTACGAAAGGGGATACCGCTTGGCGTAGCGGTTGTAGGCTATTTTATACATTTCGATATGTATGTTGTTGTGACTCTCTCTCTCTCTCTCTCTCTCTCTCTCTCTCTCTCTCTCTCTCTCTCTCTCTCTCTCCTCTCTGCTCCTCTACTCCTCGCTTCTCTCTCTCTCTCTCTCTCTCTCTCTCTCTCTCTCTCTCTCTCTCTCTCTCTCTCTCTCTCTCTCTCTCTCTCTCTCTCTCTCTCTCTCTCTCTCTCTCTCTCTCTCTCTAGACACCTGGTAATACAAAGTTTTAGTCACGTGTTACGAACGTGACAATACTGACACACAAAACAGCACGAGGTCGTCAACAAAACTCTTGCATGTCTACAACTAATGTTAAATCTTAACTTTTGAAAACAAACACCAAACACAAAAGTGGATATTGAGAAAAATTCCCGGTTCTTTTACGCAATCCTCAGACAGAATTCTCCCTCACTAGTAATTCTGACACAACATTGGTAACACATATCTATCTATAATAATATAAGCGAAAGTGTGTCTGTCTGTCTGTCTGTCTGTCTGTGTGTGTGTGTGTGTGTGTGTGTGGTATAGGTTCCGCCCCCCGTGGCGCAATCACCTCATATGGCACATTTTTGGAACCGGGTTGACCAGGGGAAGGTCATAAGCCCACTTATGAGATGATTCGATCAATTTATTTTTTTATTTTTTAGCAGCCTATTAGCGATAATTGTGAAAAAAAAAGTGGGTTGCGAGAATTGAGGAAACCTTGATGTAGGGTGATGGGTAATGGGTGAGTGAATGGGTGGGGTGATGGGTAATGGGTGAGTGAATGGGTGGGGGGTGATGGGTTGGGGGTGATGGGTGATGGGTGAGGGAATAGTTGGGGGGTGATGGGTAATGGTAAATATAAGCGAAAGTGTGTCTGTCTGTCTGTCTGTCTGTCTGTCTGTGTGTGTGTGTGTGTGTGTGTGTGTGTGTGTCTGGTATAGGTTCCGCCCCCCGTGGCGCAATCACCTCATATGGCACATTTTTGGAACCGGGTTGACCAGGGGAAGGTTTTAAGCCCAATTATGAGATGATCCGATCACTTTTTTTTTTTTTTAGCAGCCTATTAGCGATAATTGTGAAAAAAAAGTGGGTTGCGAGAATTGAGGAAACCTTGATGTAGGGTGATGGGTAATGGGTGAGTGAATGGGTGGGGTGATGGGTAATGGGTGTGGGGTGATAGGTGAGTGAATGGGTGGGGGTGATGGGTTGGGGGTGATGGGTGATGGGTGAGGGAATAGATGGGGGGTGATGGGTAATGGTAAATATAAGCGAAAGTGTGTCTGTCTGTCTGTCTGTCTGTCTGTCTGTGTGTGTGTGTGTGTGTGTGTGTGTGTGTGTGTGTGTGTGTGTGTGTGTGTCTGGTATAGGTTCTTTCCCCCGTGGCGCAATCACCTCATATGGCACATTTTTGGAACCGGGTTGACCAGGGGAAGGTTTTAAGCCCAATTATGAGATGATCCGATCACTTTTTTTTTTTTTAGCAGCCTATTAGCGATAATTGTGAAAAAAAAGTGGGTTGCGAGAATTGAGGAAACCTTGATGTAGGGTGATGGGTAATGGGTGAGTGAATGGGTGGGGTGATGGGTGATGGGTGAGTGAATGGGTGGGGGGTGATGGGTGATGGGTGAGGGAATAGGTGGGGGGTGATGGGTAATGGGTGAGTGAATGGGTGTGTGGTGATGGGTAATGGGTGAGAGAATGGTTGGGGGGTGATGGGTAATGGGTGAGTGAATGGGTGGGGGGTGATGGGTAATGGGTGAGTGAATGGGGGGGGTAATACATACATTTCTACATCCATGATTTCAGGAAAGTTAGAAGGGGCTATCTGGAGAGTCCGTGTTTGGTGGGCCGAAGGCCCACCAAACACAGGTGGTGGGCCAAAGGCCCACCACCAATAGCCCTCCGCAGGAGCTAGCCAAAAAGTCCGCCCGGAGGGCGGCTTTGCGGCTAGTATGATAATAAGAATCACACGGAGAAACAACATGACACAAATTAACACCAGACATAAATCCTAAACTTAACACTAGAACTAAACGTTGCTCTCATAAACTTACTTACAACATACTACATACTGCTAGAGGAGAAGGAGAGAGGACAAGTCACACACTCACGTGAACCATGAGGTCGGAACAGAGAGTCTGTCCCAGGGTAGGCTGAGCAGGAAGTAGGAAGTAGGAACACGTCCCGAAACTGTGTTCGAGGTCCTACCTACGATTATAAAGCACGTAAAGAGTTAACAGGGTGGAAATTTCAAAGCGTGAATACGTATATTCGAACCATACCTCACATCACACCCATCAAGGAGGAAATTTCCTGTGGGGAAAATTCCTGTTCTTAAACTCTAGACAAGCAGACAAACTGCTAGGACATTGTCCCGACCACGTAGGTGTCTTATAACTAGATTATATTCCTGCAAAAACAAACTCGAGTGAGCCAATCTCTGATTTTTGTGCTTGACCTGCTTAAAAACTTTAAGGGGTGATGATCAGTGTACACTGTAATGAGGTCACCTGTACAAAGATACACGGCAGAATGTTGTAATGCCAGGATAAGGGACACCAACTCCTTTTCTATAACCAAATAATTCTTTTGAGCGGGACTAAATTTCTTACTGAAGTAGGAAACATGATGATTAACTTCTGAGTAGTTTTCTCGTAACAAGACAGCTCCTGCCCCAACATTACTTGCGTCACAGGCCAGCTTAAATGGTTTACACGAGTCAGGTGCTTGCAATTCAGGTTGACAGCACACCACACCCTTGAGCTGGTGAAAAACATCATCACATCCCTGGTTCCACAGTAACTTCGCTCCTTTCTTTAACATGTCTGTTAGAGGGGAAAGAATTTTAACAAAGTTATTGATGAACATTCTATATCACCCTAACACTCCTATGAATCTTCTCAACTCTTTTTACATGTTGGTACAGGAACATTATTGATGCATGTAACTTTTGCCAAAGGAGGAGCAACGACTCCTTGTCCTATAACATATCATAAATATTGTATAGTGGCTTTAACAAACTCATATTTGGCAAAATTTAGCACAAGGTTAGCAGATGTCAGATTGGTTAGGAAAGCCCCTAGTCTCTCTAGATGTTCTTTCCACGTGTCGCTATAAATCACAACATCATCGATGTAGACTACACATCCAGAAAAATTTGCTGTGAGGACGTTCGTTAGCCTTTGATAAGTAGCAGGAGCATTAGGCAGGCCATAAGGCATAACATTACATACACATGTCTGCCCAAGTGTAGTGAAACAGGATATTCCTCTAGCTCAGGCAGTCAAAGGTATCTGCCAATATCCTTTAAGCATATACATTTTTGTGATGAATTTGGACTTCCCTACATGATCAATATACTCTTGTACCCTAGGTAGAGGGTAACTATCCCTACGTGTCACCTCATTGACCTTACGATTGTCTATGCAAAAACGTTGGGAACCATCAGGCCTGGGGACGAGGGTGAAAGGTGAACTCCACTCGCTCGTAGCTGCTTCGATGAGTCCCCACGTCAGCATGTACTCCAGTTCTTTCTTGATGATATCCGCCCGTTTCAGGTGCACTCTGTAAGGAGACTGTTTGATTGGTTTGGCCTCTCCAACATTTATATCATGGTGTGTTAGTGAGGTGCGGCCAGGCGAAGTTCTGAAGAAATCTTGATGTTCTGCGAGAAGGCTAGAAAGTTCCTCGCGTTTGTCAGGAGAGAGGTGTTCAAGCTTCTCCATTATAGCATCCCGGTCCACAGTGTTGTTCTTCCATAAAGTAACTCCACTCACAGGCAGCAATCACACTTCCTAATCCTCCACTAGACTCGGCCGTACTATTAAACCTTCCGCCCGGGCTGGCGATCGCCTGGCGATGCTGCGCCAGGCGAACGCCAGACTCAGGAAATCCTTACTTGTAAACACTGACTTCCACCAACCCAGTGCAGACATTCAGAGAGAGTTAAAGGCCACGGTTGTTCGCTCAACAACATCCCTCTATTTCTACACCCCGGAGCTCGTGGGTATTCAAGTACGAGACATGGCAGTGGCGGTACATGGTTGCTATGGGCATCGATAGCTGATTGGCTGAGCGACTACAACGACGTCACAGCCTCACCAGCGAATCACATAGTTTTTCTCAAAAAGTTTCACCCAATCACAAGGCTTCCACGCTCTCAGCTGTGTTTACAAATTTATCATCCACACCAAAATTAGCTCTGATGCTCCACCCTTCTTCCTCCTCCTCCTCCTCCTCCTCCACCTCCTAGCTTCTCCTACTCCTTCTCCTCCTCCTCTTCCTCCTCCTAAATTTTTCTTATAGCAGTTGGTTGTAGGACCAGCAGTAATAGTAGTAGCTGTAGTAGTAGCAGCAGTAATAGTAGTAGTAGTAGTAGTAGTAGTAGTAGTAGTAGTAGTAGTGGTGATGAAGGAGGAGGAATTTGGTAGAGGAAGAAGGGAAGAGAAAGAAGAGAAGAATAAAGGGTAAGAGGAAGGAGGAGGAGGAGGAGGAGGACTATACCTTGTTTGCCGCGGAGCCGTGCGTGGTGGTGTCTGGCATCGCTAGTCGCTACCCGCCGGTGTGGTGATCGATGCCGCCACTCACCACGTACTCTCGGCCCATCACCCCTGTCGTGCCCCGTAAGTTGTAGTTACGTTAAATGAGAAAGGTGAATTACTTAGGTAGCGTGCTCATGTACCGAGCGGTCTTGTAACCTATAAGGACAGACAAATATTTACTTTGGGAGTTTGAAACTGAAGTAGTAGTTTTGATATTTTATTATAAAGCATAAATAACTAAATGTTACATAATCATTCTGGTACCAATAAATGTCCTTCTAGTGCTTAGGACTTTCTCTTAGTTGTGGCTCAGTTATATTTATATAAATCAAATAGGCACCTCAAGTTAGCCACGCAATTTGTCAGGGAGACTTATGTCTCGATGTTCTATTCACTTAACACAAGTACTTATATATCCTATATCTAACCTAGTGACTCCTAGCTTATGGTCTCTTGGTTGTTCACGCACGGCCCTGTCTCACAGCAACTTTATCTCAGTACTCACGATACACTAACTAAGTGTGAAGGGGGACATTTCAATCGTGGGTTGTGGCTAGGGTGAGTTCAGCTTCGTCTCAGTTTCCCTCGGCCTTCCTGGGTTTAGTTTCTCTGTTTCCTTCTGCGTGCTGCGTGCAAGCTCAGGACCTTGCTTAGAGCCGTCAGCTTGTTGAGTGAAGTCTTAGGCTGCCCCTGGGTCTGTGTTCAGGTCGGATAATGGGGGCGTATCCTCAGTTGCCATTGTTTCTGTACTCCTAGGAATATGGGAGTACTGTCGAGGGCAGATTACTGACGTCACTTCACGGGCTCCTCTTCATAATCGGCGGCGCTCATGCCGGGCGGCCGGAAGTCGGTTGGGGGCGTAGCTGTTGTCTACTTCCGTCAGGGCTTCTGCTATGGTGGCGAGGGTGTGTGGGCGTGTATGGGCATGCGGGCGGGCACCGCGGGCGCGGTCCCGACATCGTCCCTCCTTCGAAAGACCGCGTCCTCGCGGTCTAACCGAGACGAGTTGCCAGGCCTCCTGCCTTAGGGACCGACGCGCGTACCGGATCGTGTAGAGGTGCCAGGTGAAGGTGGCGGCGACCAGCAGAAGTACTCCGAGGCCCATGATGATGCAGATCCAGAGGGGCACCGCCACACCACCCGAGGGGGCAGCGGGGCGAAGCGGCTGGAGTCGCGCCATCAGGTCCTCGAAAGGCACGGGCTGGGAGCCCAAACCATCTTCGCCGTCCATGTCCTCCAACAGCCGAGAGAGGTTAAGCAAAATATATTTCCCCTCGTGGCGGAGCGCGAAGTGGGATGTCAGCGGGGCAGGGGACACCGTCAGTGGTTTCTCCTGTACCAACATATCTTGTGCTGGTAAAGAGAGATAATCGCCATGCGCGCTGCATCCTTGGCCCAGGGTCAGTACGCCTGTTCCGTTGATTTGCTGTCGGAACTTTGAGACAGGATTAACAGGACAATTCAAAGTCATTGTCATTACTGCTGGGACTGAGAAGACCCAGTGACCCAGTCCTCTAATAAAATTGGGTGGGAAGGACTTGACAATAGCTTTTGAGCACAACTTATGTGCTACTGATTTGTTTAAGAACAGTGCAGACTCACACGTATCTACAGAGACATCATAAACAGGGCCAATCGGCTCACAAACAAGTAATTGATCATGTTTTTTACAATGATCTACTGAATCCAGAAGGAAATACTTTTGTCTATCTTCAGAGACAACAATAAATGCAGATTGGGTCTGTGTCAACACAAAATAAGGGGAATCAGGTACAGCATAAGGGAGTTTCTGTATTCGAAAAACATCGAATATATCATTTGGGTCTCCTTGCATCGGAAGTGAGAGATAAAAGTTGACTGTTCTAGGCCGGTTGGAATACCTATAAGAGACCTTAATACAATCCCTCCCCAATGCTAAATAATCAGGAGTCACGGGGAACAACAATCCCAGTAGTTGAGAAGAGGCATTTGCCAATAATTGGAGTAACACTCCGTTTGTAACAATAATTCACTGGTCGACAAAAAAAAATCGAAGATATGGTTCTGGACTAAATGAAGCTGATTATAGGTAAATCGACCCTGCTGATCTCGAATTTGATGTTCAATTAACTCTATCACGTCCAGTTTTTGAGAACCAGACGCAATTCATGAAAAAATATGGGTAAAATCAGCAGAAATAGGTTTCACCAATGTTTTCATTTTAAACTCTTAATCTTTTCTTTTCTCAAGCCTATTTAGGGCAGTGCAGTGTTTTTGAGTCAGTGTGGTTTGTGCAGTGAGCAGGGGAGGGTGTGCGCGCTGCGTATTGGCGAGGGGTTAGCAGGCTGTGTAGTACATTTTTACCTACTGATCGTACAGCTATTGACTTATATTTAAACATTTTATTTTTCTTTGCAGATATGATGTGTTTGATTTAGTGGAGTCCTAATTTTAGTTAGTTTACTGTATATAGTACCTTGTACCGGGCTGTGATGGAGCGCCGTAACTGTGTGAATGCATCGGACAGTTTTTGTTACATATGTGGAATTTTTACCTCTGACAGTCTGAAGAAACCTCTTACAAAGAATATTAAAGCAGCTTATCTGCATTACTTCAAGTGCCGTATAGGTGATCAAGATAAGAAGTGGGCCCCTCACGTAGCATGCAACCCCTGTGTGAACCACTTGAATGAATGGATGCGTGGCAAACGGCCATCAGGCATGGGATTCAGCATCCCAATGGTTTGGCGTGAACAAAAGGATCACAGTACTGACTGCTACTTCTGCCTCACTAACATCAAAGGATATTCAGTAAAAACGCGAGCTAAAATCAGGTATCCTGACGTACCTTCTGCCATCAGGCCTGTGCCACATGGTCCTGATCTCCCAGTTCCAAATGTTCCAATTGCAAGTGCTATAAGTGAATCAGATTCGAACGAGGAGGATAATCCCATGGATACAGACTTTCAAGAAATGGCAGACAACAGAGAGCCCAAATTCATCAGTCAGGAAATGCTACATGACCTTGCTAGGGACCTAGATCTACCCAAGGAGAAAAGTGAAGTCCTTGGATCTCGTCTCAAGGAATGGAATTTGCTACAAGAAGGAGTTATCACCACGTTTCGTCGTAGACATAAAGAACTTTCAAGCTTCTTCAAGATGGAACACAGGCTCTGTTACTGCTTTGATGTTGACACACTCATGGAACAACTTTGTGAGTCTCACACTTATGATAAGAGTGAGAAGCGGCTGTTCATAGATTCAGGAAAAAACACGCTGAAGGCCGTTCTTCTGCATAAAGGAAATAAGCTTCCGAGTGTTCCAATTGCGCATGGCCATGAAATGAGTGAAACTTATGAAACTATGAAGACTGTTATCTGCTGTTAAATATGAAGAACATCAGTGGAATCTGTGTGGGGACCTGAAGGTAATCTCCTTGCTTCTAGGACTTCAGTTAGGTTACACTAAGCACATGTGTTTTCTTTGTTTGTGGGACTCTAGAGCGGACAGCAAACATTACAAACAAAAGGAATGGCCAGCACGACCGAAAGACTCACCTGGCAGGTTCAACTGTATGTACAAACCTCTTGTTGACAGTGAAAATGTGTACCTACCTCCATTGCATCTGAAACTTGGGTTAATGAAAATTTTTGTGAAGGCCATGGATCAAAATGGTGCTGGCTTTCAGTATTTGTTAGCAAAGTTTGAACGCGCTGTATCTGAAGCCAAAGTAAAGGCAGGTGTTTTCAATGGCCCTCAAATTCGTCAACTACTCAATGATGATGACTTTGTAAAGAGCCTAACTGCCCTGGAAAAAGCTGCTTGGAAGAGCTTTTTGGCTGTTATAAAGAACTACCTAGGTAATGTTCGAGCATCGAATTATGAGGAACTTGTAAATGACATGTTGAAGAGTTACCATGCGCTTGGGGCTCGGATGTCACTCAAAATCCACTTTTTCCATTCACATCTTGATTTCTTCCCAACGAATCTTGGCGCGGTCAGTGATGAGCAGGGGGAACGTTTCCACCAGGACATTGCCACCATGGAAGCCTGATACCAAGGATGATTCAGTCCCAACATGATAGGGGACTATTGCTGGACGCTACAACGTGAAAGTAACATAATTTAAGTATATTTTTTGCCAGATATGTACATTAGGTCCTAATAAAGCCGCAGGCACCACCATAATTTAATTACGAGTAATATATATTAACGTAGGGGGATTGTTTCGATTAATTATATAATTATATATACGTATATAATTATAATAGCTATTAAAATTTGAAATGCCGATATTTCAAAAACTATACGTGCTAGAGAAAAAGCAATGCCATTTTTTAAATCAGCAGGAAAAATGCTTTCCAACCCACACACAATGAACTCAGAACCATTTTTGGTGTCGACCAGTGATAATAGGAGACAACCTTGCTTGTATCATAGACTCTAAACCAATGCGTACGTTTAAGGTATCATGATTGATATCAATGAGGGCTAAGTTCAAATACAACAAAGCTTCCAACATGCGTTGTTCACCTTCGACTTGAAGAGTGCGGAGGGAAAACTCTCTTATTATTTGGTGAGATAATTTTGCGGCTGTTTCCAGTCTAGCGATACCTGTATTAAGGGAGCGCATTTCTCTCATGGTAGCATTCAATATTGTAGAATGTACATTTAATAATTCTCTCTCCTGACGAGTCATTGATTCTAATTAATTTATTTTACCATGAATTGCGTCAACTTGTTCCTGTGTGGCAGTTCCAAATAAAACGTTAGCCAGGGATCAAATTAAATTAATTGCGCCACGTTTAAACCTTATACGTGCGTATGTGTGCTGCCCTACCAAGTATGTTAGGAAATCATTCAACTCATTAAATAGCTTTCTGAGCTCTTCGTCAAACGAGCTAAGCGTATTTTGCAAAGAACTAACCACAGTGTAGGAAGCATTCATGTGTTTTATGTTCCAGCTTATTTTATCAGTTATGTTAAAGGCGCGTATCAATGGCGTCTGCAAGTCATCTGTGTGAACCATTAATGGTATCACGTAGTTTTCTCAGTAATGAGCATCCTATATGCGGGCGTGAAGCTTAGTCCGGCCCGAAGCGGTGTTTCTTGCTTCGGCGGGACGCCCATGACCAGACCCATCATCTGTAAAATAATAATAAATCAGATCAAAGCAATAAAAGCAATAACATTACTTATGTCTACTATATTCTATGGGGCGAGGCATGATGTGGGGCAGGTCGTGTGGTGAGGTTCGGGAGCGTAAGTTATATCTGCGTTCGGGTGCACCGGCAGCGGGAGTGACGTCATTATCAGTATTCTGTCTCTCGCCCGGACGGCCCGGGGAAGCCCTTGACTCATGTGTCTGACTCTCCACATCCGCCTCTGGCTCTACTGATAGACGCGGGGTTAGGAGGTCCGCTGTCAACTCAACGTGTGTTTCCTCTTGTCGTGGGTAGGCTTTGCGTATTTTCTCATTCATTCAGCCGACATCCACACAATCTCATGTAGGATTCGCACTCTGTCAGTGTGGAGGACATGTTCTTTCCCTGTCCTAACATTTTTAATTTTCACTACGACGTCACTCACCATTTTGAGGACTCTGTATGGTCCATCATACAGAGGCTGGAGTTTTCTAGGCTCACCCTTTGTGTACCTATGTTTCACATAAACTCTGTCTCCTACTTTGATTGGTTTTATTTTAGCTTTATAGTATTTTCTTTCCATTTCCAATCTACCTTCCTCCAGATATGTCTCGCATCTCTCATAAACTTTCTGAGCTATAAGTGACATACGGTTTTTATAGGAATCTAGGTTATACCAAGGCTGCTGTTGTTCCTCAATCATCGCATACGGTGTTACTGGGTCGCGGAGATAAAATAAGTAGAAAGGGCTGTCACGTATGGTCCTGTGATACGCCGTATTATAGGCGTATACAGCTACAGGTAGCATTTCATCCCAAATGCTCCTATTATCCTGTACCATCGTACGCAGGATATTGATCAGTGTTCCATTCGGGCGTTCAATGACTTTGTTAGCTGACGGGTGATAAGGTGTAGTCTTTAGGTGAGTCACTCCTAGTTTTCTCGCTACTTCTCGGAAAATTTCATTTATAAATTCTCGTCCTTGGTCTGTAACAACTACTTTGGGGACGCCGTGAACACAGACTACGTGTGTATAAAAGGCAGCTGCTACCTCTGCTGCTTCTTTACTCTTCAGTGGTATGGCGATTAGGAATCGCGTCATTACGTCGATGACTGTACAAACGTATCTGTAACCAGTCTCTGAGTAGCCCATGGGACCGACGAGGTCCATGTGCACTCTTTCCATCGGTGCATTCACGTCTGGGTAATGTCGTAAAGGTGCTTGGTGAGATTCCCGTACACGCTTGTAACGACAACAGACGTGGCACTGTTTGCAGTAGTGTTCAACATCCCTTCTCATTCCAGGCCAAAAACCAAGTTTTTGAACACCGAGCTAGTGTGACCTTGACGCCCCATGCCCTAGCTGTTGGCGCTGAGTGAGCAAGACACAACGCTCGTGGTAATGTATTCCGGGGTGAGAACAACTGCATATTTGACCTCTCCATACGGAGGTGGTCGTCTTCATGTACAGGATTTGGTTGCGCATCACTAAATCCTGATATACTCTGCGCAATTCCTTGCACATTCCTTTAATTTCACTTGCTTTCGTTCATTTTCTCTTATTGTCTCTACTCAACAATTGTTTTATGGGCCCATAGACTTCATGTCTATCTTGAAGCGTTTTGTATCTCTTCGATACTCCAACTTACGACTCCCTCTGTTACAGACTGTTTATTTGTATCATTTATCAGCATTATTTATCACGTGGTATCCTCAAATTCCACTTCTTTCATCTTGGCGCATACGACTCAAAAAATCTGCTACAACATTATCTCGGCCGGGAATATACTTTACTGTGAAGTCTTTGTCCCAAACACAGGGGACGATTTACTTTAGTCCGTATATCACAGCCAGAGCTTCACGCTCAATGGTGCTGTATCGCGTTCCGCAGTGTTTAATGTTCTACTGAAGAAAGTGATTGGTCTCATATAACCATTTTCATCTTCCTGTTGCAACATTCCGCCTATACTTACTGACGACGCGTCAGTTACTAGAAGAAGTCCTTCTCAAAATTAGGAATACTAGTGGGACTTCCTCCGCGAGAATGCGTTTTAACTCTTGAAATGCTTCAAGTGCTTCCTCTGTCCAGTTTAAGGGAGTCTTGTCATTCTTTCTTACATGTTTTTGTCTTCCCCGCCATCAATTTTGTTAGCGGGTTACATATCTGGGATATTGTGAAATGAACTTCCTATAGTAATTTATCATGGCCTAGAAACGATTGTAAATCGTGAATCGTCTTAGGGACTGGCACCCTTCTTATCGCTTCCACTTTCTGTGGTTGTGGTTTAAGACCCTCTGCACTAATGACATGACCTAAATAGTCTACATTTTCTTTGAAAAAGCTACACTTTTCCATTTTCAGTGCCAACTTAGCATCCGCTAGTCGAGCCAGCACTGCATCTAGATTAGTGACATGGTCTTGCAAATCTTTACCCTGCACAATTATGTCGTCCAGATAGACGTGGGTAATGGCCCTATTAAACCTACTATAGTCTATTCACTTAAGCTGGATTCCTGGGCTGGGAGCTAGGAACTGCCTAGCCGAGTTTGTAAGGACATCGCTGATTAGCTGATAGACCCGGGCTGGGTGGCGATGGTGGTGGTACTTGCCTCGCCGCAACCCAAAACCCTTGCGTTGCCTCAGAAAAATATTCATATTTCTTGGCTTTACTCATCTCTTACACAAGATAGACCTATTTTGTTTGCATCAGTAAATCAGGCAGTGATTGTTCAACAACAACACGCCGTTCATAACTCAATAGGATAAAAAATAAAGTCATGACTGACTATCACAAGAGTAGGCGGACTTTTAGGTTTTCAGTGCATTGAAATGTTGTACTCCTACCCGATATAACCAAGCTACCAGATAATATTTATGAAAGCTGAGCCTACCATCGTGTTCATAATACATTGCTGTATATCATGAGCATAAACAAATTACAGTAAGACTACACTAATATTATTATAATTGAAGGAAAGTAAAAGAGTGTATAAACATTATTTCTTGCTTATTTTGTTTCAACTCGCTCTAACTCCATAAGTTTTGGTCACATTCAATTTTCAAGAACTTTTTCAAGATCCTTATACTTTTCCGCTTCCTGTGGTATGTAGCACGTACCAATAAGGAAAAGAGTAGGTGGTCAAAATGGCTAAGAAAGTTAAACTGTTTCAAACTGGTGCCGTGATGGGTGGAGCCTCTGATAGCTCTCCCGAAAACAGTCTCTCCTATATAGGGAGCAATGCTCCCCCGTCACTGTGCCAGTTTGCGGTAGTAGTTTTAACTTTCTTAGCCATTTTGACCAACTACTCTTTTCCTTATTGGTACGTGCTACATACCACAGGAAGCGGAAAAGTATAAGGATTTTGAAACAGTTCTTGAAAATTGAATGTGACCAAAACTTATGGAGTTAGAGCGAGTTGAAACAAAATAAGCAAGAAATAATGTTTATACACTCTTTTACTTTCCTTCAATTATCTTAATATTAGTGTAGTCTTACTGTCATTTTTTTATGCTCATGATATACAACAATGTATTATGAACACGATGGTAGGCTCAGCTTTCATAAATATTATCTGGTAGCTTGGTTATATCGGGTAGGAGTACAACATTTCAATGCACTGAAAACCTAAAAGTCTGCCTACTCCTGTGATAGTCAGTCATGACTTTATTTTTTACCCTATTGAGTTATGAATGGCGTGTTGTTGTTGAACAATCACTGCCTGATTTACTGATGCAAGCAAAATAGGTCTATCTTGTGTAAGAGATGAGTAAAGCCAAGAAATATGAATATATTTCTGAGGCAACGCAAGGGTTTTGGGTTGCGGCGAGGCAAGTACCATCCCCATCGCCACCCAGCCCGAGTCTATCAGCCAATCAGCGACGTCCTTACAAACTCGGCTAGGCAGCGAGCAGCTCCCAAGAATCCAGCTTAAGTGAATAAACTATAGTACTGAGTTAACTATTCTTTGGTAACAGGATGGGGCGTCTTTGAGGCCAAAGGGAAGGGAAGTAAACTCCCAATGTCCCTCAGGAGAAGAGAAGGCAGTCTTTTCCATACTATCATCAGATAATTTAATTTGGTGATAGCCCATTCGCATGTCCAGGCAAGAGAAAAGCTTGCTCTGGCCCATCTGGTGCAGTATTGCTTGGATGTTAGGCAAGGGAAATTTGTCGTCTCTTAAGGTAGCGTTAAGCGCTCTAAAGTCGAGACAAAGCCTTAGTCCACCATCTTTTTTAGGTACAGGGACTAGAGGGCTGCAATAAGGGGATTTTGAGGTACGGATAATTCCCTCTTCCTGTAGCATCGCCAGGTGCTCTTTTAATTTTTCATAATGTTTGACAGAAACATTATATGGGCGTCTGTACTCGGGGATCTACTTGATTGATAGTATGGACAAAGTATGGAGTGACCGAAAGAGGGTCCTCCTTTGTTGTGAATACTAATGGATACTTCTTTACCAGAACTTTAAGTGCCTTGTTCTCCTGGGTGCCAGACGGGAAGAGTGTGTCGACTACCGACATTAATCTATCTAACCTTTTCTCCTCGGTTTGTACAGTGGAAATCACTGCTTTTTCTGTCTCTTCCTCTGTGTACTGTACTTGTTTTATCCCTGCTATGTGTCCTAGTGTGATACCTGGTTCAAGAGTGATACTCTCTGCCTCTGCATTGATGTAAGGAATGCAAAATATAGCTTCTTTTTCATTATTTATCAATTTGACAATCCCTGGACAAAGGACACGCGCTTGTATATTTCCTACACAAGGCTCAAACAGTGCCTCTTCCACCTCAGCCGCTGTGGTTGTCAGCATGACGTAACCAGCCGTGGCGGGTGGTATATGTACTGGCTCACACGCCTGTACTTTCATTCGCGGACTCTCATCTTGCCCTTGGTTCTCTTCCGTTTTCTCTTCCTCTTTTATCATGCCCATTTCTACGTCCAACTTCGTACTTACTATGGGGATCTCCACCCCTTCTATAGTTATTCTCGCGCCTTCTATGCCATTGGTTATGTTTTTTCTCGTCTTTTCTACCTTTAAGGTTATGTTTCTATTTAACAAAAAGTCAGCTCCTAGTAAGAGTGGTGTAGGTAGCTCAATTCCTCTAATCATTATAAAGGTATGATAATCTAATCTGTCTCCCAAAACCATGCCCACCTTAGCCTCACCCTGATTGGGAATTTCCTCATCGGTGATGGAATACAACTTCCTTTTACTTCTTGCACTACAAGGGATCTCTAATCCTTCACACAGAGTGGCATCGACGAGACTCACACAGGCTCCTGTGTCTAGGAGGGCCATTACATTTTTCTCTTTACCATTAGGTCCTTTTACTTTGACCCTTAGTGCCATTAATCCCCCTGCATGGGTGACCGCATCTATTTACCATTTAAGATTGGCAACACAGCTTCCTCTCCGGAGCTGCTTGCATCTGCATTTGAATCTGGTGGACTTTTTACATTGTCATCATCTTGCTTTTTGTGTGTGTCACTTTCCATATTTTCGTGACTTACTTTTTTACCATTTCCACTAGATGTGCCTTTTTTAATTATATTTACTGTCTCGTCGAAGTTTTTTTTTTCTTACAAAAACGAGTAGCGTGGTTGTTAAGTCCACAATTTGCACACCCGTAATTATTATTATTTTGTCTATTGCTCCGGCAATCACGAGCAATGTGCCCCTTTCGCCCACATGAAAAGCATGTGGCGCTCCTCTCCCACTCTTTCTTACTGTCTTGGGCGGGCCACCCTCTGTTGTTATCATGGGCGGGCGTGTCTTTAGGGCGCGCTCCTTCCCATCTTCCTGCCTGTGACTGTGGTATTTGTTGTGGTTGTTCTACAACCGCACGAACCTGCATTCGTGTCTCTAGCGCGACGTCCTCATCTTTTAGCTTGCATGCCGGGGCGGTCTTTACATAGTCTAAAGCCTTTTTATAGAACGCGTTAAGGTCGCCTTGTGCGACTGTGGCTCTGTAGGATGAGAATCCTATCGGCAGGGCGTCACAAAACTTTCCCACTGCAATATTGCGAAGGCATGCTTCAAACTCGGGATATTCTCTTTTTGCCCTATTTATGAGACTATCTAGCCGGCCATAAAAAACATACAATGTTTCTCCTAGTCGTCGCTGGGCATTACTTATTGCTGAAGTGATGTCGTTGATTTCACTCTCGACGGTGTAATGCTTCAGAAATGCTTGAACTACGTTATTCCACACGAATTTTTGGTTTTCGCATTCATTTACCCAAAACTCTCTGGTGGTATCTACTGAATATTGCTTTGCCAGATCTATTCTACCACAATCTGTCCAATTTTCTTTGGTCCTGGTCTCGATATCTCTAAGCCAGACCTTCGGGTTTGTATGGAATTGTACACCTGGGTATGCAGGGTCAATGCTCAGGCTTCTTCCACTGAAATATTGGAGTCCGCTAACTTTAGCATAGTTATCTCTAGCATTGCCTGTGCTTATTGCGGCTAAATCTGCCGTTGCTCCCTGATCACTGGTACTTTGGGCGACACCCTGTGATGCTGTGCCACCTGTCATATCAGTGGTATTATGGTCCCAGTAGTAATTATCACTGTCACTCGAGTAATCTACTTCCTCACTACTGGTATCACTGTCTGACGAAAACTGCTTTACTTTAGGTTGACGGCGCCACATAAAATGTTTTCTGTTGGAGGCTTTACTGACGTTGCTTTCTTAGCATCAAATACTTATCAGCTCCAAAATCCCAAAAAGCTGCCACCACTGTCGTTCCCCGTAAGTTGTAGTTACGTTAAATGAGAAAGGTGAATTACTTAGGTAGCGTGCTCATGTACCGAGCGGAGTTGTAACTTATAAGGGCAGACAAATATTTACTTTGGGAGTTTGAAACTGAAGTAGTAGTTTTGTTATTTTATTACAAAGCATAAATAACTAAATGTTACATCATTATTCTGGTACCAATAAATGTCCTTCTAGTGCTTAGGACTTTCTCTTAGTTGTGGCTCAGTTATATTTATATAAATCAAATAGGTACCTCAAGTTAGCCACGCAATTTGTCAGGGAGACTTATGTCTTGATGTTCTATTCACTTAACACAAGTACTTATATATCCTATATCTAACCTAGTGACTCCTAGCTTATGGTCTCTTGGTTGTTCACGCACGGCCCTGTCTCACAGCAACTTTATCTCAGTACTCACGATACACCAACTAAATGTGAAGAGGGACATTCCAATCGTGGGTTGTGGCTAGGGTGAGTTCAGCTTCGTCTCAGTTTCCCTCGGCCTTCCTGGGTTTAGTTTCTCTGTTTCCTTCTGCGTGCTGCGTGCAAGCTCAGGACCTTGCTTAAAGCCGTCAGTTTGTTGAGTGAAGTCTTAGGCTGCCCCTGGGTATGTGTTCAGGTTGGATAATGGGGGCGTATCCTCAGTTGCCATTGTTTCTGTACTCCTAGGAATATGGGAGTACTGTCGAGGGCAGATTACTGACGTCACTTCACGGGCTCCTCTTCATAATCAGCGGCGCTCATGCCGGGCGGCCGGAAGTCGGTGGGGGCGTCGCTGTTGTCTACTTCCGTCAGGGCTTCTGCTATGGTGGCGAGGGTGTGTGGGCGTGTATGGGCGTGCGGACGGGCACCGCGGGCGCGGTCCCGACACCCCAAAACATACTCACCACGAGCGCATGGGTTTGTTATATGGCCTAATTTCATTTGTATACTTGCCCTGTTCAATTCTTGAGTCAGAAAACATGATGTATACTCAATTTATGAGTATTTTTATGTATATTGCGTGCTCCACACCACCCTCTAGGCGGTCGCCTTGTTTTGACAGCTTAACGTTTTTAAGTACGTCATCAATCTCCACGCTGAATACCAAAACAGCTGATGGCAGTCGCTAGGTCGTGAAGCATGGACGTTAGCGTCTCTGAATGTGGCCCCAGGTGAACGCCAGGGCTGGCGGACGTGAGTGTTCACCAGCGCTAACCTCCTCCTATTCTCTCGCTCGACTCGGCGAAACAGCGCAGCAAATCGCGGGAAATTCAAGTTTGTTTACATCTACAGTCGACACCATTGCTACGAGTGACGATGCTGGCTCAGTTAAGGCAACTCCTATATCTAATGTGGATAAGGGGATGCTTATTGACCTCATCAAGGAGTATATTGAGGGCATAGATGACAAAATTACCAAGTTATATGCCGTGATTGCACTTGTAGTTACTCTTCCAGACAGTACTGTTATTAATCATTAAAGTTCGTTCATCACTGAAGTAACGTGCAACAATATGTCATATGCTTTCTAAGGCAGTTGTGATATTAACCATTTACGCTTATTTACCACCTAACTCGTGCAAAGATAGGGTATTATTTCGGTAGTGGTCTTCCAAAAGTCCAAGGATTCTTACCTACATCATGGTGTAGAATTATTCATTATGAATATTTTGAACCCCATTTCCCATGGTGCAATTGAATAATAATGGTGTTACATGTACTACCGAAAATCTACCGTTATTTCAGCCATAATCTGTTAAGTTAGGTTAAATTAGATGTTTAATTGGGTGTTAGCCGGGGGTTTGTAACCCGCCTCCCGGAGTGCTGGCTTCGGCCAACACTATAAGCACTAGCAGACAGCTCTCTAGGGGTAGTCTGAGAGAGAGCTGTCTGGTTACAGTGGAGATCCATCTCAGCTGCGTCGATAACTGACGAAATTCTTCAAACATCAAACATCAAACATCAAGTGCGAAGCGGAGCAATTAAGGTTTGCGGGGCGGGGCGGGCACCCCCACACCTGTAAACAAACATTGATTTCCGACAAAAATGAGTGCCAGATTCATTCAAAACACATCAAAACTATTCAGGAAAACTATGTTTTGACCTCAAAATCAGTGAATGCCCACTTCCGAAATATTACCAAAGTTAGCTCTGATATATATAATTTAAACTCGCTCACTACTTATCTAACGTGCAATAATATATCATATACTTCCAGTAGTTATATTATTAAGGATCAATCACCACTTAACCTAAAATGCAACAATCGATCATATACTTCCAATAGCTGTATTATTGAATATAATTTATCAACGCTTAACCTAACATGCAGCAATCGATCATACTTCCAGTATCGATATTAACCCTTTCACGCACGGTGACGCGATCGCGTCTAAACGGGCCCGTCTGCAATCTGAGCGTTTAACGCGAATTGCGTCAAAAAACAGTTAAAAACTCGCCAAAAATTAAGTATTTACCAGAATTGCGTCAAAATTTTCTGCGTCAAAGATCCAACCTAGACCTATAAAATAAACTAATTGTCAACTCTCTCGTGGGAGTGGATGTGAAATGATAAGGGTTTGTGTGTCAGTTTCCACTCAGCAGGCAGCCTGTGCGCGCGTTTTTTGTCGTCCCTTTAAAACGTGTCCCGAGCTGGCCATAATGGTCATATGAAAATTATAATGGTAGCGTTGGAATCCTCATAAAAATCCACTTTTATCGGCATATAAACCATAAAAAGTTGACACAGGAAGTTTCGAGCTACGCAGTGGTGAACGTAAGTATTTCTTATTTCTCTTTACTCACTATTTTTTCGGAGTCGGTAGATTCCGCTATTTCTTTGCATTTCTTGTTATTTTTTTCTTTCATAAGGCAGAATAATCTCTTGCAAAACCAATGATATATGATAATGCCAGGGAAAAAGAATACACGTTGGTGAAATTGATAACATAAAAAAATAATTCGCCGCACAGTCTGGCCATTTCGCGGGGCCCCTTAGGGAGCATAAGACGGATGTTGCAGTGGACAGAAAAACTTATTCAACTTTTCGTGCGTCAAGGGGTTAAAGATCATCACTTTTTAATGGGGATTTGGCCTTAGTTCATAGGTTAAAATGTAGAGTTAGGTTAGTGAGTCTAAAGGTAGGGTTAGGTTAGTTAATATTTTCCCATCATATAGGTTTCAGGGAGTTTCGTACACAAGTTGTTTCGTAGCCAGGTTTTGTTAGTTGTTTCGGACACTGATTTTTAGTTTTTTTCGTACATACGTGATGTCGTTTCGTAACTCTAGTAGTAAAGTTCAACTCTGAGCTTAGTGTACGCAACGACTATGGTTTCATATAGACTACGAAACAACTTTTTGGTGTACCAATCTACTGGTGTACGAAACAACTGGTGTACGAACTGACTGCACCCGCTCCTATACACTCTCCTTCCTACTAAAAGCGTCTTATATCTCTTTAAAGTATTGATTTGCAACGGAAACTCATTGAGAGAATGTTTCTCAGAATTTATTTAGGTAAACAGAAACCATTCATCATTTAACCTAACATCACCACTAAACATGCAACAATCGATCATATACTTCCAGTAGTTATATGTATAGTTAAATATCGTTCACCACTTAACCTAACATGCAACAATCTATCAGATACTTCCAGTAGATATGAATCATAGCTCATCACTTAACCTAACATGCTACACACTATCAGATACTTCCAGTAGTGATATGAATATTCAAATATTGTTCACCACTTAACCTAACCTATGACACTATATCAGATACTTCCAGTAGAGATGTGAATCATTAAATATAGTTCACCACTTAACCTAACATGCCACAATCAATCATACTTCCAAAGGCAATTGTGATATTAATCATTTAATATCATTCACCACCTAACAAGTACAAAGACAAAACAATGTATAGGTTTGTGATAATCAAACATTAGGAAATGTTTTCAGTATGTTTTTATTACCAACCAACTTTTAATTCCAACTCAGGGTCGCTCAGGAACAAATCTAGGCTGTCTTTCTGTCTTTCACAGTTTGTCTTGGCAATCTGCTCCTTTCTGCTTTGGCTGGATCAAGCGCTTCTATATCTTCAAAATCTAGCAGTGCGTCCATAATCTGGAAAATAATATATGAAACATATTATAATCTAACATTCATCTAAATATAGTTTAAGTGACTTTAAATCAGAGAAAATAGATCACCCAAAAATAAGTATTTGATAAATTCAAACATATTAAACCTATTCATGACAAAGTTTCGTCCTCAAAAACAGTAATGCCCATAAATGAAAATTTTGTTTGGTTAGTGAACTAGCAAGGGGGGTCCGAGGGGGGGGGGGCACAGGCCCCTAGTTATATCAGTAGGGTATTGTTCAATAGTGAGTATTGGTTGAAACTGCATATTTACCCTTATAATTGTAACAAAAGTTGTAACTCATTCAATTTCATCTGATTAACCAAATAAATAAGAGGTATAATAATTTACACTAGGACCAGAATTCCCTACACAATTGGGAGTATGGTTTGTTTACCTTATTGTATTCTAGGAAACTTTCTCTCAATGAGCTTCCATCGCAAATAATTACTTATGGAGATATAATATAACATGCTATTTTTCGGGAGGAGAGAGATAGGTCTTAGTGTAAATATTTACCAAATAAAACTAATTTAGTGTCGGGAGCACAATATTATAAGCACCTCTCACGTGTAATATATATGAGGGGCAGGAGCCTCTGACATAGCTCAATGTAAAGACGCCATCACCAAAACATAACCTGATATTGTGCAAAATAGCTATTTCAGTTCTATCTGACATGCCACAGAAATAAAACATTTAAGTGTGACAGGAGCACAAAGATATTATAATCACGTCTCACTGTAATGTTTATGAGGGTGAGAGGCCTCTGATATAGCTCATGTAAAGATGCCATCACCAAAACATCCAATGTATACATAATATTGTGCAATATGGTACGTAAATTAAAAAATATTGGACGAAAAGGCAAAATACACTCACCTCGGGGGGTGGAGGTTTCTGGTGCTGTCTGCTGCGCTGGAACCTCGAAGGTGTTTTGAAAATAATATATATGACTTATTTTCAATGAAAAAGCTTGCCATACACATATTTACCGTCGCAAGAGGTTTTCTATCTCATGAAATGCTTAGTAGTATTGTACAAAGTATAAACTGAATGTAAAAAATGTTGATCGCCCACTGAGAGGGAGGTCTCACCAGGGCTCATGTTCCCCAGGCTATTCCAATACTTCTCCTACGCCAGCCCTGGCGGAGCAGCGCCTGGCGGAGCGCTCGTGGTTTTTAAAAGTAAGAAATCACCGAGCGCCTGGCGAACGCTTTCGCCAGCACTGGCGAAAGATTTTAAAAGTACGGCCCTCAGTGACTCTGCACAGACAGGGGCGTTGGGCGCGCTCCCGGCGGAAAGTTACTCTGGAGATAAGGCTTGAGCCTTATGGGCTACATGGGTATGTATGGGTATGGGCTTATGGGTAGCCATGGGCTACATGACAGAGGCGTTGGAGCTTCCTGCGGTCAGGGGTAGAAATAATGTAATTAACCTCACTTGTAGGCACCAGTTCTTCTTGCATGACTCGTTAATAATAACGTAAGGCATTGGCAGGAAAATATCCGCTTGGCAACTCTGACTAACGCTGTGGCGTTCCTGAATAAACCGTTTCCGCGGCAGTAGGGCTGTGCGGTATCAAGAAAATACCGGTATTGCCGATACCGGTTTACGGGAATAATACCGGTACGTCCTCACACCGGTATCAGTTACGATACCGGTATACTGATACCGTGCCAAAATACCGGTACTACCGGTAGCGGTATTTGCTTTTTCCGTTTTTTTTTTTACTTGTCCATTCTCAGACAATTATTAACCTCTACAGCATCGACCCCCCTAAAATAAAGTTTCCAATAGCGTCGGCCAAATTCTTTTTTTACAATTCTTAACCCCTACCTTACAGCATACCCCCCTAAAATAAAGTTTCCTGTGGCGTTAGGCGTTGGCCATCTCTTTGTTTACAATTTTTAACCCCTACCGTACAGCATAATTATAGACCCCCCTAAAATAAAGTTTTATGTGGCGTAGGCAATTGCCTTGTTTGTATCAGTAATTATGATGTATAATGTAACCTCTATATAAGGAAAATAACAATAATTCGATTCAAATTTCCTTTCAACATTTATTTTAGGATAAAGTTCCTGAGATTCCTGGGAAAGACAGTTTAGATAGATATATAGCCAGAGCTGGGCAATATTTGAATACATTTGTATTTAAATACATTTGTGTATTAAGAAATCTATTTATAAATGCATTAGTTTTCATGTATTTAAATACAGTAATTAAATACTTTAATGAGTATTTAAATACATTATACCTATATACATATAATATAAAAATGTAAATATTTTTTTATCCTATTTCTTTCTTTTGTTCTGTTAATTTGGCCATAAACCCGCCCAACTATCTGGCAATCCTGATTTTACAGTGAACCAGTAAGTGTTTCCACTTCAGGAAATTTCTTTATTTTAAGGAAATTTAGGCCTGAGAAGGAAACTTCTAAGGAAACGTACGCAAAATCTAAAGAAATATATATTTTTTCAGACATTTCTAGAGATATGTAAATTAAGATTAAATAGCCAGGTGAGATGATAATATTAATGATGATGATGATGTTAAAACCACACATTAGATCCATTTCAGTATTTCCTTCTTGGTATTATAAGTTTTCTCACACCAACATATATACATGACACTTACTCATTCTTATCTCCCCTTCCCTCCTTGTTCCTTCCCCCACCCCACCACGCCTTGCTCCAGT
>JACEEZ010003111.1:117739-141589 GCA_016584305.1 Chionoecetes opilio
TAATAGAAATACACATTAAATTAGAAATAAATATAGTACTTGAAGAATTTTGAGTGTTTCTGATGGATTTATTTTGTGATATGAAATATACATTCATCCTTTAAGGGTGCAACAAGAAAGCTGTGCCTTCCAGAGAAGTTTGCACACGTATACGACCAATACAGCCACGATAATTGTGTAGAAAATGTTGGTGAGTCGGACAGATTGGAATGGAGGCCTCGCAAGTGGGATGAAAGGACTGGTGTGTGTNGGAGATGGAAGGGGGTTCGGCGGGAGATAAGTCATGTACCGCGATAGGAAAAAAGAGAAGTGGAGGAAGATGAGGAGGAAATAAAACACAAGAGAGGGAGAGAGAATGGGGGGGGGGGGGGCGATAACGGAACAAGTTATCATAATCACTACTTTAGCCTGAGGATGAAGCCGCACACACAGTACTGTTGTTCATTGTTTATTAGTCTTTATCGCTAGTTGATTTTATTAAATACAAGATTAATGATAGGCAAGCTAAGTTTGATAGGTGTTACCACGTTAGGGTGGGATACTCTATGATAGACATACGTATAGACATATTGGAAGTTTCGACGGAGTTCGTCGGTACCGTCGAAACTTCCATTTTTTTACCGTCGAAAGTGCATTCCGTCGAAACTTCCTGTAATCTTCTATAACGGTGAATACCACCGTGACAGTTGCCAGGGCATCAAACATAACACCTCACCTGTTAACACCAGTATAATCCCTATCTGAATATTAACAAGATAACCGTTGGAGAACAAAGTAGTTTATCAGCCTATGAACGACTGCTGCAAGACTGCCAGACCGTTCACAAGGTAAAGTAATAACTGAAGCAACGATGGAACACAACATGAGAGGTGAAGAATACGAAGGAAGAATACTGAGTAGAAGAATATCACAAAGGAACATTTTTAATTTCCTTGCAAGTAACAACGGAATGTAATGATCGAATTACTACAGTCACAACAGTTACTTACCGAAAAACAAAAGTTATTCAATGTTTGCAATGCTGTTGACAATGACTTGTGTTCACCGATAACTCAAGGGGTGGGTACTGAGCAAGGATATAATATCCTTGGTACTGAGTGAGGCGAGAGGCACCGCACACCTCATCCTACCGCGACTGGAGCCAGACTGAATAGATCTTGTAGCAGGACGCCTGAGGACGGTGACGCAGCGAACAGAGTCCTTCATTTTCACCTGGCTCCACCTCCGCTAGCCTCGTCCAAGGAAGTATTTCTCGCCCCTCACATGTTCTGTAACGCTGGAATGTCGAGCACCAGGTCAAAATAAAAGAAAGGAAAAATAGTCAGGAAATGGAAAGAAAAAGAACACAACACCGCGTCAGGGTTGTGAATAGAATAAAAAAAAATATCGCGACGTGTGGAGAGAGCGGCATGTTGTGACGCGAGGGAGTCATCGTACGAAATAGGATAGAATAGTGAGCGGATCTGCCATCTGGTGGCCGTCTGGGAACTTCCCGTCAGCTCCAGGACATAGGGTCAAGGTCAGACTAGTCTTATTTGCCATTATTCCCTACCAAACCAGCTACAATTAAGTGTTGACATGGTCAACATAGGTTATCTCAAAGGAAATATAAGGGTTTTACATTATTCATGGGGGGGGGGGGATATAATGAGGATTGTTGGCAAAATATAAGTATTCGACCATATGTCCTACAACACTATCCAATGATTTAGAGGAATGCATCAAGTCTGGTATATGGGTAAATATTGCCTTCATGTATGGAAAGAGAAGGTAAACGAACCAAATAATGGTGACATGACTTCACTTTTGTGCAATCAATCGTGATAGATATTGATTATTTCGCCATTCAACATTTCTTTCTGGTACACTGCCAAACGACGGTCCGATGCATTTTATAAACAACACCAGAGTGTTGTGCGAAATATTATCAATGCGCGAAATCCTGTAGACCCCTCCATTCATCGCTCTTATTTCACTGGTTTTACAGGTTAACTGCTGCCCTGATACATGTTACAGGCAACATCGAGTCACTAGCTTCCCATGAGAACACTTACAAGTAATAATAGTTACTCAAAAGCTTAAAATATCCACGTTCAAAACAGTCAGGTTGTGGGAACAGGAGTATGGTTTTTATCATGTATTATTTTATCAACTATTATTGCTTGTAAGTGTTCTCATGGAAAGCTAGTAACTCGATGTTGCCTGTAACGTGTATCGGGGTAGCAGTTAAGCTGTAAAATTAGTGAAATAAGATAGATGAATGGCGGAGTCTACAGGATTTCGCACAACAGCGACGAACGATAACACGTTGTCATCCGCTTTACCTGTGTCTTCCTGAAGAAGACTGATAACCTACCAGTGGTGGCGCCGTTAATCAAAAAGTTAACCTCGTTAACCGTTAATCCGTTATCCAAAAAATTAACTTCGATAACCGTTAATCAGTTAATTCTTTAAAAATGTAACAGAAGTTATCGATAAACCGTTAACGTTAATTTTTATTCTAGAAAAAAAAAAAAAATCTGTTTTTGCTCTAAAGCCACCTTAAAACACCTTTGAAAAGTGCCAAAACTATAAAATCAGCCTTTATGGGTTTTTTTAAGGGCCTTAGAACCCAAAAACTATAGGTTTTTTTTGCTTTAGAGTTAAAAAAAAAAGGCAGATTTTATAGTTTTAAACTTTTGAAAAAACCTAAAAAAGGCTGATTTCATAGTTTTGGCCCTGTTTTAGGTTTTTAAAGGCTTTTAGAACCAGAAAAGGGTGAAAAAAACCTTAAATGAAACACAATATTAGTATTAAACTAAAAAAAAAAATTGATAAAGTGGCCGCAAGAAATAAAAATAAAAAAAATGAAAAACACGATATATACATAATTTAATTTTTCCTCTTCTCGTTCTCCATTTTGTTCAATATTAAATATGCTAAGACTCTACATCTGTATTAAAAATCTGAAAATAATAGAAACTTTTAAACGTTTACCGGTTTTTATGAAATTTTTGGGTTAGCGGACTTGAGTTAACGGAAGTTAAATGTAACGGAAGTTAATTAGTCCGATAATGATTTCCAAAGTTAACTTAAAAGTTAAATCATTAACGAAAAGGTTAACTTCGTTAATTAATGATTAACGGATTAACGGTTTGGTGCCCACCTTTGTAACCTACCACGCCTGTGATAGCCTCATAGGACATCACCAGGGCTCATATGGTTCCACAACGGATCCTCGCAGCCCTAAACAACACCAAGAACCAAGAGTGAACATGACGAGGTATGTCTGTGCTGTCGCTGATTGCAAGTCAAATTCAACCTTCAACACAGACCAACACCCATTCATGAAAGATGTGAAAGGATGGGCCAGATTTCCACCTGCTAAAAAAGATGGGAAACGACGTAGATTCTGGGAGAGAAGGTGTAGAAGAGGTGACGAGTGGTTTGGTCTACTACCGTTGAAAGTGACGAAACTTAAAAGTTTGTTTATGTTCTTTATGCGGTCAGCTGCCAGTAAAATCTCGTACAGCAGCCGGCAGCAAATTTTATAATTATTTTATAATTCTGAATGCAAGTACGATCTACAAATGTTTACCATGTAATTGTATTCCATTTATTATACTGGACTTAAATCAAGCCATAAGTATTATATAATGATTGTTTCCTTGGAGAAGATTGTAGTTTTCAGGGGGTTTCATCGTTCTTTAATTACCGCTTATATATGAATTGTATGTAAACCGTAGCTATGAGAAAAATATTGCAATTTCAAAACAGCAAGTGAAAACGTGTAAGAAAAAAATCTAATGAAACCCGCTATACATTGATGTGGATGAAGTTCCAGAGCGGCCACCAGATGGCGAATCCGCTCACTATTCTATCCTATTGGAATATTATCTTTAAAACTCTCTCTCTCTCTCTCTCTCTGGCGTGGGCGTTAGGTCACGCTGCCTAAAAGTACCGTTATAAACATTCCTCGAGTTACAGAAGATTATTTTTTTTACCAAACAAGAAATATCGCAACCTGAAGATATTTTTTATTGGAAGCTTGTACACTTGTCAGATGCCCGCATGCAAACTTTGATCTGGGTTTCTATACAAGAAATATATCAAAATTGAACAGTAAAAAATGTGTGGATCACGTGGATGACGTTACCCATATAGTACGATTGACAGCATGTTACAGCGGGTAATTTTTTTAGAAGAGTTGTTCTATGCTTCTTATTGACTACCTCTTAATAAATAAACGAAGAACCAGCAAAAATAACAAATGAAAACTCACACTCCCAGTTGACTGAGAAAAGTATTTCGTAAAAAATCTGTGATACGTGTGGTAACGTATTTGATAAGATATATACTGTATACAATTTGTTTATAAAATCAACAGAAATTAAGAAAAAATATGAAAATCGTTTAATATGTAGGAGAGCAGAGCTGGCGAGAAAACCACGTTGGTTCAACACAAAATTGTTTTGATAAAAAACATCAAAAGGTTTACTTTTTGTTCAGTTTCATTCTGCAGAGTACCTTAGCCACAGTGCAGCTGTCATGTTCAATCATCCAAGGTCGATCTAGAAGCGACCTTGGTTCGATCAACCACCAAATCGTAATCTTCGCAACGAAAATAAAGTGATAACTGTCCTATGCTTTATCACCCGTTTTGCCATACATTGGATACAGTAGAAAAAACTGTTTCAAGTATGAGTGAGAAAACACAGGATGAATGGATTGTATTGTATGTATTCTGAATTGTAATGAGTGTTGTTCTCTTTTTAGAAAATGTCTACACAACACACCAAGCCAATGTTCTATACGTACACTCTTGAAAATACTTTACATTGATGTTTTACGATTTTTTTTTGGTTTAGCTACATATTATTCTGACCAACTATAGAAAAGAATATATTTGCATTTTACCTTGTAACTCTAGCACGATAGAAACACTAATGTATGACAGATAACTCTTCACATTAGAATACTACTTTATTTTCTACAATAACTTTGCATTATTTTCATTTATGAATGATGTTTGGCAAACTTAGATTTGCCCACACACAATGCAACCACATTACTGTGTATCCAGCGATGTCTCTACCTATGTTATTTATCCATTTTGACTATTACTTATTTACATATTACTAGGTTACTTACACCACAGTTACCCACACTGATACACCCACACAGATTGTATCAGGCGAGGTCTTGTCTATTTTTCCTTATATTTCTACAGTCCATTACATTCTTTTACTGACACAGTACTATTACTAGTAGGTACATAAATTGTTATACTATGCACACAGCAGCAGCTCTACAGTCAGACGAGTCTTCGTCATTACTTGACACATTCAGGGTTTTTAACGATTACTTGACAATTTACGATTATGATTTCATTACTTGAAATGTTATGTTCTCAATTTTTCCCTGTAATTTTCACAGCTACTTTCGCTGACAGTTGAGCTTGCTAGCTACCGTCTACGGTACACGTACACTTGTTACACCTTACACTTGACATTTATTACCAGTGATAGTTGCACATTGTGGATTACCCACACTAGTACTGACACATATGTATAATTTTACTCGGCCATGTCATTTTCTTTGATGTTGAACATCATGTTATCCATTGTTTTCCATATTTTTCTGTGTATTTTAGCTCAGATTTTACTCACTTTTAGCGATAGGAATTAAGCTTTGGGAGGTTTAGAATTTATATTTTATATATATTTAGCCTTTAGTTAGGTGTACAATTTGTTATTCCCTAGCTAATTCTTATGTGCCTAATTTGAGGACAAATTATATAGCGGCCCGAGCAATGTCAGTCAGTTTTTACTTCTAACATATATACTAACTTGCATAACTATTACTAGTGAATTACAACAATTATCACACAAGTGTCACACGTATTATAACTTCCAAACAGGATATGTGCATGTACTTAACATCAAAAGAAACAGTATATTTTTAGGAACATCTTAAACATGATTATATATAGATGTAATGTATATATAATTACATGTATATCTTTTCTGCTATGTTTCACCGTGAGACCCATGAACACCTTGGATTCTCTTAGCTCGAACCAAGTAGGTCACAGGACAAATGCCTAGCTATCAGCAATATGTAGGTTCGACGACCCTTGTAACAGAGGAGAGAAGCGCACATGAGACGGGAGAAGCAGGGAGAAGGCCTCGGACATCGACACTACAAACACGCTCTGCTCACGAGCTCTGTGACACTCCCTGGCTGTGTTCAAGACATTCATTGTACTGGTTGTAATCTCTACGCTCCTTAATGGACTTTAAATAAATGTGTACGAAACTGAACATACATATTTAACTCATCCAAAGAAGTCTCTACTAATATACACGACTTATAATTGGTGGCTATGCGGTGGGCATTTCTACACTGCAACTTATAAACAGGTATATATATATATATATATATATATATATATATATATATATATTATATATATCCTGTCCAGTGTTTTTCGTATGCCCAGATGACCTGCGAAATTGTTATTATGAGCCACACTGATAATTTCATTCCGGTAATATTTAGGAAAAATTACCTGGTGTACCGATGTTCACTCGGTATCCTCATGGCAAACAGTAGACGGAGTCCACCTCCTCATTAGGACGTCACGATTAAGGTAGTAAAGCAATGCGGGGTCGTTTTCGTCTTCGAGAGCTTTTCTCAGCTGCCGCAGTTCAGCATCTGAACATTGGGCTGCTACCACGGCTTCCCGGCCTCTACCTCTGTCAGAGTTAAAACTCATCCCTGTACTTACTTAAGGTTCAGGGTTAAATAGAACTTCCAAGTTTAAGTTGTCGTCAACAGGAGGTTAACGACTGTTCTCCACCGGAGCATTGTATCCCTCAGGTGTTGAGCGGCGAGACGTCATGGTGCGGGTGACAGCACACGCGGGGAATAGGTCTGGAAAACTCTCCTCTAACTGTAAAGTACTAAGACTTATCAGGCCATTCAGACAACACTAGTTTCGGAATCATTCTCCCACCAGCCAAGTCATTACCTAAGAGGAGATGCACATCAGGGACGGGTAATTTCTTCACAACACCTACCAAGGCAGGCCCGACAAACAGAGAAGAGAGCAGATAAATCTCAACCAGGGGCACAGAACATACTCCACATAACGAGCTTATCATTATTCTTGACGGATCCCCTTCTTCNTTACTACTTTGTTCAGTGTTATAACCAAGTTTGTGTCAACAGGAGGTTAACGACGTTCACCGGAGATGATCCTCAGGTGTCGAGCGGCCAGACGTCATGGTGCGGGTGACAGCACACGCGGGGAATAGGTCTGGAAAGTTCTCCTCTAACTGTAAAGTACTAACAGACTTCTCAGGACGTTCAGAAAACACTAGTTTCGGAATCATTCTCCCACCAGCTAAGTTATTACCTAAGAGGAGATGCACATTAGGGACGGTTAATTTCTTCACAACACCAACCAAAGCAGGCCCGACGAACAGAGAAGAGAGCAGATAAATCTCAACCAGGGGCACAGAACATAATCCACATAACGAGCTTATCATTATTCTCTTCCTAGTCTCCCTCATCGGCACCATTCCTTCCAGTAACAAGGTATTTACGGCTCCCAAATCCATAAAAATATTTATCTCCCTTTCTTCCCCGTCAACCATAATAGTACCTGACGACAATAAAGGGTCATAAGTACCTCCCCCTCATTAACATCTCCCCGACCCTTTTTTGGGAACTCACAATTATGCGAAATGGGTAAGGTTAATCCAACATCATTAATACTAGAACAAGATACAAGGGAAACAGGTTTTGTGTCTCTACCCTCAGAGCTAGTAACTACCTTAAGTGTCTCAGTAATTAGCGCCTTATCAGTAGAAGGAGAGGCTACAAACACAGGCTTTGCATTATAAATATCACGACACTTCTTCCAACACGAATTCACCTGGTGGCCCACTTTCCCACAATAACTACAGCTTCTTGGCATAGTGGTTATCTTGTTAGCCTCAATTTCAGCCACTTTAGTTTTGAGTTGAGCGTTACTAAAACCACCAAACGAAGTCGCTGGTTTCCTAAAGTCAGCATGATTCTCCTCTACTCCCTTTACGGGGCGAAGGTGCTTATCAGAGGAGCCTCGGTGTAGTAACACGTAATTATCAGCAAGTACTGCCGCATCCTCTAGTGTAGTGACATTCTTCTCTTGTAAAAAGACAGAGACTTCTCTCGAAACACTCCTCTGAAACTCCTCTAACAAAATGGGTTCACATAAATGAGATCAATTTGTAACTTTCTGAGAGCGTAACCACTGTTCAAATGCATCCCTTTTTACACAGGAAAATTGTACATAGGACTGACTTGGTTGTTTCCCTCACTCCCTAAACTTCTGGCGGTAAGCTTCAGGAATGAGTTGATAAGCCTTCAATATTTTTGTCTTAACGGTATGGAAATCACCACACTGTGTCTGTGACAAAGCTACGAATGCACGCTGTTCTTACCGTCAAAAACTCTGCCAAAAGGATAGGCCAATAGTCTTTCGGCCAAGACAGACTATTAGTAATTTTCTCGAAAGACCGAAAATAAGTCTCCACATCACGTTCAGAGAAAGGAGGCGCAAGCTTCACATGTTTAGAAACATCAAACATAATAGGATCCCTCTGTCTGACCTTTGCATCTATTTCAAGCTTAGTACGCTCTAAATTAACAGACTTTATCTGCTTCAACCTTAGCAAGCTGTAACTGAACTTTAACCAGTTCCAATTGTAAATGCAAGTTACTTGTGGCAGTGTCCTGCAGTGTAGTTCTATCTTCGCCAGCGCCAACTAATAATTAGATAATTCTAATCGTAGATGCAAATCACTTGTGGCAGTGTCCTGCAGTGGAGTTCTATCTGCGCCAGCTATACTGGCCGGCAGTGACGCCATACGCGGCGTCCCATAGACGGCAGTGCTGTGAAGTGTGGGGCAGGTGTATCCAGCTTCTTTCCTGTGAATACAGGAGTGAGGCAAGGGTGCGTCCTTACCCCATCACTTTTCAACGCTTGTATGGACTGGGTATTGGACAAGGTTGTAGATCAAGGGATGTGGACCATCCGTCAGGCAACACCAGATCCCTGATCTTGTTTTGCGATGATGCAGTAATCTTTGCTGGTCTGTTGGAGTCCTGGTGATGGCTCTCGAGCGCGCACGTGGAGGCAAAGCCTTGGGACTTGAGGTCTCCTGGCTCAAGACCAAGGTCAGGTATTGGAGACTAATAGATGAAGCAGTACAGTCTGTTCATGAGTGTGCGAGGACATTGAGATTCTGGAAAGGTTGACATACCTTGGTAGCGCCGTCCTAATTACGGCGGGTCACGTCAAGGAAGTCTTACGGCGGGATTGGCATAGCCCACGGTTGTTAATGGGACTCGCTCAGCGGGAGATTTGGCGTTGTCGGTACCTGTGCAGGAGGACAAAGATCCGGACTTCAATGTCGCTTGTGATCCCTGTCTTACTCTATGGTTGTGAGACAGGACACTAAATAGTGACTGGAAGAGACGAATCAATGCCTTTGGTAATAAGGGTCTTCGCAGAATCATGGGGTATCGCTGGATGCTTACGTGTCAAATCAACGATTGCAACCGTGAGACTGAATCGAGGCCTAGTACCTGCGAGTCCGTCAGCGCCAAACCTCGGATTATTGGGGCATGTGGAACGTACCCTGAAACCATCTTCATCGGTTGTATCTGTAAGAGACAATCCGCGTGGCGTGAGCCAAGGGGCGCCCACAGGCTCGTAGGCTTAGGGCAAGTTGATGTTTCTTGTCGAGAGCATGCTTGGTATGGGAAAGGAGCCTGCTGGGAACTCGCGCGTGGTGACCCCCGGAGTGGAGTAGTAGGTGGGCGAGGCGGACGGCGCCCCCCGGACGTATTGACCCAATGATGAGTGATGAGTGAGCCATAAGCTCCTTACGTTCACCCCCCGTTCCAGCCCGCTGTCATCGGCAGGGAGCTTCGGGCCCGGGGATTGGGCCTGACGCCATGGAGACGAACCTGGTAGCTCCTTTGGCTTCGTGGCCCCAGTTTGGTCTGATTAATTTTGCTGGTCTCCGTCCTTTCCTTTTTCTCCTCCTTCCCTCTATCTCTCCTCTGTACTCCTCCTATCCCCTTTCCTCCTAAGATGTAAGAGACGTGCTGATAGGATATGAGCTGGCTTCGGGTCAGTCATGAATGGCCTCAGGTGCCACGGGCACGGATACCCTTGTAACTTTGCCCGAATCCCTAATGGGGCGTTATGAGGGGCGTCCGATTATATCCCCCTTTTATACTCCAGGCTCACCATGCATGATGATACTTTAACCCTATAGGGGCTCAGGGCCGGCCCCTCTACCAAATGACCCTAATGGTTTACCGACCCCGCTCTCTCTTTGGACTACGGCCGGAATACTGAATGCCCGTACCCCCACCCCGACCCTCCGAGTCATGTAGGCTCCTGAGCCCCCTAGCCCGATCAAGAATCCATCCTCAGCATCCAGGCGACACTACAGCCAAAAACCACTACCTCTTCCATAACCTTCTCCATCCTTGCTCCTGCTTATCCTCAGATCTTGATCTACCCTTCCTCCTCCAATCTTCTTGTCCTCTCCTCATCCTGGGTAGCTACTCTTGCACCCTACAACCCTTCTGCCGGCGGGAGACCTCCACTCCGCACGGTCTCCTCTTCCTCACGCCCACGCCAATCTACTTCTCTCCTCACACTCCTTCGACACTATTTTTGTCTGCAAAGTGGACCGTTCTTCATCTTCCCTAGCACCGCCCCTTATCTGCTAACACCCTTACGTTTTACGGCATGCCTCCAAACGCAAGTGGCATGTTTGCATTCCGTATCGCCCCGACCGGTCCCGCTGGTGACTGTTGACACCGATGCCCAAGCATCATCCACTGACTCAACCTTAAAGACCTCGACGGCAATCCATTCGACATCATGCCCGACATTGCTCTTAACACCTGCCTGGAACAGTCTCCATGCTCCGCCGTCCTGCCCAGTCGATGACACCTAATGTCTGAGTGCGCGGGATGTCCTCCGCGACCTTTGACAGAGATATGATTGCCGTTGCAGTTTAATGCTTACACCATCCCATCCGGGGCCGCCGTAAGTCCCCTATCAACATTTCCAAAGTCACTTTCAAAATGCAAGATTCTACCTGATAGCATTTAGTTGCCGGGCGTCCACTACTCTGTTAAAACCTTACCGCCCTACTCCACGCCAGTGCAGTCATGCTGGGTTTTGGCACCCTGCCAAGCACGCCGATCCTCTGCCCGATGCCCATTTTGGGCTAACCTGGCCATGCTGTCCAAGTGTCATGCAAATCTCCCACTGTTGCGAACTTAGTGGTTCTCACAACGTCTTCTTTTTTCTTTTACTGGGTTGTCCTGTCTACCACTTCGAATAGAAGTGGCATCCATCAGATTTAGAAGGGCTTACTTTATGGAAGCCCCCCAGGAGATCGCCCGCCTAGGCTTTCGGCTACCCCCGTCTCCAGCTTATTCCCAATCCCACTTTCGGATCCTCTACTACAAACCTCTCCTACCCTCCGCTTTCCGTTTCCTCTCTCCCACTAATTGCCATTCTTTTGCTCTCTGCTGCCACCATTCTCTCCATAAGTTACCCTTTGCCGTCATCAGCCCAGATACTCCGACCGAGAGACACCCCTTCTCGATCCCCACAATCCCTTCCTCAACGCTCTCTCCTCGGCATTACGTTTGCCAGACGACTTAAATGTTCTTCCCTTTCCTCCCTCCGAAACCTCCACTGTCTCTACCTTCTCAGTTCCTCACACCCCACTTTGTACGCTCCTCCTTCTAAGAAAACCCTGTGCCCTCCCAGGTCTCCCGTCATGACTTTCCTGTTTAGACCATGCCGATGATCGAGGAGTACCACGCTCAGCCTCAAGGAATGTCCCCTCTGCCCTCGTCACACAACCGCCGCATGCATCCCCACTTCTTTCTTCAACCTCAAAATCTCAGCTGAGATACATCCTCTTCCAGCCCATGTCTTACACCTACACTCTTACTCCTTCCGCCTCCCAACTACCCCCTTGTTCCCCCTCTTCCCCGCCTTGCTCCATCATTTTCCCCCTGCACCCTCCCCCCTCCCATGATCACCCTATGTTACTATCCCTTTCTTCTACTACCTCTAGCCGTCCAGCGTTAAGTCTAGTCTAAACTTACCTTCCTCCTGGGGATACAAAAGACTCACTTTTGTCTCAATAATCCCCTCCTGTCCCCTCGACACCCGACCCTACTGACTGTACTTCACCTATACACTGATCCCCCTCCTATTATCGCTTGATACTGCTAAACCATCTACTCTGGACGCTAACCATTCCAACTATCATCACCCGCTAACCTCTACACCTGTTGTTCTTCTTTGGAACATTCCCGACTTCCGATCCCACAGACAAGACCTTTTGTCTCCTTTCTTCTTGCTATAAGCCTCAAGTTATCTGCCTGCAGATACTTCATTACTCACCCCTGTCCCAATCCGAATTAGATCTCCTTCCCCAACAAAACTACCACGTCTCCTCTGATCTAACCCCACTACTATAACATTCCATTCCTTTCCCCTTCCCTCTACGTTTCACTCTTTCTCTATAACCCCTTCCCTTCATTATGCTTTGCCATAGTGCCATATGACCTCCGATGTCTGGCACACTTTCCATATATTAGCATTAAATAAATAAATCAGTCCCTTACGTTAACATCCTTAGTCAGAGGAAGATCAAACTCCCCAAGGCATAAATGTGACAAAACTAAATATACCAACTGCTCTTTTAGTGCAAGAAGAGGTACTATCTATTTTAAGGCACTGTGCTACTGACCTTAACTCGTGCTTATCCAACGCAATCACTTGTTCCGCCGTAGATTTAGAACGACAGAACTGCACTGCGTCACACAGTCACACACTTATCACAGACATCGTGAATCACTATTGGCCATGGGCAATACAAATAAATGAGGGTTAAGTCATCATAACAAGTCTGAGGATCCTGGCGAGGTCGCCAAAATTTACTGCAACGAGCGTGACGAAATACTCAAACACAAAACAGCACGAGGTCGTCAACAAAAACCTTTAATGTTTACAGACTAATGTTTAACATTAACTTTTGAAAACAAACTACAAACACAAGAGTGGATATTGAGAAGAATTCCAGGTTCTTTTACGCAATCCTCAGACAGACTCTTCCCTCAATAGTCATTCTGACACAACACTGGTAACAGATATATGATAACAAGAATTACCATGACACAATTAACAACAGACATAAAACTCAAACTTAACATTAAAAACTAAAAAAACAAAAAAAAAAAAAAAAAAAAAAATAAAAAAAAAAAAAAAAAAAAAAAAAAAACAAAAAAAAATAAAAAAAAAAAAAAAAAAAAAAAAAATCATTCGCTCTCAGAAATTCTTACAGCCTACACATACGGGGAGGAGAAGGAGAGAGGACAAGTCACCAACAAACGTGACCACATTGGCGTCAAAGAGAATCTGCCCCAGGGTAGGCTGCCTCTTCTAAGCGGGTTTATATAGGGGTAGACTAGGTAACACCTCCGAAACGTGTCGAGGTCTACCTACGATTGTAAAGCACGTAAAGAGTTAACAGGGGGAATTTCGAATCATGGAATGCGATAGTCGAACCATACTTCACACACGTACTCAGTTACGGTAACGTCCAGTACACCGAAGCGCACGGTGTGTTCGGTTACGTAGCCTTAACCGTGCTGGGTTGGGTCTGCCTGGCTCCCATCCTCTCCCTCATCCTCGTGGCTCGCTTCTGATGTGGGGACTCTTCAAGGCATCTGCTGGGGGAAAGCTACCTTTTCCTTCATCCTCTGGGAGGTTCTTTATACACTTAAGCCAACAACATATTCATGAAATTTATTAGACACTAGCCGCAAAAGCCGCCCTTCGGCGGACGTTTTTGGCCAGCTTCCTGCGGAGGGCTATTGGTGCCCTTCGGACCCCACCAAACACAGGACTATCCAGATAGCACTTCTAACTTTCCTGAAATCATGGATGTAGAAATGTATGTATTAACGCTACCCATCACCACAACCCATTCACTACCCATTACCCATTCACCCCCAACACATTCAATCACCCATTAACCATCACCCCCACCAATTCACTCACCCTTACCCATCACCACATCCATCTCACCATTACCATCACCCCCATATATTCCCTCCACCCATCACCCATTCACCCCCAACCATCACTCACCCATCACCCCACACCCATTACATATCACCCCACCTATTCATCACCATTACCCATCACCCTCATCACCCATCACATCACCATCACACACCCGTTTCCTCAATTTCGCAACACTTTTTTCACATTCTCGCCTAATAGGCCTACTAAAACTACAAATAAAATAAAGGATGGATCAATCCCATAATTAGGCTTACAAATGTACCCCTGGTCGACCGTTTCCAAAAATGTGTCATATGATGCCCCCCCCCTGATCCGCACGGGAGGCGGCACCTATCGCGGACACCCGACACACACACACACTTTCGCTTATATAATATATATTTTGATTTTGCAAACAGGTATGTTCAGTTTATTTCTTAATAAATTTTATCACATTAAGTTGAACGTGCTCCAACTCTGACTAATTTGTATTTTTTTCCTTCTCCTCCCAACACTATAACTGGTCTCCGTTGTCAATTTTCTTACACTGTAACCTTCACTCTGTAATGTGCGCAGTGAGGAGGTGCTGGAGCCTAAAAGAGAACATTTTCGCTGCTTTCGGCATCAACACGTAGGGGGGCGCTTACTGTTAGTGGTACCGGTGCGCTTAGGTTACTTGATAAGGGACTGGCGGATCGCACGACCGGTGGGTCCCTTCCTGGACTGCTCATTCCTTACGCTCTGTGTAAGTCATCTGGAGAAAAAGTTTAAATGGGTAAAATGCTTAGGGCAGGTGCGGTATGTGATTATGTCTTGTTGGTTTGTAATTTTTGTTTTTATAATGGTGGGTTCGAATAGTACTAGTGATGTGTTGTGGTAAAAAAACGATTGCAAAGGTGGAGTATGTAATACATATAGTCAACATAACTTAGAAACGCCATAGGTCGAGTCATGAGTCGCATGGTTTCCACGGCAGGTGATCGACGAGTCTCCGCTGGTCTCATCGGAACGGACGGCCCCCAGGAGGCCCCCAGGTGTTCAGCAGTGGATCGCGGCACGGGGTGATCTCCCTCATGAGGCAGAGATGAAGAAGCTGGTGAGGAACAGGCGGCAGAGGCCCAGATACTAACCCCCAACCGCTCCTCTATGGGGTCCCTTCAAGTCTGTGTTGGACGATGTGTGATTTCATGAAGGAGTCTGAGGAGAATCCTTCTAGTTTCTCCTGTTTCATTGGGCATAAGGAAAAAACAACACAAATATAAATAGTTTAGTCATTAGTATCAATCAATAGAATCGTCAAAACAATTTGGATTTTTATCGCGGACATATCATAATTTTCCTTGTTTTTCCTTTTTATAATCTCAATAACTTTTTTTTCACTCTCTTACCACTCTGCAGAACGCCGCGGCTACGAACCATCACGCTTACCATCTACTTTATCTACATAGTGGTGGCAATGGTGTACTACGGCTTGTCTCCAGTGGTGCCAGCATAAGCGTGAGACCCGCGATGGTTATTTGGTACTGAGTGTCTATGGAGCTCCGCTATATCTTCTCTGGTTCCATCGTCCAACACTTCGGGAGGAAATCGAGTCTTTCTTTTTCTTTACTTATTACCACTGCAGTTCTTCTCGCTGGAGCCTTCACCCCTACTGGTTAGTGTAAAGGCGGTAATACACGGGGACGATTTTGCTCAGTGAGCAGACTTTTGCTGAGCAACTCTCATTGAGCTCCCCAGGGAAATGCTCACACGGTGATGCTTGTTTCGATGAGTAATCTTGTTAGGGAAATGATCACCCGGTGATGCAATTTTTTATGAGTAATTTGTTCAAAACAATAACAAAGCGGCATGTGGCGACTCCATAATGCAGTCCAGAAGCAGGTGTGGAATAAGCTATGCCTTCGGCTGCCACTATTTTTCTTACCAGTTGCTTTATTGGTGCTGTATATTTGTATATCAAAGTATATTTGTAAACAATCCTTTACAGGGACGTATAATTCGCAAAGTATAATAGATTGTTAATGATTGTCAGACAAAGTAGAATCTTGCACTTGAAAAAGGACATCAGACTTCTTTACCCCCCAACGCCGATGTCCCTCAAGGCCGGTTCTTAGCCCCTTTACTATATAATATGTATACGCATGAATTCCGAAACTTCTCATCTGACTCAATGTACATCCAATCGCTGACGACGTGACTGTCCTCACACGCTCATACACGCTAGACGCTTGACACCCGCATGCAACGGAATGAATGTATATGTCTTTGTAAGAGCTGAAATGGCTTATCACTCCCATTCTCGACAAATTAAGGCCACATAGTTCAACATAAAATCTAACACCCCCCGCATCCTCTACCATAACTCAAAACTACCCCACCTTATACCAAATCCATAACCATAAAACACCACAATCTTGGGGCTCACCATTGACAACAACTAAGATGTCAAACATCATTCTGCGCCTCTTTTTTTTCTCCCTCCCAATTGCTTGCTCTCTACAGGGGCCTTATCCGCCATGTATGGAGTATGTTCACATGTTGGGGAGGAAGCCACTCATACAGCTCTCCTAAACCGGTTACAATTTCAAAAGCTTTTCGTATCATCAACTCTTCTCCTCTGACTGACTGTCTTCAATACTTAAATCACCGCCGAATGTTGCTTCTCTTGCTCTCTTCTACCGTTATTCAGGCTCATGCCTTCTGAACTTGCTAACGCATGCCTCCCCCCTCCCGCGGCCTCGCTGCACAAGATTCTACTCATCTCATCCCTATTCGTCCATATTCTAATGCAAGAGTTAATCAGAATATTTATTCTTCATCCCTTTCACTGGTAAAACTCTGGAAACTGTTTCCGCTTCTATTTTTCCACTTTCCTAGACTTTAATCCCTTTTCAAAAGATGGTAAACAGACATTTCCGAACTAAATGCTCACCCATCTTCTGTATTTTTATTACTTACTGTCTTCTTATAGGGACTGGCGAACTAAGCGGGCTTGTGTTACCATTTTTGTTGTGCCCTGGCCAGTTCGTTGTGATGCTAAAAAAATAAAAAATAAAATAAAACATATAAGAAAAAACAGGCAATGGCAAAAAGGCCTCTCTCCTCTTCTTTACCAATTCGTTCAGCCTCTTAAAACCAAAAAAACATCTTACAAACGACCGGATTTCCTCCATTACTTACTGCCCTAGGATCTAAACTCTCGTAATATCAAAACCAAGCTCATTTCAGAGAATACAAAATAGCGCTTAAGGGGATACACGACCACTAAATGGCAGAATTTTAATTACAGCAGCATTCCATCCATGTCGCACTAATCGCCCTCCCTTAAATCGTATGCACAAAAAAACCATTAAAACATATTGAAAAATATCCCCTTCTTCGTCCCAATTCAGGATAAAACTTACGTCTCAGTCGCCATCGTGCCAACCCCCTTACTCTATCTATCCGTGACAGACCTACATATCCTTCCTGAGCTATACTACATTAATCTAAATCTTTCTACATCGCCATTGATTTACTGAATTCCTACACGACTACATTTTGTGAACTTATCTACTCGCTCAGTCTATACTTTTGTCTTCAGGGAGAGAGCCAATCAGCGTTAAATATTATTTCCAAAGTCTCATTTTCTCTCTTCACCGAGAGACACCACCAACTAAGAGAAAAGATTTCGAGCCAATCAGAGAGCTCTCCACAAACTTCCTTTGCAGTCAGCACGCCGCCACACAAAATTCCCTCAACCCGACAGCCAATCATAGCGCACTAAATAAAAAAATGGCACAAAATTGTGCTTGATCCGCCAAAAAACACATTACACATCTCATCCTAATTACACCAGGATGTTCTCACTTCACATAAACAAACACCAAAATGCTCGTCCTCTCACCACACACCTCCTAGAGCACCCTCAAACACACATAACGATGAAAGCAATCAACATACATTAATGCAGCCACCCTACACTTCTCTCACCAGCCCACGTCATGTGTGCCCATGTCCTGCCTTCACGGCACACAGAGGTAAGCCTCGGTCTTCTTAATACTAATAGTATCTTCTCTTCCTCCCCTACTACTTGACCCCTATCCCATCTTCCACTCTATATTTTTTCTATTGATTTGCTTTTGATTGATTATGTCAGGATATTATCTTTTATTTTACTTATTTTATATATATAATATATATATATATATATAATAATATATGATATATATAGATATATATATATATATATTATATATAGATATATATAGAATATTATATATATATATATATATTATATGTAGATATAATATATATATATTAGATAGATGATATAGATCTATATATTATATATATATATAGATAGATAATATAGATCTATATATATTATAGATATTATAGATAGATAATATATATATTTATATATATGTATAACATATATATAGAGCGATATATATATTATCTAGAATATGATATATATATATATAATAGATTAATATATATAGATTATATAAATATATTTTTAAAAATTTAATTTTTTAAAAAAATTAAATATTAAATATTTTTATTTTTTTTTTAATAAATAATTAAAATTAAATTATTATTTAAAATATATTTTAATATTAAAATTTTAATTAATTTTTTTTTAATTTATTAAAATTTTAAACTATTTAAAAATTAAATTTATTATTTATAATTTTTTTAAAAAATATAAATATTATTTTTTTAAAAAAAAAAATTTTTTAAAATTTAAATTAAAAACTTTTTTAATAAAAAATTTTTTTTAAAAAAATTTTAAAATAATTTATAAAAATTAAATTATTTAATTAAAATTTTTTTAAATTAAAAAAAAAAATTATTTAAAATAAAAAATTAAAAATAAAAAAATTTTAATATTTAAAAATAAATTTTTTTTTTTTTTAAATTTTTTTTTTTCTTTTTTTTTTTATATTATTATGTTTTATATTTTTTTATTATTATATTATTATTAATTTATTATTATATAAATATATTTAATTTTATTGTATAATAAAAATAAAAAACATAATTTTCCCTAATAATAATCAAAATAAATCAAATAAAAAAAATTTTAAAAAAGGGGGGAAGGGGGGAAAGAGTGGGGAGGAAAGGGGAAAAGTATTGGGGGAAAAAAGAACGAGGTTAAATTGTTGGGAAGGCGGGAAACAGGGGGGCCCATGCGGGGCTGGGAAAAGGAGGGTGGTGAAGGTGTTAGGGGGCCTGTTATTGGTTTTTGGGGGGGTGATCTTAGGGGGGGTTTGGGGAAGGAGGGTTTTGGGGGTTTGTTTTTTGTGAAGGTGAGAACATCGTGTAATTAAGGGATGAGATGGTAAGTTTTGTTGGCGGATCAAGCAAAATTGTCCCATTTTTAGGCGCTATGATGGCTGTCGGGTTGAGGAATTTTTGGGGCCCGGATGCTGAAGGCAAAAGGAAGGGTTTTTTGGAGTGCTTCCGATTGGCCGAAAACTATTTGTCTTTTGTTGGTGGGGTCTCTCGGTGAAGGAGGAAAATGAGAGTTTTTAAATATATTTAACGGATTGGGCCCCTTTCCCGGGGAGAAAAAGTTAGAAGAGCGGTAAAAATTAAGTTCACAAAATGGAGTGTGTAGGAAAATTTAGTAAATAAAATGGCGAGGGGAAAGATTTTGATTGTAAGGATAGTTTAGGAAGGAATGTATTGGGTCAAGGAGAGAAGAGTAAGGGGGGGTTTGGGACGTGGGGACTGAGACGGGGTTAAGTTTACTTGAATTGGGGGGCGAAAAAAAAGGGGGTATTTTTTTAATAGTTTAATTGTTTTTTTGCCCTACGATATTTGGGGAGGCGATTAGTTGCGACATGGATGGTTTGGATTTAAATTTTTGCCCTTTAGTGTGTGATCCCCCTTAAAGCGATTTTGATTTTCTGAAAGAGCTTGGTGTTTTATTTCAGAGAGTTTTAAGAGATAGGGAGAAGTAAGGGGAGGAAGAAAAGGGCGTTGTGAGGTGTTTTTTGGTTTTTTAAGAGGCTGAAAAGGAATGGTAAAAAAGAGGAAAAAGAGCCTTTTTGCATTTCCTGTTTTTTTCTTATATGTTTATTTTTTTTTATTTTTTACATACAAAGAACTGGCCAAGGGGGGACAAACCCAAAAAAGGGGGAAACAAAGCCCCCCCTTAGTTTCCCGTCCCCTTAAAAAAGACAGTAAGATAATAAAAAAGAAAAGGGGGAGCCAATTTTGCGGGAAAAGTCTTTTTTATATCTTTTTAAAAGATTAAAGTCATAGGGGAAAATGGGAAAAAAAAGAAGCAGGAAGACAGTTCCAGAGTTTTTTCCAGTGAAAAAAAGGGTGAAAAAATAAAAATTTATTAAACTTGCATAGGGAAAATGGAAGAAAAGGGATGAGAATGGTGAATTTTTGTGCAGCGAGGCCGCGGGAGGGGGGGGGGGGGCATGCGTTGCAAGTTAAGAAGAGAGTGAGCATGAAAAAACGGTAGAAGAGAGCAAGAGAAGCAACATTTCGGGGGGGTTTTTAAAATTGAAGACAGTAGTCAGAGGAGAAAAAGTTGTGAGACGAAAAACTTTGACTTAACCCTGTTTTGGAGAGCTGTATGATGGATCCTCCCCAAAAGTGAAACATACTCCATACATGGGCGGATAAGGCCCCCGTAGAGAGCAAGCAATTTGGGGGGGAGAAAAAAAAGGGCGCAGATATGAGGGTTGAATCAAGTGTTGTCAAGGTGAGCCCCAAGATTGGGTGGTTATGGTGATGGATTGGGAAGGAGGGGGTGGGTTTTGGTTATGGAGGGATGCGGGGGGTGTTAGTTTTATTTTGAAGTATGTGGTTTAATTTTGTCAGGTGGGAGTGGTAAGCCATTCAGCTTTAAAAAGACAATCTTTTCATTTCCGTGATGCGGTTGTAAAAGCGTTACGTGTATGAGGTGTGGGACGACGTCGTCAGGTTTGGAGTACATTGAGTGGGGGATGAGAGTGTCGGGAATGTTGCGTATAAATATTATAGTAAGGGGGCTAAGACCGAGCCTTGAGGGACATTTGGTTTGGGGGGGTAAGAGTTGTGTTCTTTTTCAAGTAAGATTCTACTTGTCCTGACATAAAAAAATTAACATTTTTATACTTCGAATTTACTTTCCCCTTAAAGGATTTTAAAAAAATATACTTGAATACAAATATACGCCCAAATAAAGCAACTGGAAGAAAAATAGTGGAGCCGAAGGCATAGCTTTTCCAACCTGCTTTGGACGCATTTGGAGTCCCCAAAAGCCGTTTTTGTTTTTGTTTAAAACAAAATTATCAAAAAAAAGGGCATCACGGGGGGATCATTCCCAAAAGATTAAAACGAAACAAGCATCCCCGTGTGAGATTTCCCGGGGGAGCTAAATGGGGTTTTGCTCAGCAAAAGGTCACTGAGCAAAATGTCCCCGTGTTTTACCCCTTTACAAAAACCCAAGGGGTGAAGGCTCAGCGAGAAGACCCCCCCCCAGTGGTAATAAGAAAAGAAAAAAAAAAGACCGTTTTTCCCCCCGAAGGTTTTGGACGAGGAAACCCAGAGAAGATATAGGCGGGAGTCCATAAGCCCTCAGTCCCAAAATAGACTGGGGTTTCCCCGCTTATGCTGGCCCCACGGAGAAAGCCTAGACACCATTGCCCCATTTTAGAAAAGTAGATGGTAAGCGGAGGGTTCGTAGCCCGGCGTTCGCAGAGGGGAAAGAGAGTAAAAAAAAAAGTTTTTGAGATTTAAAAAAGGAAAAAAAGGAAAATTATGAAAGCCGCAAAAAAAAAAATCCAAATTTTTTTTGCCCCGATTCTATTGATGATACTAATGACAAACTATTTTTATTTTTGGGTTTTTTTCCTTTTGCCCAAGAAAAAGGAGAACAATGAAATTCCATCCTCAGAACTCACTTCAGAAAAATCACCCAAAATGTCAACAAACCCGATTTTAAAAAGGGACCCCCAAGGGAGCGTTTGGGGGGTAGAATCTGGGCCCGCAGCCTGTTTCCCCAACCCGTTTTCAACTGCTCAGGAGGGAGATCAACGCCGTGCCGCGAGCCCCTTTGTGAACACCGGAGGGTTCCCGGGGCCCCTCCGTTCACGAGAGCCACAGCGGGGGCTCGTCATCACCTGCCGGGGGAAAAAATGCCCGGGCTCAAGAATCGCCTTTTGGCGTTCTAAAGTTTGGAAATATTTTACAACCCCCTTTGCAACGTTTTTACCACAAAACATCAACTGTTATTCGAAACAAAATTATAAAAAAAAACTTTCAAAAAAAAGACAAATATCATACCCCCACCGCCCCAAAGCATTTTACCCCCTTTAATTTTTCCAGAGGACCCTTTCCAAGAGCGGGAAGGGGAGCGCCAGGAAGGGACCCACGTCGCAGGATCCCCAGTCCCTTATCAAGAACCCAAAACCACCCAGTAACAGTAACCCCAGAGGGTTTATGCCGAAACAGCGAATTTTTCCTTTTAGGTCCAAAACCTCCATCATGCACACATTAAGAGTGAAGGGGTTAAAGTTAAGGAAAATTAGACACGGAAGAAAAGTTTAAAAGTTTGGGGGAGAAAGGGAAAAAAAAACAAATTTGAGAGTGGAGGGACGTTCAATTAATGTGATAAAATTTTTTAAAAAAAACTGAAACATACCTGTTATCAAAATAAATTATATTAATATAAGGAAAGTGTGGGGTGTTGGGGTCCGCGATAGGTGCCGCCTCCCCTGGCGGAATGATCATATGACAAGTTTGGAAACGGGTGACCAGGGGTACATTTAAGGCCTAATTTTGGATGATCCGATCCTTTTTTTTTTATTTGTAGTTTTTAGAGCCCATTAGCGAGAATTTTTGAAAAAAAGGGGTTTCGAGAATTGAGGAAACCTGAGTGGGGATGGGTAATGGGGAGGAATGGGGGGTGGGGATAGGATGGGGGGGGGGGATGGGGGGTGAAGGGTGGGGGGGATGGGTGATGGGGGGGAATAGAGGGGGTGATGGGTAATGGGTGAGTGAAGGGTTGGGGGTGGGTAATGGGTGAGGAATGGGGGGGGGTGATGGGAATGGGTGAGTGAATGGGTGGGGGGGGGATGGGAATGGGTGAGTGAATGGGTGTGTGGTGATGGGTGGTAATACAACATTTTTTAATCCATGATTTTGGAAATTTGAAAGGGCCTATTGGATAGTCGGGGTTTTTGGGGGGCCGAAGGGCCCCCCAATAGCCCCCGCAGGAGTGGCCAAAAAGTCCCCCGGAAGGGCGGCTTTGCGGCTAGGTTAAAAATTTCAAAAGAATATGTTTTTCTTAGTGTAAAAGGAAACTCACAGGGATGAAAGGAAAAATAGCGCAGAAGGCCGAAAAGTCCCCAAGCAGAAGCGAGCCCCGAGGATGGAGGGAGAGGAGGGGGGCCAGGCAGACCCAGACCCAGCACGGTTAAGGCTACGTAACCCCAACATCACCCCTGCCTTCCGGTGAAACCCGGACGTAACCGTAAAACCCGAGTAGCGTGTGTGAGGGTATGGTTCGAAATTACGCATTCATGCTTGAAAAAATTCCACCCTGTTAACTCTTTACGGTTACAACGTAGGTAAGACTCGAACACGGTTTTGGGGGTGTTTCCCAGTCCCACCCCCCTATAAAAACCCCCTCAGCTACCCTGGGGCAGCCTTTCCCGTGGCCCTTTTTTGCCCCCCCCCAATTTGTGGTTTAAACGGGGAAGTTTTGTTTT
>JACEEZ010003113.1:0-12500 GCA_016584305.1 Chionoecetes opilio
ATAAAAAAAAACCTTTTAACCAAAAAAATTAAAAAAAACCCCCAAAAAAAAAGGAAAAAAAATCCCTTTAATTTTAAAAACCAAATTATGGTTTTTAAAAAACCCCTTTACCTTTAACCCTTTAAAAACCTTCATTAAAAAAAATTCCGGGGTGATAAATTTTGTTTTTATAAGGGGTTTGGGGAAAAAAAAAATAGTGTCTCCATTAGAAAAGCACCTTTGTGGGCGGAAAAATTTTAGTCTTTTGTCTCTGAAAACGACCGCAAAGCTCTCGTCCATTATAACCTACTCTTGCAAAAACTAAATGATCAAAATTAGATTCCCATCAAAATTTACCTATTCCCTTTTTTTCTAATAGCTTTAAATAATCCTTCCCCCACATTTCTTACACACCCCTCATTTCCCCTCCCTTTTTTAAAACTATTTATAGTGTCCGGGTTTCCCCTTTTTCTTTGACCATGTCCATTCCTGGGCTGCGGTTTATTCTCGCTGACGTGGTAATCTAACCAACCGGGACTTGGCCTTATTTAACCTAAATGATCAAGCTTTTGCTGGTATTTACCCCGGATCAGAAACACGGGTAACACGATAAATGATATTTTGGGCCCTGTATATCAAGAAGGAACACTCAACGACGGCGGCGAGTTTTCCGATCGGCGACATTTTCCAGGTACCCGGCTGCCTATTTAAAAGACTTGAAGAAGTAGTTAATATGAAACCCCTATGGATCCTTTTTAGGGGGTACCTTTAGTTCTGGTGAGGTAATAACAGATAACCAACAAACAAAAAACACTTACGGAATCTAAAGAGAGTGTACGTAGGATGGGCAGGAGGGATAGACTGGGGACCTGGGATTAGTGACCCTGCCCTATGACCCCTGACCTGAAATAGGTTCACATAAACAAGGGGTGAATTGTGATGCGAGATTAACACGGGCGATTTTGGAGACTTTACGGCGGTAACGCGCTGCACTTTCGGTGCTGTGGGTTGTTGTTTTTAAAATTTTTTTATAATTCTAGCACTGGACAGGAGTGAAAAAAGGCTTACTGCCTGAAACATTTTGCCAGCCCCCCCAGCCACCCCCTCAGGCTGACCCATGTTGTCAGCCCCACCCACCACACACCACACCTGCCTGCCACATGTTGCCAGCCCCCACACACGATCATTGAACTGTGGCAGTTGGAACATCAAAAACAGGCTTAAAAAGACGACACAATATCGCAGACAAGGGCACAATTTACAGGGTAAATTATAGTTCCATTGCACGGCCGTTTACTTATTTTGGTTATTGATACTGTCCCTACTCTTGCAACAATATAAATGATCAAAATTGATTTACATCAGAATTACCCAATAAGTAGCTAGAGTGAAAAGAGCTACAGGGGAAAGGTGTTCTTCCCCTTAATATGCTGGTAATTTTGGGAAACCGCTACTGACACAAGGGCCCCCTCGTAGTTCGAGGATACTTGCAATATTGTAAGTGTTTGCTGAATAGGGTCGTGCCATGTGCAGGGAGGTAAGAGGAAATTTACCAGAGTTTTACCTCGTAAATGGTTTGCTGAATCCATCCTTAGGCTGCCAGCCAGCCAGCCAGTCGCCTCATCGCAAGTAGAAGGAAGAGAAGCTTATCGTCTTGGTTCTACACATACTGCAATTAATCGAGGCATCCACTTACTCAGAATGTCTGTCCGGGTGTTTAGTATCATCTTCATAACAACAGGTTTGTCAGCAGCACCTTATTAACACAATTATGTACGTACACTGACACAATGTCATGTAGTGCTAGAAATACCTAGACGACCGCTGCCCAAGCGGATATCAGTTTGGTTTACCGTAGATAACAGTAAAGTCGCCAGGAAAACGTTTCTTTGTTATTTACAGACGTGTGGTGGCGTTAATACTTACATTTCTACATCCATGATTTCAGGAAAGTTAGAAGAGGCTATCTGGAAAGTCTGTGTCATTTTGTGTCTTCATCTGCGTCATATTAGGGCTATAAATGAACAAATTATAAAAATAAAACCGAGTGGCGACGTTGTTATACCTACTACAGTAAAGTCGCCGGCTAGTATTTTAACCCAACAGTTGAGTCGCCACTGGGGAATTCAGGGAAATTAGAGGTAAAGTAAAACAAGTCCCTATATATATTAGCTGCGGAAGATACTTGGATATAAAAAAATTCCTCTGCCAACGTGAAAACAAATTCTATTCAAGTTTGAAAGATCTGGCAAGTCTTGTGTCCTGTCGCCCGAAAGGTGATGAGCTTACTGTCTGTCGTCGCGCCAAGAAAAACTTGAGAAGCAAAATGCGCAACAGTTATATTTGCAGATAAAAAGCATAAAACAACGCTGAAACAGGGTAGATTATACAGTCATGATATAAACTACTGTGCATCATCTTCAGTGGCACATACAAATCAGCAGTGATGCTATAATTCGTAATATTTGGCAGCTGGCGACATGACTGCAGGTGGCGACTTGACTGTTATCTACGGTAGTGGTAAGGTCCCCGACTATGGTGAGGTGATGTCTATACGGTGTGAGTTCCAGTCTCACCAAGGTCAATATGTAATAATGGGAAATAAGAGTTATTCCTCCAATTGTGATTGATACCCTGTCATGCGTCTGTTAAGGGATTCTTATGGCGGGATACATAAGGGATAGGGGTTGTAGACGAATTATTAAGATCCCGTTGAATAGGCCCGTGATCTCGATCTCGATAGGTTTAACTGCGGGCCTGAAATGTCTAGATACCAATAATTGATATTATTTCAGCCCAAACAAGCTAAATATCAATGTTGCTATGTGATTGGACATAGCAACATTCATATTTTGGTTGTTTGGGCTGGAATAATATCAATTATTGGTCGCTAGGAATCTCGATCAGGCCCGCAATTAGATAAGATAAGATACTTTGATCCTACCTAGACACTTTGCAAGTACCAACTACAAGGTTATTGACTATACAAAGCGCCACCACGCCAGGACGAACTTGGTGGGCTCGAACCGCTGACCGAATGCGAAGGGACGCTGCACACGCGAGCCCGCAGCTCTACTAAGGCCCGGTTCACACTTCACGTTTTTGCTGGACGTAGTCTATATGCATCTTGTCATCAGTGACTCACAGTACGTCACAGTGACGTCACTTCCTGCCGGTGTAATGTGAACACAGGCTCCCCGCGACCACCACATTGCTGGAGCAGTGATGACGTCACTGACCTTGAGATGTGCGTCTGAGCTCACATTATTCGGAGCTCCCAATTCTTTTACGTGGCTGCGGGAGTGGCGGGGCGACGTCACTGTGACGTCACTGATCGCCACGCCCACGTAGACACGGACAGCAAATACGTGTAGTGTAAACCCCGCCTAAAGCCCGGTTCCCACCATCCCGCTGGTACGGCCGCCGTACAACAACAATAACGTCACAATGACGTCACAACAAAGTCTACCGCACCGCCGTACCGCTGTACGGCCGCCGTACAAAGTTAAATTCAAGTCATCTCTCACGCTCGGCGGTGTCCGCTCGAGGGAGCTGCCAACTTTTCCCCAGTTAACCAAATACCACTCAAGCGGTGATGATGGTGACGTCATTGTTGTTGTATGGCGGCCGTACAAGCGGGATGGTGGGAACCGGGCTTTACACTACCCACACTGACGGGTGCCCGCAGTTAGACCTATCCAGATCGAGATCACGGGTCAATACAACGGGATCTTAATGCTTCCATTTACAGCCCTATTGTGGGCATTGCTCTGTCGGTCTTATTGGGTTTACGCCTATCAAATCATTGGGGGCATACGCCGGGGGGCGCGTCGCCTCGCCCACCCCCACGACGCCACTCCCGGGGGTCACCACGCGCGAGTTCCCATGCAGGGTCCTTTCCCATACCAAGCAGCTCTCGACAAGAAACATCAACTTGCCCCAGCCACGAGCCTTGTGGGCGCCCCCTTGGCCTCCTCCACGCCGGATTGTCTCTTACAGATACAACCCGATGGGAAGGATCGGTTTCAGGGTAGCGTGCCACATGCCCATTAAGCCGAAGTTTGGGGCTGACGGGGCCTTTTGCAGGTAATAGGCCCCGATTCAGTCTCAAAGGTGCAATCGCTGATTTGACACGTAATCATCCCAGCGATACCCCATGATTCTGCGAAGGACACTTATTACCAAAGGGATTGATTCGTCTCTTCAAGTCACTATTTAGTGTCCATGTCTCACAACCATAGAGTAAGACAGGATCAAAGGGGAATTAAAGACCGGATCTTTGCCCCTCCTGCACGGGTCCCGAAAAAACCCCAAAATTCCCGCTGAGCGGTCCATAACACCGTGGGCTATCCCAAAATCCCCCCTAAGACTTCTTGATTTTGACCCGCCGTCTTAGGGAAACTGCGCTCCCAGGGTATGAAAAACTTTCCAAAATCCCCAATGTCCTCGCCACACCTAAAACAACTGTACTGCTTCATCTAGAAAATCCCCAAAATCCCGGGAACCTTGGTTTAAAGCCGGAAACCCTAAACCCCAAAGTTTTTCCCCCCTCTGCACGCCTCGAGACCATCCCCAAAAGGACCTCCAGCGACTCAAAAAAGATTACTGCAAATCACGGAAAAAAACAAGATCTTATCTTGGTGTTGCCGACGGATGCTCCAAAAATCACTTTGATTTTACAACCTTGCCCAATACCCATTTCCTACGGGGGGTTGAAAAGTGAGGGGGCCCAAGGCCGCACCCTTGCCTCACTCCGGGTATTCACAAAAAGAACGGGGATACCCCCTGCCCCAAAACTTCACAGAAACTCTCAGCCCCAAATACAGACCGTTTATAAAACCAATAGCCCCTTGCGGGAAATCCCTCAAGCCCGCAGAAGATCCCAGGTGACTCCGTGCACTGAGTAAAAAACGCCTTCTTGAGATAAACTGGGACCTGCAACACCCCCTGTCAAAACTCACTTTTTGGCGTTCCACCGGCCCGAAGGGGCCTAGGAAAAGGGGGCCCCGTTTTTTGATTTACCGGCGTAAACCCCAAAGACTGTGGGTCTTTGTTTAAAACCCAGATAAACTGTAAATTTCGTGTCAGCAATAGAGGGGCCGCCCTTCCCTTTGGTACGCGGGCCCCTTGAAATCCCCGCGGAAATTGTTGCAGTCCGGAGGGCCCCCCCTTTTCCCTTTCCAATAGTGACGACCACCCCCCTTTTCCCCATCAGGGGGAAATGGTACCTTATTCCCCCCAAAACCGGCACCGGACAGAAATTAAAACCCCAAAACCCAATTCCTTTCACCCCCAGCTTTGGGAAAGCTCCGCACTGATACCCACAAAAAACCACTGCCTTTTTCCCCCTTCAAATTTGCTACAGCCTCTCTGACTTCGTCAAGAGAGGGGGGCGGTTTTCCCTCAAAAGGGAGGATCGGATCCAATGCCCTTTAAACCCCCTATGGGGTTTCTGTAAATTACGCCCATGGAAACAGTACATTTGTTTTTCCCCGTTTCCCCCCCCCCCCCATCAAAAATGGCAAATGGGCATGCGGGGGGAAAAAAGAATTTACCGCCCCTATCTGCCTTGACGGGGCCCCTTTGGGAAAACCTTTTCCCCTGCTTTCTTCTCTCTCTGCCGTTGTGATTTTTTTTTGAAGGGGGAAAAGGGCCCATTGGGGAAAAAAAAAAAACCTTTCCCCCCCATGACAAGGAAGGCCCTGACCAATGACAACCCGGTTTATGGATAAGGAACCCGGGAAAATAATACATTATCCATGGGCCAAAAGGCGTAAAGCCATTTAAAACCACAAGCGATCACTGCCCTGGGCCCCAATTTATCCCTTTAAACCCCCCCAGAAAAAATCCTTTCCAGACGCACTGGTAAGAATCCCCAATTCGGGGAAAAAACTTTAAATTTCCCAAATTTTTACTTATTGGAAACCCTTTGGGGAAAACCAAATCACCAAAAACCCTATAGAAAAAATCGCCCCACCACAAATCGGGGACGTTACCCAACCCAAAACCAAAATTGTTTGTTTTGGGCCCCGCCGGGTCTTTTTGGTATTTCCACAAATAACCCCGGGGCCTTTTTAAAAAATTTGCTGTCAAACGGGCTCCCAGGAGCCAAATTAGTTTAAAAAATCCCGGGTTTTGGGAAAAGAAAACGCCCTTTTTTTTTTTTCCGGGGGGAAGAAAGTTTGGTCGTAGCCTCGCAACTAAAACCCAAAGATTTTTTTCAAAAAATTTCATTGTTATTCCCACACAAAATTTACCTGTAAAACCGGGGGGAAACCCCAAAATTTTTCCCTTTAAAATTAAACCCAACCCCAACGTAACCTAAAATGACGTGGTTTTTGGAGTGAATTTGGGGAACTTTTCCCGAAAATTTGGCCCAATATGCCCCCGGTAAATACCGGGGTATCCCAAAAGTGTCCCGGGGCGATTTTGTTTCCCCAAACAGGTTTTTTAAACTTTCTTGGTTTAAATTTGGTTAAAGGGGAGGTTTTGGTTAACTTATCCGATTTAACTTTTTTTTTTGGGAAAACACCAAAGAGGGTTTTTTTCCGAAAAAACCTGTGTTTTTTGGGAAACCTTTCAAACCAAAGCGTAAAGGTTTTGTCAACCTTTGGGAAAAAAGGGTTTGGGAAAGGGTTAAAAGGTTTTTTTAAGAAAAAAAAAAAAAAACGCCTCCCGGGGGGGCCCTTTCCCACCACGGGGGTCCAAAGCCACTGTAGCCCCAAGGGTTTTTCCCAATTTTTTTAGTACATGTTGAAAAAGTTGTACGTTTGCTTGAAATTTCCTCTTATCAGTGTTAAATTTTATATAAAAAAATTTCCGAAAGTTTTTTTATATGCGTCAAAACCATGTCATGATGTCTGTGCACAAACGTTGGTGGGCGGACCTCGATAAAGCCCCGGGGGGCATATCGGGGGTGAAGCCCGCCCAAACCCAGGGTGGGGGGGGGATCTAGGGCCCCGATCAAACCACAGGTAAGTTTATCGCCCTAGGTATAGGATAAGTAAGGGAGAGTCTGCTTTTTAAATACAGCTTCAAATGTTATTTAATATCTAATGGAAAAGTGCATGATGATATACTAAAGTTTTATTGTGTGGTAATAAAAAAGCATTGCAGATAATTAAATTCTACTATTTTTCTAAACCCAAATTTTAAAATTTAAACCTGGGTGGGATATTTGCTTAGTATTTCCCCTACATACCTTTAAAAAACTAACTTTGGGTGTAAATTTTTGAAATGTGGAAACTACTTCAAAAAGGGTTATTCGTAAACCCTCTATAATTCGAACCCGTATTATTCGGACTTCGGATAATTCGCCCTATTTCAGGCCAGTTCAAATTTTCAACAACTTTCCATAATTTGAAGAAAAGCTCGAATTATCCGGGCCTTACTAGTACGAGTCCGACCTCTCCAATGTGGTGCGTACCGCGGCTGCCCAGCGTTACCAGATATACGATAATTATCGTATATCTGGTATATCCGAATTCTCGTATAAATACGATGGTTTTGATGTACAAGTAATACAATCTGCTGTTTTGACATGTTTGAGTGAGTTCTTATTGTGTGGAGGGGCTAAAGGTAACCATCGGAAAATTCGAACTTTCGGCTAACTCGACCAAGGTCTCCCCCCAATTAGTTCGAATTAGCGACGGTTTACTGTTTGTATATTGGTGGTGATTTTATTGTGATCTGCAAGTGCTCTAAATCGCACATTTTCTTTAATCTTATCAATTCATCGTTAACAGCTGGAGAAACAACTAGGCCGCACCTTGTCCCAGGTGACACTGCTGAGCTACCAGACACAAGTGGTGGCTGGGTTCATCTACTATGCCAAGGTAAGGGTATAATGGAACATGTGATATTGCCTAATAATATAATAATTGACATGTAGCTACTCTTCTCTAATTCATCCAGACTTGATCACTCAGCTATAGGGTAAAACAGTATTTGACCGGATATTTTAAGAAATGCAAATATTTTTAAAAATTGTGAGGTGCACACATTATGATTGGTTTTATATTTCACCATGTGTTTTCTTTTCTTTCGAGTCACGTGCACCAGAAAGTGAGGCAAGTTGGGAGGCAGGGGGAGCAAGTGTTATCATTGGGGGTCTAGAGGAAATGCTCTCTCTCTCTCTTCTCCTCTTTTCTCTCTCTCTCTCTCTCCTCTTCATTCTCTCTCTCTCCTCTCTTCTTTCCCCTTCTCTCTCTCTTTTCTCTACCCTTTAGGGTGCTCGGGTTGGTAGAGTTGTGAGCTTGGTGTTTGAATCCCTTGCATTCGGGTCAGGGGGGTTCGAGCCCACCAAGTTCGTCCTGGCGTGGTGGCGCTTTGTATAGTCGATAACTTTGTAGTTGGTACTTGCAAAGTGTCTAATAGGATCCAATATCTTATCCTCTCTCTCTTCTCTATCTCTCTCTCTCTCTCTCTCTCTCTCCTCTCTCTCTCTCTCTCCTCTCTCCTCTCTCTCTCTCTCTCCCCTCTCTCTTTTCTCTCTCTCTCTCCTCTCTCTCTCTCTCTCTCTCTCTCTCTCTCTCTCTTTTCTGTCTCTCTCTCTCTCTCTCTCTCTCTCTCTCTCTCTCTCTCTCTCTCTCTCTCCCTCTCTCTCTCTCTTCTCTCTCTCTCTCTTCTCTCTCTCTCTCTCTCTCTCTTCTCTCTCTTCTCTCTCTCTCTCTCTCTCTCTCCTCTCTCTCTCTCTCTCTCTCTATTCTCTCTCTTCTCCCTCTCTCTTCTCTCTCTCTCTCAGCAAACAGGGCATAATGGTAGATCTTAGCAAAGCTGGGACAAGTATGATAAACTCATATATATTTTCTAAAAATAAATAACAATGCAATGAACATGAAATATAGCAATAACTTCACATACAAAAATGTGACTCTGCCTATTTATTTCATTGCTTTAGTTTAGTCACTGTTTCAATTAGAGTTGGTATGTGTATAATTATGTACACAGTGCAGTTATCAACATCTCAACAAATATTCGAAAATAATTATCCTGAACTATAAAACTCGATATACTATGACTATGAGTATTGTGCATTGGCAGTCCATAAAAGTAGTGCATCTATACATGCATATCACTGTATCCAGCTATTCACATGTTCATCTACTTCATGGTTTACACATGGAGAAGATACGGATCCGTAGTTAAAACTAGTTTGTTTACATTATGTACAGTAATGCCAAAATAATCCACTAAAGATTTGGTTTGCTTACAGGTGGACATCGGTGGGGAGGTAATGCACTTGAAGGTGTTAAAAGACCTCAGAGGGAACCTGAGCCTGCTATCTTCCACAAAGTAGTACCACCCCAACTTCCCCAAGGGTGCCTCCGAACCCAGCGCTTATTTCTGATGAGTCGCTCATGCAGATGTTGTATTTGAAATTAAACATGTCTAATGAATTGGTCAAGCTGACCGACAGTATTTATTTGCATTATTGAAAGTGTAGAATAATACAAATAGTTGGGGTCTTGTTACTCTTGCCACCTCATCCCTTCACTTATCACTAGATGTCAGAAAATAAATTGCTACTGGAAACTTTTTCATTGTAATGTGTGATTGATAAGTATGAGAATGCAGTCACACGGTGGAGGGTGCCATCATGAAGAATAAAGATGTTAATCGCACAAGAATTAATTCAGATTTCACACAGATTCGAAAATTCATATTATGTGTAATATATATTGTAACACCTGCCACGAGCCTGGCTGGTGTGTGTCTCGGGTGAGTGAGGAGGAGAAGATGAGGAGAAGGAGATGGGGAGAGAGAGGTGCCCCCGCCCCTGGTGGGTCCCGACTCCCGTGTGGCGGGCGGTGCTGAGCCTGAGGTTTAGTAGAGGTCTGGCCGTAATAGCGAACAGTGGCCCGAACACACGTGCCGCTCTACTCCGCAGCCTATTGCTATCCATCGTCGTTGAGTTGCTGCGTTTTGGTAGTTGTTGAATCTTTGTGTATGAAGTTTGCACTGCATTCACTTTGTAATGCCCGTTATTCAGGAGAGATAGGATGAGAATTATTATCATATAATTCCCGAGCTATGTCCCGTCAGCAGTTCAATCTTTTAGTTTCTCGGGTGAGTCATCGCCCTTCCTTCCTATCCGCCATTTTTTATCTTCCTTCCTACCGCCATTTCTTTCTTCCTTCCGTCCTTCCTTCACTCCCCCCCCCCGACATTCCGGTTGCGAGTCAATATTCGTGGAATACTTATTTCGCGATCAGTGATAACTAATGTATTAAACACTTTTCATCCTCCCCCAACCCTCCTATCAGATCAAGGAACACTCCTAGATTCTTAATGTCCTTCAAAATAGTCACCATAGTGAAAGATCACGGTCATAAATGGATGTGTTAGTAAAGTTATTCGCTAAATTGAAAGTCTACCAAATTTCTATACACACTTCCATACCCTCTCGCTCCAAAAGACGCGTTCGGACCTTTGACATGAAAAGAAATTACACCCTCCTCGGATATTAGATTAAACATATTAAATTCTTCTATATCAAAGTAACAGGACTGTATTATAGGCAGCCCTTTCTTAGGTACACGAATTTCATTATTTAATTAGTTAGTTCGGGATTATAAGCTATTCGTTAGAGGCCAAGTCCGGAGTATTCAAACAATTCCCCTTTTCTGCCGCGGGCTCTTGGTAACCCAGACGGGAGTCTCATCTCAACTCTCCTGCAGGTAAGACGTATCAAGTTTCGTTCCTGTTTCCCCCCCCCCCCTTTCCTTGTTATAATATTGTTATCTATATTTCCAAATATGGGTACCGATGTTTAGTTTTCGCTAACGTAAAGGAGGCCTGCCCCATCCTTATAAGTATTATTAATGAGTCTCATCTCAACTCTCCTGCAGAGCTGACCTCTTGGCCTGGACGCAAAGGGCCCGGTACATGGTCTTTTTAGCGAAAACACACCACCTTCTTACTCTTATCTTCCCCCTAGTATCTTCCATGTATAATTATAAGTATTCAGCGGTATATTATCCAAGCAAAGGATAATGTATCAATAAGGTTCAGAGAGGAAGGTTTATGCTCACCAGAGCTTAGCTTCATTTCACAGGGAGAGTTTCCCGTATCAGGTTGTAAAGTTTTTCTTACATCCGATTAGAGTTTTCCTGTGTTGGATTAACACTTATATGTTGTCTGTGATCTCAAGCAAGAGACATACTACTTCAGCATGAATAAATAGGATGATGTTTTCAAATATTGTTCTTGTGTTTATTATAAAAACCCCAGGTGATTATTCTGTGTTAGGACAGTAATTCCCCACACTTCCAAAAGAGTCAGCCTTACTCGGTATAGTTCCACGTATCAATCACGACTACCAAGATAAATCTAATCTTAATATTATTCAAACGCGCCCAGGGAGTAACCCAGAGAACTACTCGCCTGAGCTGGTGGCAGCACTCCCCCTTAACTCATACCCTGTCCTCTTAACCTAAACCCCTACCCCTTCCCCTTAAATTCATCCCCCATTTCAGTACTCTCCGCAGCGAGAAGTGTTCATACTATAATCACATAGGGAAGTCATAAGACTAAGTTTTCAATTCTCAATTCAAGTTGTAATCAAATGAAAAATCATAATCAATTAATATCACTCAAGTATCATTGACCAGGTATAAACTCCCCATAGGAGTTTCTGGCAACACACTGGTGGCAGCGGTGGGATAATATTTCCTAAAAATAACAGCAACAGAATCTCACCTGGGAAAATAAATAGCAGGATAGTCAAATTTCAGTAAATTTTCATATAGTAATCGATCATTATAGTAGGCTCATTAGATCTCCCCCCTTATAAACCAAACACCCTACACACATGAACCATGACCATGTGGGAGTGAGCTGTAAGAAGCGAGCCGACACAGCCAGCCGCCGCCGCCGCCCTTTACCGCCGCATGCCGCGCGCCTCAGCTCCGCCGCCCTTCACAGCCGGCCGCCCTTCACCGCCGCCACGGCCTGCCGCGCATCCTCGCCACGCTCGCCTCAACTCCGCCGCCCTTCACAGCCGGCCGCCCTTCACCGCCGCCGCCCTTCACCGCTACAGCCGCCACGCTCGCCCCATCGATGCAGCGCTCCACCGCCGTAGCCGCCGTTCCTAGCCGCTACAGACGCCACATCTAGCCGCAACCACCACCATGGCAAAGAGAGGGCGTGAAGCCTCGTCGGGAGGGAAGTACTGGATCTCCCTCGGGCTACCCGTCACCGACATGAGCTGCGCTGACAACACAGGCGCCAAGAACCTGTACATAATTGCCGTGCAGGGTATCAAGGGGCGTCTGAACTGCCTGTCCGCCGCCGCCGTGTCCTGCAACAACCAGCAGAGCAACAGCGGTGACCCAAACAGCTACGGAGACGGAGGATGCAGCGACACCGGTTCAGGAATGGGCACACTCTTAGTTTCCAAGAACCTACAGGAGTTCCTGAAACGTTTTGAAGAGCTGAAGGCCATCAAGAAGTACAGGGCGTCAACAAGACCCATGATGCCACCCATCAACAACAAGATGGAAAAGTTCGGTATCCAATAG
>JACEEZ010003113.1:17500-39223 GCA_016584305.1 Chionoecetes opilio
GTTTGAATGCCATGTTTTTTCAATAGGGCCCTTTTTTGGGGCCCCGGGGTTTAGGTGGAAATTTAAGACGTTGGAAACCCTTCGTTGCCCTTTCAGGCTATGTGGATGATTTCTCCCTTTAGAAGGGGGTGGATTTTTCTTCCCTAAATGTGGATGGAATCCCCCCCTCATCCTACATCGCAGGGACGACAAGGGAAGCTGCCCGACTTTACCACCAAATTTCCGGGGGCCCCAAAAAAGAAACCATTAGAACAACATGGACATCATAACAAGAAAATTTCTAGAAAAAAATACAAATTGGTTCATGTTGCAGATGTGCGGCGATTCCCATCCTAGAAGCGCTTTTACAAAAAAGGGGATCAATCCCAACTTAACGTACAGGCAAAAGACCTACAAGCTCTACCCAGCATGAAAAGAACAAAAGCAAATAACAGCCTACTCACGGAAAAGCCAAGCGAAAACCAAACAACCAATCAGCGTCTCCCACTCAAAAGACGAGAAGCAAAAGCTATCTACCAATCAACGACATCGGTAATAGGCTGCGTGGCAGGCAGACCGGCTATAAATAGCGCTTCACTTCGCATCTTAATCATGCACACCTCAACTCCTGAGGAGAAAACATCTTCCATATGCTGCTGAAGAAGGGTTCTTAGACCCGAAATCGCGATACAGCAGATGAGATGACAAGCTACGGCGAAGTCATAAAAGTGATTACAAAAGAGAATAAGACACTCTTAAGACAAAGAAAAAATATCTTTAAGAAGATAATAAACGCTGAACTAGCTATCACTTTTAACGAGATCTGTCTCAGAGAAATCTCCTGCCCGTATATACTCTCTCTCTCTCTCTCTCTCTCTTCTCTCTCTCTCTCTCTCTCCTCTCTCTCTCTCTCTCTCTCTCTCTCTCTCTCTCTCTCTCTCTCTCTTCTCTCTCTCTCTCTCTCTCTCTCCTCTCTCTCTCTCTCCTCTCCTCTCTCTCTCTCTCTCTCTCTCTCTCTCTCCTCTCTCTTCTCTCTCTCTCTCTATATATATATATATATATATATAATATATACAGTGGCGTGCACCGACATACAGACGGGCAGGGGCTCATCTCCAAAAAAAGGGCACTTACCAAAAACTTACAAATTCGGGAAGACTGCAAACTTGCTCATGCGAGCGAGCTTGTAGGCTACGTGTATAAATAGTCATGTGCAATGTGACTGTGGGGCAAAATTATTATGTGATATCTTTCGCACTAAAACACGTGAATGATTTCTCAGAGTAACATTGCTATAATTTTGAATTTACATATCTTGAAAACACAATACTGGGAAATCAGCGGGAGCCTTATCATGACACCCATCTTTCGGAAAAGCTGTAGACGAATAATACCTTTGTTCCTGTATGGATGTACATTGTTGATTGTCCTGCACACAAGGAATACATTAACTCAGTACCACAAAACATTGGACTTAGCTTAGTTTTTAGCAACTAAAGCTATCAAATACCAAGATCAAGTAATCCAAATGTTATTGAAACATACCCACGTCCATATACAGTAGATCATCGATAGAACAGACTAAAAGGGGTGAACCTTCGGCCGATAACGCCGACTGTCCGATATAACCGGCGTACACGAAAATAAAATATTGCAATAATATGAGCCACCTCCACCCAAGTTCCTCTCTCTTCTGTGACGTCATCTAATACAACTTTAGAGACATTACAGAACTTGTGCATGTTTATTCTTCTTTTGTGTGGTGTGTGTGTGTGTGTGTGTGTGTGTGTGTGTGTGACGTCATCTATTAAAACTTCAGAGACATTACATAATTTGTGTTTCTTATTGTGTCTTTGTTTGTGTGTGTGTGTGTGAAGTTAATGGTAGAAATATTTTTAACTGTGCCAGACATCAGGGAGGGGAGGCAATAACACAGTGATAAGCGTCACCGAGTGGCGTTCTCGAAGACCCGAGTTCGATCCCGAGTGAGACTCATAAATCCACTTAAAATATTTCTGCACCGCCGAGTGGCCTAAGATTACCCACATGCTTCACATAACTCTACCTTCGATTGCGAGTGCATCGGAGGACACAGGGGGGCGGCATGAGCCTCTAATCACAGGCGCCACTATTAAAATCCTGCCTGCGCCACCACGGGCGAGGGCCAACCATCACAGCCCTCAAGTGAGCCTCCAGGCCCCCAGGGACTACCATCCTAGCCTTGGGTCACTGCCTACAGGTGCTATAGGTAAAAATGTATTAAAAAAATATATATAAGAAAAAAAAATAAGGGGTCATATGGCACTATGGGAATTGCGAGTTTAGTATGGAAGACGCCAGACGGTGATGCTGGGGAGCGCTTGTTCCACGGGACCAACGGACACCCAACCCCAATGGGCCCCAGACATAACTACGTCACGGTTTGTTTACATCGGTGCATTGTGGGGATAAGGCGGGGTCGCCGAGGGTGGACCTACGAAGGGAAAACTACGGTGATGGAAGAATTTTGAGTTATTTTGCGCGAAATTGATATTCCAGGTGCTATATTACTGTGCTCTGTTCTCGCTCACAACACTATAGAGAAGACCTGAGGTAATGGCTGATGTGCAAAGCTTTTAAACCAAGAAAACAGAGTCACAACAGAGCCTCGTCAAAAGGTAAGCAACTGGTAGGTACGTAATGTGTCCCTACCACTTGCTTACTTCTTAATGAGACTCTGCTGTGACTGTTTTCCTAGTTTAGAAGCTTTTGCACATCAACCATCACCTCAGGTCTTCTCTATGTTGTCAGTGAGCACGGAAATACAGCACCTGGAATATCAATTTCGCCCAAAACAGCTCGAATTTTTTTTCATCGTCGTAGTCTTCTCTTTGTAGGTTGTACATATTCATGGCTATGATAGTATTAAAATACCTTATTAATTGAGTTCCTTTTGTTGTCTTTCCTCATAATAAGTAGTGATACATCATGGTTTAAGTGTTACTTGACGAGCCAATGAATACTCTAGAGCAGCGTTTCTTAACCTTTTCCGACCTCAGCACCCCCTGCAGTCAGGTTTAGGAAGTCCAGCACCCAATAACTCTGGCTAACATCTGGTTACAGAGACTACAGTTGCTACACTACTACAGGGATAAAGTAAAGTGAAGTGAAGTACTGCTTGATCATTTATTTTGTTCATTCTTCAGAAATAAAACATCAATGATACTACCAGTACTATAGGCAAAAGCAATAAAAAAAAACGAGAAAAAAAATAAAGAGCATGGACAAACTCAAACATAAACAGCAGGGTAATTGAACATACACTCATCAATGTGATTTTCGTTGTTGCTTATGTGCGATTAGTTTCTGGAATCGAGGCTTCGTGTTGGTCAGAGTCACCCTCAGTCGTAGAGCAGCCCCCTTGAAGGCGGTTTGGGGCAATTGTTTTGATTGGACCCATGGTGGAGAATGCCTTTTCACACAAATAGGTAGTTGGAAATGGAATGATCATCTCCAGCGCTGCCCTCGCCAGTCCAGGGTACGCTACCAACTGATCACACCAGAACCCAGACAATGGTAATTTACGGAGTTTTGTCTGACAACCCTGGTTCATCTGCAGATCAATAAGCCCCTCCTCAGGTTGTCAGCATCACTCATGCCCTGCCCAGGAAGGGCTGCTGAATCCATTCTGAAATATATGACCCTTTGGGGAAGTTCTTTGTCATGGTGGTCTCAAGCTGCGAGAGGTGAGCAAAAATATTTTCTACAAGCAGGGGGACTGACTGTCTTTTTTCCCCAATTTATCGTCCAGGATAGGAAAGCTTCCACATTCCCTCCCTGGATTCGACGATTCCAGAGTGAGAGATTTCTTCTTGAAGGTTTCTTGAGGGAGTCTACCTTCTCTGCACAAACAAAATTGTTAGCAAACATGCCTTGCATGGATAATTTGAGTCATTTGAATGACTGAACATGCCCTGCCCGATAGGAGAGAGGGAGAATTTTTCGTCCTCAAATGTTCAGCGAACTTATTCTGATACTCTCGAGAAATATTGCAATCTCATCCTTGAGCTCTGCAATACGGGTCAGGCCCTTTCCCACGTGAGAGCCACCGCTCTTCTGTGTGGAAGAGAAGGACTTGATGTCACTTCCCATGTCCTCACAAAGTAACTTGAACACTCACTCTGTGGTTTAAAGGACGACCCCGGATGAAATTCACAACTTGAACACAGACAGAAAGAACTTCTTTGAGGTGAGGCGGCAAGGGTCTTTGCATCCAAAGCATGGCGATGGAGAACACAGTGCTTCATAAAGATATCTGGTACCCTCTCCTTTACCAAAGCAGTAAAGCCAGACCTATTCCCCTATCGTTTTTGATTGGGTAAAGCAAACCTTTTTTTTGTTCAATGCCTCAAAAACCAATTTCTTAAACTATTACTCGACAAAACCTACCAGAAAATTTTCCCTCATCTTCAATGACACTAACTATTATCTTCTTCTACAATGAACATTCTTGGACTATCCTTTACTAAAAATCTGAACTGGAAATCTGACATTTCATCTCTTGCAAAAAACAGCTTCTATGAAGTTGTGTCCTGTGGCGTCTGCGTCCTTTTTTTCCCTCCCAGTTTTGCCCCTACAGGGGCCTTATCCGTCCATGTATGGAGTATGTCTCAGATGTTTTTGGGGGATCCACTCATACAGCTCTCCTAAACAGGGTGTGAGTCAAAAGCTTTTCGTCTCATCAACTCCCGTCCTCTGACTGACTGTCTTTTAGTCTTTAAATCACCGGGCCGCAATGTTTTCTTCTCTGCTATCTTCTACCGCTATTTCCATGCTCACTGCTCTTCTGAACTTACTAACCGCATGCCTCCCCCCCCCCCACGGCCTCGCTGCACCAATACTTTCTACTCATTCTCAATCCTATTATGTCCATCTTCCTAATGCAAGAGTTTAATCAGTATCTTTACTCTTTCATCCCTTTCACTGGTAATCTTTGGACTCTCTTCCTGTTTCTATTTTTCCACCTTCCTACGATGGGGATAACCCTCTTATAAATCTTTTAAATTTGTATTATTACTTAATATTTCTAAAATAAATCTTTTCAAGAGAAGAGTAACAAGACACTTCCCGAACTAATTGGCCCACCCCCATTTTTTTATTCTCTCACTATCTCCTTTATACCTCTTTTTGTTGTGCCCTTGGCCTCTTGACCAGTCCTTTGTGATGTAAAAAAAAAAAAAACATTGGTTGGGGACCATCTGTGCAGACCCCCCTACCTTCTCCCACTTGATCTGATGCTTCTCAAAGCACTCATCCAAGAGTCGGAATAATTCCGCTGCCTTCGTCGTCGTTTTTAATACCTCACAGAAGAGGAATTTATCTTTAATTTCACCATCCTGATGTACCGGTTATACAAAATCAGTTGACTCATGTTGGAAAAAATCAGTTTTATTCAACCAACTGGGGGACTGATGCGGATCGGACTGTCCTTAATCTCCTGAACAATCTGGTTCCAAAATGTCGCAACTCAGATATCGCACTCTCCTGCGAGACGTCGTTCGACAGAGGCGCCACTTGTTTTATCTTCTTGGCTGCCTCTGTTCCCAAACTATTTCTACCATCCGAATGGTGGATGGCTTAACCAGGTTTTTCCGGAGCCGAAAGCGAAGCCTTCTCCCTGATGCACTGGTATGCCACTCATAGGAAGCTTGCAGAAGGGGTTTCTGCACTGGCTTGAATCCAAGTCGGGGTAGTGTGCATTTAGGTCATATCTAGCCCCTTAGCCTGTAGTCGATAGTCTGTTTCATGTTCTGCAGCTGGATGCTTCACCTGGTGTTCTCGGAGTCTATCATGCTTCAAATTTGAGTTTTCAATAATGAAATATCAGGTTATACATCGGGGCCCGGTCTGGTTCTCCACGATCATCCAGGGTGCAGTTTAAGTCATACATGACATATTCGTCACTCCATTTTCTTGTCTTTGCATTCCAGAATCACACAAAACCAACAAACACACACACAAAAGAAGCTGTTAGCAAAAAAGCACCAATCTAAATCAGACATTTGACTTCAAAATTTTATTGATTGGTGTTTTGACCATAGGTAAAAGTTCCTCCCCTAAAAAACTCATAAAATTGGAGCAACTTCTTTAGAGTGATGTTACAGAGACACAAACAAACAGACACACACAGCAAACACATAATTCCACCTTCGGGAATAGAGGTAATGAAAATGTGTACAATTTATAGTCCCGCCAATGAAAAATTTTATAAAAATTGCTGTTAGTTTTAACGTTTAGGGTGGGCTCAAACATTTTCTAGGCCCATTAAATTGGTTGCAGAATTGAACAAGCGTCATCAATACAATCATCTAAAAAAATGATGAGACACATTGAAGAGAGAGAGATAGAGATATTGTCTCTAGTCTGAGATTTAAGCCCGGGCACACGAGCAACTTTTTTTGTAATATTCAGCCGGCAATATTCAGCAAAGGCAATCAATACCTTGCCGTGTTTTGGTCCCACGGACTTTCACAGAGGTAGCCGAGTTTTAATGGGCCAATTTCGGCTTCTCAAGCCGTATCTGAAGAAGCGTCTTTGGAAAAATAGGGAGAAAACTGGTTCACAAATAGAGTGGTGAATGATTGAAAAAGGATTCTTGTATGGAAGCGCGTCAGTGGAATAAACATCAAACATCATACATCCATTGATCAACAAAAAGTTTGTCCAGTTTAGTAACACCTAAAAATATCAGTTATTAATAGACAGTCAACAAAAAAAATAGAAAACCATCCCTAATCATGTAAATTTTCCTAAAAAGTATTATATCCTTCAAAATGCTTAAAAAAAATTACAAGGCTTCACAATTCGTATTGTAATCGGTTCTTGCTACTATGTAGTTTTTTATTTTAGCTTCTGTATATTGAAAATTTGAGCGTGCATTAAAAATGAATGTCAAATAATATCCATTGGTGGAAGGAATTGCAGCAATAAGCTTGCCGAAAGACCGACATGTTGGTCTTAAAAAAACAGCGCAATTATAGCCGAGTTTGGGCCGCGTTTGTGTTGCCGGCTGTAATATTGCCAGAAACGTTGCTCGTGGGACCGAGGCTTTAGAGTGAGTTTGAGCGAATGAGGAAGAGTATACCTTCCGTCTTACCAGTATTACTGGAACTTGAAGTTGAGGCGAAACACAACGATGCGGGGGCTTGAGCTGTAGTACTACTACTACGCAACTACGGCCTGCAGCGACGCGGTCTCACCGTCTCACGTCAGATATCAGCACTCGAGTGAAAGTACATTTCCACTGAAAGTCATTATAATGAGGTTAACTAAAGTTTATCAAATAAAAATAGCACTCTTTTCAAAAAGTATCCCTTCCATACTTTTATATCCATTGCGAGGAACTCTAACATTATACCGCCATATATGCAGCATTTCCCAGCACCCCTAAAATTGATTTCAGCATCCCCTGGGGGTGCTAGCACCCCAGGTTAAGAAACACTGCCCTAATAGGGTGGTATGCCAAAGTATTCCCGTAGGATTTTTGGGGGCTAAAAATTTATTTTTTTGCAGTTCTGGCTTCTATAGGTATAAAATTAACAGAAAAAGATGGGGTCCCAATTTTCAGACTCCTCACCCTTTCTGGGGGGTCATTCCTCTTTTGGCACCCCCAGGATTTGGGCTCTGGTAAAAACTAAGCAACAAATTTCAACATTTTCTTTGTTACAGACACGTGAACTACTGATTCCTATTTAAAATTGCTGATGCTGATGTCAGGTCTGATATCTAAATTTCTCTATGTCCTGCACACAAGGGAAGACATTAACTCAGTACACAAAAACATTGGACTTAGCCTAGTTTTTAGCAACTAAAGAGTTATCAAATACCAAGATCTAAGTAATCCAAAATGTTATTTGAAACAACCACGTCATATACAGTAGATCTCAGTCGATAGAACAGACTCTAAAAGGGGTGAACCTTCGGCCGGTAACGCACTTCCGATATAACCGGCGTACACGAAAAAAAATATTGCAATAATATGAGCACCTCCACCCCAGTTCCTCTCTCTTCTGTGACGTCATCTATTACAACTTTAGAGACATTACAGAATTGTGCATGTTTATTCTTCTTTGTGTGTGTGTGTGTGTGGTGTGTGTGTGTGTGTGTGTGGTGTGGTGTGTGTGACGTCAATCTATTAAAACTTCAGAGACATTATATATAATTGTTGATCTTATTGTGTTCTTTGTTGTGTGTGTGTGTGTGAAGTTCATGGTAGAAATATTTTACTGTGCCAGACATCAGGGAGGGGAGGCAGTAACACGTGCTAAGCGTCACCGAGTGGCGTTCTCCGAAGACCCGAGTTCGATCCGAGTGGACTCCATAAATCCACTTAAAATATTTCTGCACCGCCGAGTGGCTAAGAAATACCCACCGGCCTTCCACATAACTCTACCTGTCGATTGCGAGTGCTCGGAGGACACAGGGCGGCGGCATATGAGCCTATCTAAAATCACAGGCGCCACTATTAAAATCCTGCCTGCGCCACCAAGGGCGAGGGCCAACCATCACAGCCCTCAAGTGAGCTCCAGGCCCCCAGGGACTACCATCCGAGCTTTGGGTCACTGCCTACAGGTGCTATAGGTAAAAATGTATTAAAAAAATATATTATAAGAAAAAAAAAATAAGGGGTCATATGGCACTATGGGAATTGCGAGTTTAGTATGGAAGACGCCAGAAAGGTGGATGCTGGGGAGCGTTGTTCCACGGGACCAACGGACACCCAACCCAATGGGCCCCAGACATAACTACGTCACGGTTTGTTTACCATCGGTGCATTGTCGGGGATAAGGCGGGGGTGCCGAGGGTGGACCTACGAAGGGAAAATACGTTGAGGAAGAATTTGAGTTAGTTTGCGCGAAATGATATTCCAGGTGCTATATTACTGTGCTCTGTTCTCGCTCACAAACACTATAGAGAAGACTGAGGTAAATGGCTGATGTGCAAAAGCTTTTAAACCAAGAAAACAGAGTCACAACAGAGCCTCGTCAAAAGGTAAGCAATGGTAGGTAATTAATGTGTCCCACCACTTGCTTACTTCTTAATGAGATTCTCTGCGGTGACTGTTTTCCTAGTTAGAAGCTTTTGCACATCAAACCATCAAACTCAGGTCTTCTCTTATTTGTCAGTGAAGCACGGAAATACAGCACCGAATATCAATTTCGCACAAACAGCTCGAATTTTTTCATCGTCGTAGTTTCTCTTTGTAGGTTGTAACAATTCATGGCTATGATCGGATTAAAATACCTTATTAATTGAGTTCCTTTTGTTGTCTTTCCTCATAATAAAGTAGTGATAATCATGGTTTAAGTGTTACTTGACGAGCCAAGAAGACTCAGAGCGCGTTTCTTAACCTTTTCCGACACTCAGCAACCCTGCAGACAGGTTTAGGAAGTCCAGCACCAATAACTTGGCTAACATCGGTTACAGAGACTACAGTTGCTACACTACTACAGGGATAAAGTAAAGTGAAGTGAATTACTGCTGGATCATTTATTTTGTCATTCTTCAGAAATAAAAACATCAATGATACTACCAGTACTATAGGCAAAACAATAAAAAAAAACGATGAAAAAAAATAAAAGAGCATGGACAAACTCAAACATAAACAGCAGGGTAATTGAACATACACTCATCAATGTGATTTTGTTGTTGCTTATGTGCGATAGTTTCTGGAAGCGAGGCTTCGTGTTGGTCAGAGTTCACCTCAGTCGTAGAGGCAGCCCACCTTGAAGGCGGTTTCGGGCAATTGTTTTGATATGGAGCCATTGGTGGAGAATGCCTTTTCACACAAATAGGTAGTTGGAAATGGATTATGATCATCTCCAGCGCTGCCTCGCCAGTCCAGGGTACGCTACCAACTGATCACACCAGGAAAGCCAGGACAATGGTAATTTACGGAGTTTTGTCTGACAACCTGGTTCGCTGCAGATCAATAGCCCCTCTACTCAGGTTGTCAGCATCCACTCATGTCTGCCAGGAAGGGCTGCTGAATCCATTCTGGAAATAATATGATCCTGGGAAAGGTCTTTGTATGGTGGTCTCAAGCTGCGAGAGGTGAGCAAAAATATTTTCTTTTTTATTACAAGCATGGGACCTGACGGTCTTATTTCCAATTATGTCCAGGATAGGAAAGCTTACACATTCCCTCCTGGATTCGACGATTTCCGAGTGAGAGATTCTTCTGAAGGTCTTGCGGGAGCTACCTTCTCTGCCACAACAAAAATGTTAGCAAACAGGCCTTGCACATGGATAAGTGAGTCATTTGAATGACCTGAACATGTCTTGCCCGATAGGAGAGAGAGGAGAATTTTTCGTCCTCAAAATGTTGAGCGAACTATCTGATACTCCCTCGAGGAAATATTGCAATCTATCCTGAAGCTCGCAAATACGGGTCAGGACGTTCCCACGTGAGAGCCACCGCTCTTCGGTGTGGAAGAGAAGGACTTGATGTCACTTCCCATGTCCTCACAAAGTAACTTGAAAACACTCACTCTGTGGTTTAAGGACGACCCCGGATGAAATTACAACTGAACACAGACGAAAGGAAAACTTCTTTGAGGTGAGGGGGCGGCAATGTCTTTGCATCCAAAGCATGGCGATGGAGACACAGTGCTTCAATGACGATATTGGTACCCTCTCCTTTACCAAAGCAGTAAAAGCCAGACTATTCCTATCGTTTGTGAGTGGGTAAAGCAAAACCTTGTTTTTGTACTGTTCAATGCTCAAAAACCAATTCTTTCACTATTACTCGACAAAACCTACCAGAAAATTTTCCCTCATCTTCAATGACCACTTAAACTATTACTTCTTCTACAATGAAAACATTCTTGGACTATCATTTACTAAAAATCTGAACTGAAATCTGACTTTCATCTCTTGCAAAAACAGATTCTATGAAGTTGTGCCTGTGGCGTTGCTACTTTTTTTCTCCTCCCAGTTGCTGCTCTCAGGGTCCTTATCCGTCCATGTATGGAGTATGTCTCAGATGTTTTTTGGGGGATCCACGCATACAGCTCTCCTAAACAGGGTTTGTTGAGTCAAAAGCTTTTCGTCTCATCAACTCCCGGTCCTCTGACTGACTATCGTCTTCAAGTCTTTAAATCACGAGCCGCAATGTTGCTTCTCTTTGCTATCTTTCTACCGCTATTTCCATGCTCACTGCTCTTCGAACTTACTAAACCGCATGGCCTCCCCCCCTCCCACGGCCTCGCGCCACCAATACTTTCTACTCTTCTCAATCCTATTATGTCATCTTCCTAATGCAAGAGTTAATCAGTATTTTACTCTTTCATCCTTGCATGGTTAATCTTTGGAAACTCTCTTCCGGTTTCTATTTTTCCACCTTCCTACGGATGGGGATAACGTCTTATAAATCGTTAAATTTGATTATTAGCTTAATAGTTCTAAAATAAATCTTTTCAAGAGAAGAGTAGTAAACAAGGGACACTTCCCGAAACTAATGGCCCACCCCCATTTTTTATTCTCTCACTAATCTCCTTTATACCTCTTTTTGTTGGCCCTTGGCCTCTTGACCAGTCCTTTGTGATGTAAAAAAAAAAAATCATTGGGTGGTGGCACCATCTGTGCAGACCCAACCCTACCTTCTCACTTGATCTGATGCTTCTCAAAGCACTCATCCAAGAGTCGGAAATAATTCCGCTGCCGAGCGGTCGTCGTTTGTAATAACCTCAAGAAGAGGAAATTTATCTTTAATTTCACCATCCTATGATACCGGTTATACAAAATCAGGACTCATGTTGGAAAACATCAGTTGATTCAACCAACTGGAGACTGATGCGGATCGGGACTGTCCTTAATCTCTCTGAACAAATCTGTCTTCCAAAAATGTCCGCAACTCAGATATCTGCAACTCTCCTGCGATGACCCGGCGTTCGACAGAGCGCCAATTGTTTTTATCTTCTTGGCGCCTCTGTTCCCATCTAAACTATTTTACCATCCGAATGGTGGATGGCTTAACCAGGTTTTTCCGGAGCCGAATGCGGAAGCTTCTCCCTTGTGCAATGGTTATGCCACATCATAGGAAGCTTGCAGAAGGGGTTCTGCCCAACTCGGCTTGAAGCCAAGTCGGGGTAGTGGCATTTTAGGCATTCATATCTAGCCTCTAGCCGTAGTCGATAGTCTGTTTCATGTTCTTGCAGCTGGATGCTTCACCTGGTGTTCTCGGGTCTATCATGCTTCAAATTTGAGTTGCAAATAATGAAATATCAGGTTAACATCGGGCCCGCTGGTTCTCCACGATCATCCAGGAGTGCAGTTGAAGTCATACATGACATATTCGTCACTCCATTTGCTTGTCTTTGGCATTCCAGAATCACAAAGCCAACAAACACACACAAACAAGAAGTGTTAGCAAAAAAGCACCCAATCTAATCCAGACATTTGACTTCAAAATTTGATTGATTGGTGTTTTGACCATATGTAAACGTTTCCTCCCCTAAAAAACTCATAAAAAATTGGAGCAACTTCTTTAGAGTGATGTTAACAGAGACACAAACAAACAGACACACACAGAAAACATAATTTCCACCTTCGGGAATAGAGGTAGATAAAATGTGTAAAATTTATAGCCGCCAATGATAATTTTATAAAAATTGCTGTTTAGTTTTAAACGTTTTAGGGTGGGCTCAAACATTTTCTAAGGACCATAAATTGGTTGCAGAATTGAACAAGCGTCATCAATACAATATCTAAAAAAAAAGGATGAGACACATTGAGAGAGAGAGATAGAGGATATTGTCTCTACGTCTGAGATTTAAGCAGCGGTCACACGAGCAACCTTTCTGTCAATATTCAGCGGAATATTCAGCAAAGGCAATCAATACCTTGCCGTGTTTTGGTCCCACGGACTTTCACAGAGGTAGCCGAGTTTTAATGGCCAATTTCGGCTTCTCAAGCCGTATCTGAAGAAGCGTCCTTTGGAAAACATAGGGAGGAAACTGGTTCACAAATAGATGGTGAATGATGAAAGGATTCTGTGTATGGAAGGCGCCGTCAGTGTGAATAAACATCAAACATCATACACATGATCAACAATAAGTTTGTACAGTTCAGTACACCTAAAAACTATCAGTTATTAAATAGACAGTCAACAAAGAAAATAGAAAACCATCCTAATAGGTAAATTTTCCTAAAGTATTATATCCTTCAAAATGCTTAAAAAAATACAAGGCTTCACAATTCGTATTGTAATCGGTTCTTGCTACTATGAGTGTTATTTTAGCTTCTGTATATTGAAATTAGAGCGTGCATTAAAAAATGAATGTCAAATAATATCCATTGGTGGAAGGGAATTGCAGCAATAAGCTTGCCGAAAGCCCGACATGTGGTCTTAAAAAAACAGCGCAATTATAGCCGAGTTTGGGCCGCGTTTGTGTGCCGGACTGTAATGATTGCCAGAAACGTTGCTCGTGGGACCGAGGCTTTAGAGTGGAGTTTGAGCGAATGAAGGAAGAGTATACCTTCCGTCTACCCAGTATTACTGGAACTGAAGTTGAGGCGAAAACACAACGATGCGGGGGGGCTTGAGCTGTAGTACATACTAATACGCAAACTACGGCTGCAGCGACGCGGTCTCACCGTCCTCACGTCAGATACAGCACTCGCAGTGAAAGTACATTTTCCACTGAAAGTCCATTATAATGAGTTAACTAAAGTTTATCAAAGAAAAATAGCACTCTTTTCAAAAAGTATCCATTCCATACTTTATATCCATTGCGAGGGAACTCTAACCGTATACCGCCATATATGCAGCATTTCCCAGCACCCTAAAATTGATTCAGCATCCCCTGGGTGCTAGCACCAGGTAAGAAACACACTGCCCAATAGGGTGGCTATGCCAATGATTTCCCGTAGGATTTTTGTGCTAAATTGAATTTTTTGCAGTTTCTGGCTTCTATAGGTATAAGATTTAACAGAAAAAGATGGGGGTCACCCAATTTTCAGACTCCTCTCCTCTTTCTGGGGGGGTCATTCCTCTTTTGGCACCCCCAGGATGGTCTCTGGTAAACAATAAGCAACCAAATTTCAACATTTTTCTTTGTTACAGGACCACGTGAAACATACTGATTCCTATTAAATTGTGATGCTGGATGTCAGGTCTGATTATCTAAAATCTTCTATCACGTCCAGATTTGGTATAACCGAACCTCTATTTTCGTTGTTTTCTCCACCCGTTTCTATACGGAAAGCCGTCTAAGCTACTTTCCCATGCCACGTTTTATGCTAGGCATACTTAAATAATGTTAACAGGGTTGTCTTTCTCCTTTATTCGGTTTAAGACAGACAGTGGAGTTCCACGGCGGAGTTACCACCCTGCCGCCCAACCATCCCACCCCAAAGCGCGTTAGTATTTAGCGATACGTCCGATTTTGCGATACTGTCAAAATCGGACGAAAAATCAATCAGTTTTTCCCATCAATGTCCTTTATTTGAAATGTCCTCCCGAATAGCGTTTGCGCAATCACTGCCATAGCATTTACAGAGAGGAGTACAGGGCAGGCCATTCTTCAAGCAGTTACCCCTTTTTCCCCTTTGCCTCCTACTTTGCAGCCACATTTAACGAGTTCACTACAGCTTGTGGGGCAGGCAGGGCAAGACATGTCAGTGGAACATACACGCCTTTCTCCAATTTCCATCCATTTTTTCAATGCAGGAAGGTTGGACAATTTTCAGGGTATGACTTGTCCCGCATTGTCATGTAGTTTGCACACATGATATGGGGAAGCAATGCAGCACGAGTTGGTGGAACATTTCCCTTCCAAGTTCTTTGACCGAAACAGCCCCCACCTGAGTGATGGTAGGTTTGCTGGACCTTTTGAACTGTAGACATGACACACAAAAGTCTCCAACGCTTTCACCTGCGTGGGAAGCTCGTCTTTGGGACCAAACTCGGCAGGAATAGAAAATCCCCCTAATGCTTTGAAGCAGTCAATGGCAGGGTCATCATCATCAAGCTTTAGGTATGCATCTACCCATGATTTCTTTGAAATTCCTATGAATCTGCCTCCCCAATCACACCTTTGAGAATTTGGGGTGGAGTCCAAGAGTCCTTGAAATTTGCGACGGCCAATAACCTGCCTCTTTCAAAGATGTCTATTTCCCCGTTTCTTCTTTCCTTGCCTGTATGAAACTTCAAGGATATAGTAGATGCTATCTGTCTGGAGGCGATAAGATCAAGAAGGAGCAGGAGTACGTCATTTGGGTCGGGGACCAAAACGCAGATCTTTCGGGCAGCACCACAGGCTTGTAGAGGCAAGTACTTGGTTTGGAATCAAGTTGTCAGCCTCTTCATGTGTATGAGCATACTCAAAACCTAGTCCCTTGATATGATCATCGTACACGACAACGAGCACGAATGAATCTTTGCTTGCGAAATAGTCAAGCATTTCCTGGCCAAACGAGCATGTGAGCTTCCGCTTTTGTTTTTGATGCTGAAAGTAACTCCTTAATGGACATGGTGAGCTTCATTTCGGGATGAACTTCGTACTCAATGGTTTGTGGTTGATCGCTTCTGCCGGGTCTTTTTTTTTCAACGACAGACCAAGTATCGATAAACCACAACACGCCCCTCATCATAGCTTGTCATCATTGTCTCTATCGTTTGTTGAATGCACCCTTTAAAGGTGTGAAATCTTCAGCATATTTGGCGTCTTTGTCATACTCTGAAGTACACCCATTGCATCAATGATGAGAACTTTAACTGAGGATCTTCCTGCCCTATGTCTGGTACTGGAGGAACCATCAAGGGATTCAACCGTGGCATCTTCAACTGCATGCATCAGAACTGGCCTGTCAGGGGGATGTACAAAGATCTATCAAAGCACACAGAGAGCGGGGCATTGTTGACATCTCGTACTTGCCAATTATTTCCTCAAATTTTTGGCACTGGGACCTGGTCGGCTTCCCTGAACAATGAAAAATCTGCCCAGAAAATTCGATTCTCACGCAATTTGATGACTTTATCCCCCAAATGCGTACTCTTGATTTATCCATCCAACTTGAAAATTTGCCTAAACTTGAGCTTCTTCATCTTGTCCCAAACCGAGAGATTTGATGTGGTAGTCAGACGTTCACAAACGAACTCCTCGAATCGCTTTGACCCTTTTCTGCATAATGCAGAATATCATGTTTTGCTACCTCTGGCACAAGAGCTGATGAAACTAAATTTTTTCAATGGTATCTTCACTTGAAGTGAGTGTCTGCCGTTGGCAGTGCAACCTCTATTGATTGACGGATCTTTATGGCATTCTCTCTTGACCTCAGTGCAATCTGTCCAGACAGCTGGTAATGCTCTGTGCGTTCGGATGACTGGAAATTTTTGGGAAAGCTCTCAAGATACTCGTCAAGGGATACGGGCAAGGCAAGGTGTAGTGGTGACGAGTCGATTGAGAGCAGCTTCATCTCTCGAGTCCTACCATACCACCGTGCCCCTTTAGTTTCTTGATTTCCTGTTCGAGTGCCTGATCTGTGGCGAGATTCGTGAAGGTGTTACTCTGATTTTACAACAACAAAGTCCCCGGAAACATCAATGCATTCCATGTTTCAGGCTCATTATCTTCCAGCGCATTCATTTGTGCAAGATGGCCCGGCATCAGTCGAGCGCAATTTAGAAGATCTCGTGCGAAGAAAATACTTGATCAGGTTCTCCAAGGAAGCAAGAAAACTTCTGCCAGTCCCTAAACGGCAAGAGCTGCCCGAAATGAAGAAGGCTTTCCACTTGATCGGGGTATGCTGAAAGGAATTTCTGCAAACTCTCCAATTTGTTTCACCTCCTCCAGTGGCTTCACATTTCCAGCGTACCATGATCTGACATATTCATAGTCTTCAGTCATACGGGGGTACGTGAATGAAGCTTGCCCTTTGAAAGCATTGCACCGGACACTAACTGGGCCTTTTGAAAGAGTGAAAAATATGACATCAAACCGCATCATCATAATTGCTAGACTGTATTGTGATGTGGTATTCGATTCCCCTCTTTTGTATGCTTTGCCACGGGAAGATCCCACGAAGGGCTGCTGATGTGTATGCACCACTTTCAATGGCACAATATCCAGGCCACTGCCATCTATCGTTTTCCCGAAGCATGTAAAGCAGAAAATGCAATATGGAGAGCTCCTGCCCTTAGGATCCAATTGGTTCCCCAACTGACTGCTGAATTTTCAAAGCCACGTGAATATAGGGCCAGGTCCAGTTTTTATCAAAGTTTTTCTATGTGGACCAATGACAGTGGCAGAGATTCCTGGGCTAACCGAAAACAGTTAAAGAGCCCATAGTCAGTGGGTGTGGTCTTTAATAATGGAGCGATCACCTCTACATTTCGTGGGTGTTGGGCTGTCGGATGGGCTGGGATAACAGCAGAGATTTGGTATCAGGCCCCAAGTTGGCATCACAATCTTTCTTGACCAATTTCCCTGGTTGGTTTGCTTGTTCCTTGACTGATAGTATGCGTCGACTGGAGTTTCTCATGGGGGCACTCTTCCTGATTCCTTTGCATGTCACTGTCCCCGTGTTTGTTCCCTTCGCTGACTCAGTTTCAGTGAAATCCACAATCATATCCGTGCCATCATCAGTTCCAAGGTAGTTTTGAAGTGCCCAGGGTGTGAGTGAAGTCTTTGCTCAGAATATTCTTCCTCTTTCCCCTTTCATAGACCGATAATCTCAAGGAGTGGTTTTGACGACTGGTTCTTGCACCATGTTCAACGTCAAAGGCCGAGGCTTTTGTGAGAGAAGCTTTTCTGGTATTTAAGTGGGTCGGTTCATGAACTCTCCATCTTTATCTTGCTGGAACATGACAACCACTGTGCCATGGAAAAGGTTCCTTGCCCGTCGGTTGTGTCTTCCAGGGGTCAATATTATCGATCGCAAAACCCTGTGTTTTAGGCCTTTCTTGACAAGTTGGGAGACAAAAATCCACCAGCCTCCTTCATCCCCTGGAGAACACTCTGCTCAACTCGTTTCTTAAGTCAATGATGTGAAGGTAGTCAAATTCCAATATACACAGCTGAGAGGTTTTCAACAAGATTTTGTCACGCACTCTAGAATGAACAGCAAGGGGAAAAACCGATTGACAGAGGGTTGGACTGTTTGTCGGATGGCACGTCTTTCTTTGTCTGATGTTTCACCTGGCGATCATCCGAGTATTTTTGGACAAGGAACTGGCATGAAACGTTCGACAGTTTTGTCCACCTCCTGGTCTCGTATTCCGGACACTTTGACAACAATGGCTACCAAAGAGGAGGTGACTCTGAAGACTGGAGTAAAGACGGATTTTCAAAATTACTGAAGCTGCCTGTAAACGACCAACTGCGTTGTTGCAGCATCTCTTCTCGCAGAAGGTTTGGGGACATTCTTCAGGTGACCAACTATCTCATCATCATTCATCATTGAGGACCTGTAATCCATGGCCATCGTGACTGCGTGGAGAGCACAAGACGGTCAGGCTCATTCCGTCTTAGTGATGTGACAAACTTCACTTCTGGAAGGCGCTCGCTGATGAGTCTTTTGAGGTATTTCCGATAGTTCTCAGTCTCCCTTTACATCCACACGGTATCTTTTAAAAATTGACAAGCTAGGCAAACATTTACCTCAGCCATGCTCAGTGTAACATCCTCGTCACTCAAAGTGTTTTGAATAGCGAGGACCAAATTTTGCATCACATACTGAGCGAATGAGTGGCACATTACTGTGATTGTCCTCGTTGATATTCGCTGTGCAGAGCGCAACATTTCCGATTGATAGTGCTTTTCAAGGGGCTGATGCGTCGCCGGGTCCTTCAAGTCCGCTACTGAAACTCTAACATGGTCATCTGGGGTTTTCCCGCTTGATCTGTAGGAGTGTTTTACCATTGAGTCAGTAAGAACCCCGGTGCAGGGCTCTGAGTCATTCTTGGGACAGAAGTCACAGTTGGAAAATAAGGGCACACTTGTTCCTTTGGAATAGTCTTTGACCGTTTGGCCGACAGATCCCAAAACACTTGAAGGTCCCCCCCGGTCCTCTGGAGCGCAGACAGGTGAATCGGTTCGGGTCTCTTCCAAGACGTTCAAACTTGTTTTGTTGACGAAGGTTTCCGACATCACTATGATACCGAACGTACTTGAGTTCTCCCATTTAAACCTGACAAGTAATTTATAGTCTATGAAAGTCACTTTCAGTATCACCAAGAGACACTCTCTCTTGACAGTGTTGTAAAATTTCATCTGTCCATGACCGGATTGGTCACCAATCGCTTCTTGATGTGGCAACCTCTTTCAGATCCCCGCAAACTCCGTCCTCCTCCGACATATTGGCGATACTACCATCTCAGTTCAAAAAGGGTATATCTGACTGAGCTCAAACTGCTTCTTCAACATGCCTGAAAAAGAAAAAATGGAGTTTGACCCTATACTCTGAACAGGAAGTGCTAAATCTGAACCGGAAGTGCTATAAGGACACTTCCGGTTGCTTTTTGAGTGCATAAATCGATCGGCATACCCGAAAACCTACAAAAGGATACTCAAATTATGAAAATCGGTCAATTATTGGCGGAGATACACAAACGCGCCAAAGCATTGTTCGCGACATCATAACACAGCGCTTCCATACGGGAATTCAGAAAATGTACTCTATGGCGCCTACTGACTTCCGAGAGACTTATATCTTACTTATGGCAGCTTTTTTAAGGCACGGGCAGTCCATCAAGACCCTTGAGGAATGTTCAAATGCCACTTGTCAATTATAAACGAAGCATTTAAAAAAGTATCGCCTTCCTTCCCGCGAGTAATTTTGAACAGACGCGCATTGGTATAATTATCATTATTTGCATAATGAATGGCAAGAAAGACCTAACAAAGGAGCAAATTAAAGTTATTGTATCTCAACACAAGGGAGAGAGGCCAGTGAAGAAATATCAAGGATTGTGATGTTACGAAGAGATGTGTGCATAAGTGGGTGGAGAGTTCGGGGTGGCCCCGGCAGGGTCGCGACAGCCGCGACACCAGAACATTAAAAAGTGGCCAGGGCGAGGATGTAAAAGTCATATCGCAATATTTTTCTTGCCCCTTAATTGAGGATTGGGGATCTACTTGACGTTTCATGACATTTAGGGTGCTTGCTGAGGTTTTTAAAATCCTCGCCCTGGCCACTTTAATGTTCTGGTGTCGCGGCTGTCGCGACCCCGCCCGTGCCACCCGAAACTCTCCACCCACTTATGCACACATCTCTTCGTAACATCCACAATCCTTGATATTTCTTCCACTGGCCTCTCTGCCTTGTGTTGAGATACAATAACTTTAATTTTCTCCTTTGTTAGGTCTTTCTTGCCACTCATTATGCAAATAATGATAATTATACCAATGCGCGTCTGTTCAAATTACTCGCGGGAAGGAAGGCGATACTTTTTTAAATGCTTCGTTTATAATTGACAAGTGGCATCTGAACATTCCTCAACGGTCTTGATGGACTGCCCATGCCTTAAACAAGCTGCCATATGTAAGATATGAAGTCTCTCGGAAGTCAGTAGGCTGCCATAGAGTACATTTTCTGAATTCCCGTATGGAAGTGCTGTGTTATGATGTCGCGAACAATGCTTTGGCGCGCTGTGTAGGTGCATGGTCAGTGCCGGGAGGCCCCAAAAGGGAAGTGACCCCCAAAAGGGGGGTAAGGGGTCTGAAAATTGGGACCCCATCTTTTTCTGTTAATCTGATACCTATAGAAGCCAGAACTGCAAAATAATCAATTTTAGCACAAAAATCCTACGGGAGCCCTTTTCCTAACATTACATACCGCACTATAAGGTCTGGACACATAGGAAATCTCATTAACTATAATTTAATTTTCACCACCACCATCCGATGGGGACCATCAATGGTGGTGGTGGTTGTTGAGGTGGTGGTGGTGGTTGAGGTGTTGGTGGTGGTTGAGGTGGTGATAGTGGTTGAGGTGGTGGTGTTGATGGTGGTGTTGAAGGTGCAACACACTTCAATACCACCTTCAACACCACCACCACCACCACCACCATCAACACCACCACAATCACCACAACCACCATCAACACCTCAACCACCATCACCACCACCACCATCATCAACACCATCACAATCACCACCACTACCATCACCACATCCACAATCACCACCACCATCACCAACACCGGATGTGTGTGTGACTTTGTGTCATCAGCTGTGGTCTGTTGCTGATGTTTAAACGTATTTCCTGCCACAGACAGACTTGTGTCGCGCGCGCTGATTGGTTGAAGCGGAGGTGGTAGCACTAAGAAGAGTTGGCCTTATACGAGGCTAAGATGACGTTCGAAAATGCTTCCTTAGTGTTTCTTAGTATTTCTTAGCCTGGTATAGCTAAGTAGATCTTAGGACGCTAAGAGGGTGTAGTTTAGAGCCCCTTCGAAAATTCCCCCCTGGTGTGTGTGTGTAAATTATATACTGGTTAACTATTCGCAAATTATTTAATTTACACACACACACACCAGTACTACGGGGTACTTCGTAGTGTAGTGGCCAGCTCGCTCGGTTCACACCGAGAAGTCTCGGGTTCGATTCCCGGGCGGAGCGGAGATAAATTGGCTGTTTCCTTGAAACCCGAGCCCCTGTCGCCCCAACAGTATGTGTACCGGGTGTTAGCTGGGGTTTGTGACCCGCCTCCCGGAGTGGTGGCCTTCCGCCCAACACAAGATGAAGTGTAAAAACATAGAGT
>JACEEZ010003113.1:44191-56691 GCA_016584305.1 Chionoecetes opilio
TGGATGGTGGGTTCTCGATACTTCGGTCATCATTATGTGAAGATCGTCAGGTTCACACGTCTCTGGACTCAGAAGAAATCCAAAGAATTTTCCCTAGATCTAGGGAATTTTTACAACCCCCCTAACTCAAAAACTATGTGGTTGCGACGCATATCTTGTACCCCAGCCAAATATCCCGCATTCCCCCAGGTCCCCAAGCTTGTTTTGTGGGAGAGGGGGAGTATGGGCAAACACTAGAATAATACCTACTTAACCAGCGATCGTGTATTGGTTGAAACTGCACATATACCCTGCCGGCTATTGTAGGGGTTAGAAATACTCCTTATGATGAGAATGAAACGTTCAGGATAACTAAAACCACCGATTTTGTATTAGTTTAAACTGCACATTTACCCAAAAAATACTAGGAAATGCCTAATGCTTATATAAGGGGATGTATTGTGATCTTGAATAAATGTATCTCCCTCCACTGTTCATTGGACCACGATAATATCGTAAATTATCACTCCTATTTACTGTATTTTCATTATTAATTATAAGTAGGCTCCAGTACAGTACTTAGCAGTGCATGTCAATGCATGCTGCAGGATAACATTGTAGTCTTTCGACTGTAATCGGCAAGAATAGCATAAATTTGTCTCAAATTCGTCTCTGTTTGGGTGGCCATTGTTGTTGTCATGACGTCACACCTCGCAGAGCGCCCAAGGTCTGTGGGTTGGGCGCTGGGTAGCCACTCAAGCCGCCCGCCCGAGTCGCGCACAGGCGTTTGAGAGAGAGTTTGAGCGGCTCGCACCACTCAAATTTTTCCTCTCAAACGCACCCCTGGCGGGCACCGTTCTCGTGCTTCGCGTGGGTACTCTCGGAGGCTGTCGTAACCCAGCCAGGTGTGGCACTCCCTGCAACTGTGCCTTGTGGAATACCATAAGCGCTGCGACATCCCTGAGGTGTTCCAGTGAGTCGAGGGGACTCGCCGGCTCGGGTTGGGCTGGGGTGTCTGCAGTGTCCACCAATCGCAGGGCTCGACGCTGGATGCTTTCCAACCTCCTAGTGTGCGAGGCTGGACACGACATCCAGGAGGGGGGGGGAACAAGGAACTCTCCGCCCAGAGAGAGAGGGGAGAGAGAGAGAGAGAGAGAGAGAGAGAGAGAGAGAAGAGAGAGAGAGGAGAGAGGGGAGAGAGGAGAGAGAGAGAGAGGAGAGGAGAGAGGAGAGAGAGAGAGGAGAAGAGAGAGAGAGAGAGAGAGAGAGAGAGAGAGAGAGAGAAGAGAGAGGAGGAGAGAGAGAGAGAGAGAGAGAGAGAGAGAGAGAGAGAGAGAGAGAGAGAGAGAGAGAGAGAGAGAGAGAGAGAGAGAGAGAGAGAGAGAGAGAGAGAGAGAGAGAGAGAGAGAGGAGAGAGAGAGAGAGAGAGAGAGAGAGAGATGCAATTCCATTTATCTTCATTACAATTGTCCCTTTCTCTTGAGATCATTGGTGATGGTCTCTATCACTAATTTCCGGTTGTGTGATTTTGGCATGTAATGTTTCTGATCCACAACTGTTGCCAAAACACACGCACCGTTGATAAAAAAAATGGAAGCCTGAAAGTATACATTAGTGAATATTTACAATATGAAACCTAGTTGGATAAATCATTTCGCAACTTCATGATAAAATATGGAACAACACTATGAATCTTTCATTACTTCCCTTATAGTTTTTAGATCCATCCAAGTAATGGCTCCAGAATCAGGCTCAGCCGATTCAGATGTACCGGGCTGTGGTGGCTCCTGGCTAGGTTCTGACGCCTCCCGGGTGGAGGCGAAGGCTCACCCGTTTCCGATGTACCGGGCTGTGGTGGTTTCCTGGCTAGGTTCTGATAGCTCCCGGGTTGGAAGCGGAGGCTCAGCCGATTCAGATGTACCGGGCTGTGGTGGCTCCTGGCTAGGTTCTGATCCCTCCCGGGTTGGAGGCGTGGATTGATCATGGCATGGAGAGGATGGTTGTTCGTGGCTTGGAGATGGTGGATCATGGCTGGGAGGTGGTGATGGCTGAGCTGCCATCTTCAACTTCTCCAGCTCGTCGACGAATGTTATTCTGTCCCCTATACAAGGGAACAGACATTCCGCCATCCTCTCAGTCATCTTCAGCAGTCTTTTGCCGTCAATGTGACTATCTTTTGGGAAATGTAATGTGTTGTGATTTGTGATCATAATAACTGCTAATAACATTTCATGGTAAAAGAAACATTGTGGGTATAAATTGAAAATTGTAAAAATTTAAGATCTTTGTGAAATGTTTCACAGAAAATAATGGGTAGGCAAAAGTTTTTGCATTTTTGCGATAAATTCTATGTCTATAGGTATCTAACAGTTCTTCAGGTAGCATTACAATCCATGATGGGTGGCATTCAACTTCAATGGCATGAGCATTTTCAAGAAATTGAACAGGAGAGTATACTTTAAGGCAAAAGTACCACTCCTCCTCAATCATAACCATGAATTTAATCTGGCAAAAACATGGCAACTCATTAATGATATCTGCAACAAAACATGAGCTTGAGTGTATTTTATATATCAGTCCATGTGATTTCAAGGATCTGACAGTGCTTAATGAAATGTCCCCTTTTATTGGCTTGCCTATTTTTTCCTGAATGGTCAGCTTTAATGTTTGGGGTAAGCTGTCAAATCTGATATCTTTCAGGGCAGATTGAGGCTCACTTCCCTAAGAAAGGAATTTTGCTGATTCTAATCTATGAGCAAGCATCATCTGGTGTCTTTCAGCTAATGTATATGTGACATTAATGAAGTTCCTAGTGTTTACTATGAGTTTCTTGAAGTACTGATGCTTTGCCTCAAAATGCATGCACCAGATGTTTCTTACTGGCCCAAATTTTTCAATTGATGCTGGAATGTGCATCATATAATGATGCTTGGGAATCAAAGAAGCCCCACCAAATGTTTCTTTGAACTTATGAATATATGACTTAATAAGGCCAGCTAGATGAGGTAAACATTCGTTTTCTATGACAGGACTCAGAATGTAATCCATGCAAGCTCTCAGTGTCAGGTATACGTCCCAGGCTGCAGTGTCACTTACATGACAATGTTCACAAGTTGGGGTAAAATTAGAAAAAGCTCTAACTTTTGTGCAGCACTGCCTATGATTTTTCCCTCCACTGAATAATTTGTCATGAAGAAAATATGGCTTATCCTTTAATGGAATCTTAACTTCACTAAAAGATGAATTTATATCTTTCATGGTTAGCAATTTTAGCTCATGACTTCTTTTTTTTCAGAACAAGATAGACTGCTACAGGAATAACTCTCTATAAGCAATCATGCATTATATCTGGGGGAAATGCATCAGTAACTTTGAAGTAACTCAGACTGGAAAACACACATTTATGCTTTATGCCTTACAGGGCAGCATCAGCCGGATCCTCATCAATGTATTTAATTTGTTCCTTATACCTGTCATTATGTTCTTGGTATAATTGTGGAAATTTCTATTTTTTCCCTAAAATGTGCATCATTTACTGAGCAATACCTGCAAAAAGAACCTGAATTGAAATGTGTTTGGAATCCGGCAACAGCATGGGATGACAGGTTATCTCCCAATACTAATTCTAAATTTGCTGTTACCTTTTGCTGTCTCCCATTATAGTCAACATAAATTCCATTCTGGAGAGTATGAAAATCATCAACTAACGGCTAAAGAAATTTTTTATCATTTCCATCATAGGATTTGATGAAAGTGTGCCTTGCAAGTAAGCACAACAATACATTTTTGGTCCTGTACCTTAGTGACATATTGCCAATTGTGAAAAATGCAGCTGTTACCTTATATGTACCCCGCTTTGCCCCAATAGGATTACACAGCTCAAATTCATCAATGTAGAGATGCAATTTAGTCATAAAATAGTTATTGTTACCTACATCAGTTATAGTACCATCACAAGTGTCATAAAGTGCATGAGAATTATGTCAATCATGATAATCATTGAGTATTTTTTGTTGAGTGTCTACATGAGAGATTATGGCTTGAAGCATTTCAATTATTGGTATGTAATGAAATTTTGACATGTTATCTTGGGCTGACAAGAGATATTCTTATGCAGCCACAAATGGGAATTGCTGTTCAATGAATTTTTTCAACTTGAATGTAGAATCTAACTGAATTTTACTTGCATCATATAGTGTTTCCTCACCAAGAAGGGCTACAAAGGTCTTTGAGTCATTTAGACTAGCACCAAGCTCAACGAAACCTTTAGTTATCAATGACTTGTAGCTTTCTTCTGTGAATTTTACAAAAAAAGTTAATTTCAGAGGCGAGATAGTCTATCAAAATATCTGGAAGCATATGTTTTTCCTTAACATTCAAAATAAAAGATGCAAAATGCTTCCTGAAATTCTCTATGTTGTACTTGTCTGTGGCTTCATTTGTCTCAATACAGGCCAAAACTTGATTATTTTCAGGAACAACGGAAATGCCACTACATGATGGTAATGAGTGCTCATGAACTTCAGATACCTCTCTATTAAAATCCTTAGTGCCATGGTTCCTATAGTTGTGTTGCATATATCTGGCCACTGTTTTAAATGACTTTTGTCCTTCTGGAATGTGACATTTAACACAAAAATTATGATCAGTTTCATGAAATAACTATAAGTGGTAAGTGTACTGTGTGAATTTGAACATTGCAATGTCACAAAAAGGACATTTCATAGTGGTGATGATGCTTGACATTTTTGGCAATGCATCTGAAAAAGATAGAAGAAAATAAACTACTTACCAATAAATTTAGGAGCTACTGCGTCTAATTCTATCTTTCTAAGCCATGTGGCTACATCCTCATAACCCCATGAAAGTGTCATAACTAGGGAAAGGGCCATAATCTGTGGGAATACATTTTTTTTTTACAGGGTGCAGGATATCAAGTAAGGTGGAAAGCAAATATATAAACTTGAAATGTATGAACTTGATAAAATATATATGGATATAAAATATATATATATTATATATATATATATATATATATAATATATATATATATATATATATATATATATATATATATATATATATTTATATATATATATATATATATATTATATATATATAATATATATATATATATAAAATATATATATATTTTATAATTTTATATATATATATATATTAATATATATATATATATATATATATATAAAATATATATATATATATATATATATATATATATTATATATATATATATATATATAATATAATATATATATAATATTTGGATATATTTTTATTCAAATATTTTTTAAAATGTTTTATATATATGAACTATATAAAACATTATAAAATATAAAAAATATATGAACTTGAGAAATAACGATGAATAGTTTTTTTCTGGTACCTCTCGACTGTAATGAACATAGATAGCCAAGTACATTTTTTTGTCTTGAGACATTATGAATCTATACATTAATTATGAAGCAATACCATGTAAGAACTACATTGTGACTGGCTACCTTTTCTTAATCTGTCATTCCGGCCCAGACCACTCTTTTCGGTCTGGGCCCTCTCCGGTCTTTCCGGAGAGTGTCGAGAGAGAGTTTCCGGAGAGACTTTCAGGATGAAGTTTTACACTAGGACCAGAATTCTCAACACAATTGGGAGTATTGTTTCTGTTAACCTTAATGGATTCTAGGAAATTTTATCCGGATGGATAATGGATTGCCAAAGAACCACCACAACAACAGCCTCGAAGAAGGAATTATCGCCAACGAAGAGACGTATTGAACGAGCTTAGTGACGCACAGCATGCTTAGTGAAACCACATCAAAACTATTCAGGAAAACTAATTTTCAAGTCAGCCTCGAAATAGCAGGATGACCTAAACCGTAAATATACCCAATTTTTCACGCTGGCGGGAGCTCCAATTTAAGGAGTGACCACACATCTGAGTGACCAGGGGCCAGATCCAGCAAAAAAGCGTTACGCCTAGGCGTAAAATCTGGCCTTGTGACGTCATCGAGTTGGCGCAGATGTAGCTCCTGATCCAAGAAAGTTTTCTAAAGTTGAGTATCTCAGACTTACGCTGACATACGCCGGCGTATGTGATTGCTGGATCTTGCCCGAGAATCACTCAATTTTGACATTTTTCAGTTTTGTGCTAAAATTGTTCTTTTGGCCTAGAACTACAACGTAGTAGCTCTGAAACGCAAATATGAACCATATTACCCATTCCCTGGCCCCCCCAATGCTACACCACCACCCCGCGTCCCATCCTGGCCACCGCATCACCAGCTATAGGCTAGCTATGGGACACAGACACACACACACACACACACCATGGTGTAGGGTAAACTCCGTGGTGCAGAGCAGGCACGCTCGGTTCACAACCGAGAAGTCCCGGGTTCGATCCCCGGGCGGAGCGGAAACAGATGGGTTGTTTCCTTAAAACCCGAGCCCCTGTCCACCCAGCAGTGAATGGGTACCGGGTGTTAGCCAGGGTTTGTGACCTACTCTCCGGGGAGCTGGCTTCGGCCAACACAAAGCACTAAGGATGAATGATAAAAATGTTGATATGGAGACGGGGCCACACAAGCATTGCTCTGGCCCTGTAAAATACAACTAGATGAATACAACTAGATGAATACACACACACATGGGGAAGTCCATAGTGTAATGGGGGAACTCCGTAGTGTAAGGGTTAGCATGCTCGGATCACAACCGAAAAGTCCCGGGTTCGATCCCCGGGCGGAGCGAAGACAGACGGGCGGTCTTCTTAAAGCCCGAGCCCCTGTCCATCCAACAGTGAATGGGTACCGGGTGTTAGCCGGGGGCTTGTGACCCACCTCCCGGGGTGTTGGCTTCGGCCAACACTAAGAACTAAGGATGAATGATAAAAATGTTGATATGGAAAACGGGGCAATACGAGCGCTGCTCAGGCCCTGTAAAATACAACTAGATGAATACAACTAGATGAATACAGAGGAGAGAGAGAGAGAGAGAGAGAGAGAGGGGAGAGAGAGAGAGAGGAGATGAGAGAGAGAGAGAGAGAGGAGAGGAGAGAGAGAGAGAGAGAGAGGAGAGAGAGGAGAGAGAGGAGAGAGAGAGAGAGAGAGAGAGAGAGGGGAAGAGAGAGAGAGATGAGAAGAGAGAGATGCAGAGGAGAGAGGAGAGAGAGAGGAGAGAGAGAGAGAGAGAGAGAGAGAGAGACTTTTTCTATGACTATTTATTTTTATTAATCATTGGATTGGGTTGGTGGGTTTGGTGGTGAGGGTGGGGTTGGTTGCATACATTTTAAATGTCTTTTTTTAATTAAATAATATCCTTTGAGGCTTGCCCTCCTCCTTCCTTGGTTCATATTTTTCATTTTTTGTAACAGCCTTTTAAACTTGGCCTCGGCAGAATGTTCTTTTTCTGTTGCCCACCGATCCATTTCTGAAAATTGAGGAAAACCTACATTACAATTTATATCCTAAATTTGCAATTTGATACTCCATATGAATTAGTCGCAGAGACACCTTACCCGCAAGGAAATCAGTCGGAGACTGAATGATGTTAGATAGATGCTCTCTCTCTCTCTCTCTTACACACATGCCCTTATCAACACCTCCCCCCACAGACCCACCACCCCTTCCCACCTCCACCCCCTCATATTCGCTGTCTGTCCGGTTAGCTTATGCTCAACCCCCCTCTCCCCCCAAAAAAGCTTGGGGAAATGGGGAAATGCGGGGTATTTGGCTGGGGGATTATAATGGACCAGAACTGCGCGGTCGCTACTGCCGTTACTACTTACGTCTTCTGTATTTTTTGTTCAGTATACAATCAATCAATCAATCATTGGGGGCATACGCCGGGGGACGCGTCCCCTCGCCCACCCTACGACGCCACTCCCGAGGGTCACTAAACGCGAGTCCCCATGCAGGCTCCCTTCCCATACCAAGCAGCTCTCGACAAGAAACATCAACTTGCCCCAGCCACGATCCTTGTGGGCGCCCCCTTGGCCTCCTCCACGCCGGACTGTCTCTTACAGATCGGTTTCAGGGTAGCGTGCCACATGCCCATATAGCCGGAGTTGGCACTGACGAACTATGCAGGTAATAGGCCTCGATTCAGTTTCACGGTGCAATCGCTGATTTGACACGTAATCATCCCAGCGATACCCCATGATTCTGCAAAGATACTTATTACCAAAGGCATCGATTCAACTCTTCAAGTCGCTATTTAGTGTCCATGTCCCACAACCATAGAGTAAGACAGGTCTCACAAGTGACTTGAAGATCCGGATCTTTGTCCTCCTGCACAGGTACCGACAACGCCAAATACTCCTGCTGAGCGAGTCCATAGCACCGTGGGCTATAGCAATCCGCCGTAAGACTTCTTGACGTGACCCGCTGTCATTATGGACTGCGCTACAAAGGTATGTAGCGCATTGGAGAGGCGGTAGCGGAGTGGTTAGCGTCTCCGACTGGCGTTCTCGGTGACCCGAGTTCGATCCCCGAAGAAACCCAAAACCTTTCTGCACCATCGAGTGGCCTAAAAACACCCACATGCCCTGCCTATCAACTGTACCTTCGATTGCGAGTGCATCGGAGGACACAGGGGGGCGGCATGAGCCTCTAATCACAGGCGTCACTATAAGAATTCTGCCTGCGCCACCACGGGCGAGGACCAACCATCAGAGCCCTCAAGTGAGCCTCCAGAGCCTACCATCCGAGCCCTGGGTCACCACTGCCTACAGGCGCTATAGTCACAAAAGTATAATAAAAAAAATAAAAAATAAACTTTAAAAGATCTCAATATCCTCGCCGCACGCATGAACAGACAGTACTGTTTCATCTAGTAGGTCTCCAAACACATGGACCGTGGTCTTAAGCCAACAGACCTTATATAGTACAAGGTTATATACGAAGTTATATATAAACTATCTTAACCTAACCTAATGACAATACAATAAATTAGTCATTTCATGCAAAGACTAAATATTTTAGGCATTTCATGACGAAGTTAATTAATAAGTCATTTCACAGATTGACTAAAGTGCTTAAAGATTTCACGAAATGACTACTCGCGGTCGCTACTGCCGTTACTACTTACGTCTTCTTTATTTTTTGTTCAGTATACAATCAATCCATCAATCATTGGGGGCATACGCCAAAAATCTTTAGTCTTTGCATGAAATGACTCATTTGTTGTCTAGTCATTAGGTTAGGTTAAGATAGTTTATATATTACCTATATCCTATCCTAACCTATCATATAACCTATCCTAACCTAACCTAATACACCCCTCCCATCTGGAGGCCCCCCCACCCTTTAGGAGGTTGGGTTACGGTTCGGTTAGGTAAAAAAAAACTAGTCCATGTCCTAGATAATGACGGCGCAGTCCAGGTCCATTTTTACCGGCTGGGGTACAAAATATGCGTCGCAACCACAGTTTTTTGAGTTAGGGTGGCGTAACAATTCCCTGGATCCTAGGGAATGGTGTACATTTGATGGTTAAATGGTTAAATATGTTAATTTTCCGTAAGTTGCTGACGCATTATTTGCTTCCCACCCGGAAACCATTCATTCCCGCAGGTCACCAAGCTTGTTTGGGGGCGACCAGGCGAAGTTGTATGGTGGTGTTAGACGGCTCAAGTACTGGCCGCCGGGAGCTTATAGACCGGTAGCCAGGGGCCTTCAGCCTAGATGAGAAGGATACCAATATTGGAGTATGTGGACATCTCAGGTGTGGCGTGGGGTTTGCCTCCCGGGGTGATGGCTTCGGCCAACACTATAAGCACTAGCAGACAGCTCTCTAGGGGTAGTCTAGGAGAGAGCTGTCTGGTTACAGTGGAGATCCATCTCAGCTGCGTCGATAACTGACGAAATTCTTCAAACAAAAACAAACAAACAAAAAAAAGCCGTCTCTATGTAAACATAGAGACGACTTTGACTGGGGGCCCTTAAAGTGGCCTTTTTTTTGGGCTAGCATAGATATTGGAGGTACCACATAAAACCAACTTTACATGGCCAAGTACATCCCCCAGAGTGTAAAATGACCAATGCCAGACAAATATCCCGCTGTTTTGGCCCTGCCAGACGGCCCAAAAGGGCCAAAATTTCGAGCCAGCATAGATATTGAAGATAACGAACGGAACCACTTTTACATGAATGAGTACACTCCCCAGAGTAGGAAATGACCCATGCCAGACAAATATTTCTCTGCAATGGTGCCGCCATAAGCCCTTACAAAATGGGTCCTGGGCATGTTTTTGAACACCAGATGCAGTTTCAAATGCACATTTCTATTGGGTTCCAGGGGTGGAAAAATTACCAAAAAATGTCTAAACTCTCGAAACTGAACAGCAAAAAATGTCTTTAAAAGATAAGCGCAATTCAACTCAAAATTGAATAGACTTTACTATGCAAACATTACACATGACTAATACATATAAATACGTACAATGTGATGTTGAACTGATTTGAGGCTGTATATAAGCCATGAAACAAATTTGGTAGCAAATATCCAGACTATTAATTGTGCTATACAAGTAACATTTATGTATTCAAAATAATTGCATATGTTTGAGTGTGCCAATGTAAATTTTATCTATTAAAAGGGTATTATTCTAGTGTTTGCCCATACTCCCCCTCTCCCACAAAACAAGCTTGGGGACCTGGGGCAATGCGGGATATTTGGCTGGGGTACAAAATATGCGTCGCAACCACATCGTTTTTGAGTTGGGGGTGTTGAAAAAATTCACTAGATGTAGGGAATATTCATTGGATTTCTTCTCAGTAGAGAGACGTGTGAACCTAACGATCCTCACACAATGATGACCGAAGTGTCGAGAACCCCCCCAGCCCCCCGCTAGGAGGTTAGGTTAGATTTGTTTAGTGTGTCGAGAACCCCCCCAACCCCCTGCTAGGAGGTTAGATTAGATTTGTTTAAGTTAGGTTAGGGTAGGTTAGATTTGGTTAGACTAGGTTATCGGTGGGTCAAGCCCTCTGCTAGGCTAGGTTAATTTTGGTTAGGTTAGGTTTATTTTGGTTTGGCAGTTTTCTCTAGATATAAGTAAATGACCTTAGATCTAGGGAATTTTACCCCCCTACACAACTCTTTAATAACGTGTTTCCGACGCATAATTTGTTCCCCACCCGAAAACCCCGCATTCCCACAGGTCCCCAAACTTGTTTGGGGGAAGTGGGAGAGTATGGGCAAACACTAGAATTTTACCATTATAAGTATTTAAAAAAAATATGTAGAAGTGCTCTGTAAATTGTAACTTCGTAAGTAAAGAAAACTAGTATTAATTGATTGACAAGGGACAATTATGCGTACAAGTCCTGCCTTCTCCCATCAGCGTTATCTCGCTCTTTCTCTATCTCTTATTAATGCATTTCACATATTGATTATATAATTATCATCAGTTTACGATGTGGCGACCCACTGAGCAAAGGCTTGCGACCCAGTCTTGGGTCGCGACCCGTACTTTGAAGAACCCTGCATTAGGTAGTAGGGTATGGTAATCCAGTGTATTGTGTTCCCGCCCAGTTAGACATGAAGGTAGTAGGTAAATGGTAGTAATAAAATCAAATATATCTCTTGCAGCTCCTTACTAATAACACACCAAAAATTTGGATATTGTTTCCAGACTGGCGCTAACTACTCTCGACATATTAAACACAAGTTAAACATGCCTAACAAACCAAATGTGCCACGGCATCATGCAACTTCACATATGTCACTTATATGAGTAAAGTTGAACGATATAAATTTCAGGCATTCATTTTGCACACTCCTCGCGTGGTGAGCTTCCTGTCGCTTACTATCTCATTAGTCATTACTGAATATTTTTATGTAGGATAATACTTTACCATAATATAGATACAATATATATAAGCAAATTATTTTGTTTTGCTAAAAATGAGGGATATTTTCCGTATGGAGACCGCCATATAAACTATTGAAACTATATAAGCTATATAATATCTTCTATGCAGTTTCTTTATCCTCGTTTCATATGTGTAATTTTTTTTTGTGAAGCAGCGGATAATAGAAAGTTAAACCCTTCAAAATTTATTCTGACATAAGTTAGTTAAGGAATCGAAGTTGTGTGGAATTGTGAAGAAAAAGCTTAAAAATAGCCTAAACTATTGTATACAAATATAAAATAACCTTAACTAGCTTAATTTAATATAGTCTTTACCTAAACTAATTTAATCTAAACTAACCAAACCTAACCTGAAACATAACTATACTTTGTAGTCTCCAGTGTAATTACTCTTGTTCTGTTAATTATGTGCAATGAAAATAATTTCAGTACTAGTCACCGTGTGCAGGTAATTTTGTGAGTTTTAAGTCTCGTTGGAAGTTCATATTTCTGGTCAATAAATTTTTTCGAATGAAAAACTGTGGTTCCTAGTTATTACATACCATCTTACTAATATTTATGGTATGGGACTTACTAATAACACTTACTGATATGGCATGGGTCATTTCCTACTCTGAAGACTATACTCATTCATGTAAAA
>JACEEZ010003113.1:66691-76018 GCA_016584305.1 Chionoecetes opilio
CGACGCTACCACCTCTAACTCATCTTACTCACCGTGACTCATCTCATCAACTGCAATTATTCGCCGTCTACGCCTGTTTCCGAATGGTGAAATGAGCGGACGTTAATGAGTGTTTAATTGAGAATAACTATTCCTACGACCGGTTCCCCTCGGGGAATTAAATTTACTCATTCACTCATCTACCTTTACTCATCATATCAACACCAGAAGGACATGTCAAGAGGACATTCCCAAAGTGTTGTCATATAAAGGGGAGGACTCTCCATATACTCGCGAGGACAACGAGGGACGTAACTTGGACGGTACCTGCAACCTGGCTCTACAAGCAACAATTAAGCTAAGTAGTTACAAGCATTTTAGCAGACTCTACAATTACATTTAATCATTAAATTACACAGACATGAGATATTTCTTCTTACTTATCATTGATAGGGAATCTTATCAGTGAATAATATTTTGCCCCTGGAGCGTTTTCTTGTTTCTATAGGAAGGACATTTTCTACTATTGAAAGAGAATACGGTACTTTTTAGTGGGGATATTCGTAACTTATTATTTATCTACCAATGTTTTTTTCCACTAGTGGAGGCGTTTTGGGTATACAAAAACGTTAACAAACTATAACTACGTTATTTTCTCATGTAATGACAAAAAGTAAGAATGAGTTAGAAGAACTTACTAAAGGGTATTTATGTCAAATCACTCACAGGGAAGAGAGGCGATAAGCGAGGGACATCGACTGGTGTAGATCCCTCAATTCATGTCTCTAATGCTCGCGTGAATCTCACTGCGGTCTGAAATCTTGTGAAGGCCACGATTGTTGGTGATCATGAAATCCCCCATCATATGGCGATGTGTGTTCCAGTGGCGGTTTCTGATGCAGCTATGGACAGTAAAGTATGTCTCGATGGCCCCCGTAAAGTAAAACGATTGGCCGTAGAGGAGACACTTAGCACTGTCAGCGCAGGAAATGTAGCATCAGCATTGGTTGTAAACACCTCAGGTGGACCAGTGTGAGTTAAACATGGAATTTTTCTTGGGGAAAGGTGAAATGCATGTATTGCATGTTATTTTCATTATAGAGCTTTGGAAGGATCGACTGACCTTCATGAAGCTAACAACGCCATGCATGGCTATAATCTACGACCCCGAGTCTAACTAATTTTATTTCAGATCATACTATGTGAAATGCATGTATTGCATGCTACTTTCATTATAGACCTTCGGAAGGATCGACTGACCTTCATGAAGCTATTAACGCCATGCACGTCTATAATCTACGACCCCAAGTTTAACAAATTTTCTTCCACATCATGCTATGTGAAATGCATGTATTGCACGTTACTTTCATTATAGATCTTCGGAAGTATCGACTGACCTGCATGAAGCTAATCTTGTTGCATTTCAACCATGTTATAGGCTCCATTCCTTTGCATGCCCAAACCAAACGAGACCTTGTCAATGCTTTCGGTAGGGTGTCTCAGTTTTTATTTAAGACAGCTATGGATGAACATGCCCGAAACTTGCGAGAGGACTATAATCGACTGGTTACTATTTTGGCGCCTAACCTAATGGTTTATTAACATTAACAGTAAAAGGTTGGAAATTCTTGATATTGATCTCCGACACCTTTGAATATTTATGCCCTTATCTATTAACAGGCCAATCAGCTTAATTAATAGAGTGCTGAACAGTGCGATTGTACGTTTAGATGCTCTCAACTGATTGTATTTTCTCTGACCAAACTTTACTAGTTTATGAATCCTCAGTCAATGTGGTCGTTTCAAATATTTCGGCGCTTAGCCAAACATGGTAGATACAGCTAGTGGGAGAGTAACCGCGAGGCTTTTTCCTGTGGAGGATTTCTTACATACCCTAAACATTGGTCAATATGAATTAAATTTGCAACCCTTGTTCAGACAGGATGCTATTCAGCACTACTCTCCGGTCTTGTAAGCAACGCTTACCATGTATGTTATTGTAGTGCATGTCCCCTTTAAGTTATCAGAGATTTTTGAGACTAATCAGATGAAACCTTTTCAATTGTTCTGTTAATCAGACATTTATAACACTGGACTTACTATCATCTCTAGTTTTAGTGGCTGACGATCTGTCTCTATGCATCTGGTCGACTAGGGGATCTATTTACCGCTTCACTATTTGCCTTTCTTCCTATTTCAGGGCATATGTGAGTTTGACATTTTCAAAGGTAGTCCAGCTGACGCATTGAATCTGCTTTATGGATATCAATATTTTCTATGAGCGAACATCATGTGACCGTCGTTTGCTTTACGGAACTTCATATCAACGGGTTCTCTGGTCACTATAAATAGTTAGTGTTTGTTATGCTTCCAGGAAGCTTTAACAAGAAACGTCTCCACTCGATTGTTTCCGCTCAAATCTTTTCAGCGTTTAAAATTCTTTAGAATATCTTTTGTTACTAATACCATCTCTGAGATCAAGTTCTCTGACGAGTTGCAGTTTACCGTGGCTCTGGAGAACGCCCTCCTGATTACCTAAACCCCATTGTTTTATATTCCAGGGTACTATAGCTACTTTGTTGTTGTATCAAGCGAGCTATCACGTTGGGCAAGTATCTTTTACGTCGAAAAACTCAATTTTTACAGGTCTGACATGTATTACACATTATTGTAACATGGTTAGGTACATTTTCTTATGCCACGTGGGCGCACCAGGCGCATGACCGAGCGATGTTAAGGCAAATGTATGGGTGTGATAAGTATGGGCGTTAGGGTACGCCGTAGGTCCAATGAAAAGTGAAATATAGATTATTTCGAATTTGTTCGTGTTTTCTTATGTAAAATTGAATTTTAAGGGTGGTTTGTTCGTTTCAACTTTTTGGTTTGAGCACTTCTTGCTATGCAAAAATGGACTTTTATATTTATATGCACAACATAGCTTAGCTCCGCTAAAGTAACGGCTTCATTTGCACCTATCATCAATTCTTGATCGTCTTTTTCAGTATGGCTTCCCCTTTGTAAACCAAGTGGGGTCAAAAGCCACGCAACTAGACAGAGCTCTGGATCCAAGTTGGCCGCCTTTGTTGGCGGTGGACGAGAGTTTGCTAAGAGTGAGGTGCCTACGTATCGTGGCGTGATGAAGAGGGGAATCCTTGTCCAAGAACTCAGCGGTATCCGGGAGGGTGTTGACAAGCGGGGGTACCCAGTGAGAGACATTGCGAAGGATCTGACCCCATGGTGCTTGGCCCAGTGGAGAAATCAACGCCGTTTGCAACCCCTGTGGTTGTTATTGACCGGTCCGTGACCAGAAGGATAGAAAATTTTTTGGAAGAAGGTTAGTGAAGGGGTTTGGGGAGACAGAGAAAACAAAAGTAGTAAAGGAATTCGTGGAGAAGAATATGGACAGGCTGTTTGACATAACGGACTGCCCTCACACGATCTTCCTCTGAAAGGACCAGGAATCACACTGCTCCAACCCCCGGGCTGTACCACGCGAGAGCACCCGTGCAGTGTGATTTTGCCCCTGGCCGAAAAGTCCCCTACTTTAGCCCGGAGTGGCTGTACTACCAGAGGATAAAAAGTTGGGGGGGAGAGTGCAATGATGAGACAGGGGTAGACAAGAATGAGACGCTTTAGAAAAGGGGAGAGCAGAAAAGAGAAAACAGTTGGAAGAGGAGGCTAAGCTGAAGAAGCAGAAGTAGAAAGATAAAAAGGGGTCAGACGTCTTGAGATGCAGGAGTAGATGTTCCTGGGCCAGGTGAAGATCACCAGGATTCTGAGGATGGGACGGAGGAGTCGTTCACCCTGCCACTCAGAGGAAAGAGACAGGAGCAGCAGGAGGCTGCCATCCTGGTAGCCCGACTGCTCAGGGAGATGCGGGGGGTCCCTGGCACCCCTTGTGATGCAGTACTTGGACAGCCAGCTGCAAAAAAGAAACACAATGCCAGTCCGGAACCTGGCGCTGGCAAGCATCCGGTTCGAAAGTTTCGCCCACTGCTGCTGCTGCCTTGGCTTCTGGATTCCTCCAGGACCCCTTTTCGCTGACGGCCACCTCTCTCCAGACATGTCGTACCTGGGCTGCGATCCTAACAAGCTGAGGAGGGCAGGCAGGAAGACATGGCATCGGCCAGGGACCTTGACAGGGGAAGCACCAGGGTACCTAAATAGTTGGATTGGTTACGATGGGAGGAAGGACAAGGACCAGGGCGATGGTGCCCGACAGCTATGGGAAACTGCACCCAAGGTTGATCAGGGAGGAGCATGTGTCAGTGACAGAGGAGCCATCTGGAAGGTACCTTTGGCAATTTGTTACCAGAGGACCCGGTGCCACCTGAGAAGCCTGCGTTCAAAGTGGCTCAGGCTCTCTATGATCTGCTGGTGACATACGACTCCACCCACTCATGATATACTGCAAGGTGACTCAACTAGGGCCAACACGGGGTGGAAGGGTGGTACTCACCACCCACCACCTATTTGGGGAAGATGCTGGGACGCAAGCTCTTCTGGAGTATATGCATGTTGCACACAAACGAGTTGCCCCTGCGCCACCTTATCACCAGCATCGACGGGCCTACCCCATCTGACAGTGGGTTCACGGGTCCAGTGTGCAGTCTGCTGTCCCGCCCTGAATGAGATGCAGTTTCAACGCAGAGTTCAGAGGGGTGCCAGGCGGTGACGATCTCACGTAGATACCGGAAATTTTAACCTGGTCAAAATGTCCACTGACCAGCAGGTCTCCTACCCGCTGGTCCAGGCTGTGAAGCGGGCGTTCTCCCGTCCGAGCTGCATGAGATCAAGTGTGGCAAGGTGTCCAGTCGAGATGGCTCACCACAGCCCAGTCGCTCGTGTACATGTGGACCAGAAAAACATGGACTGACTGGCAAGGAACTGAACACCCCGGGAAAACCTAGTCAAGTTCTGCCTGCAGGGGTACTTCAAACTCTACTACGACATCAAGGCTAACCCCCAGACTAGAGGACGCCCCAAGCACATCCTCACGCAGCTCAGAGTGATGAGGTCGCAGCCCAAGAAGGGCCCAAACAGCTGTGACCTTCTACGTGCGGAACAGGAGCATGGTTCGCACACTCAGAATGTGTCCTTCTCTCGCTGATGGCGAGTCAGAGTGAGGACCCACGCAGGTTTTGCCGTGACCCAGATTTTGAAGCTGAGAGCTGGCGAGGAGTATGGGGACACCATTGTAAGACCTCGCATCACACCCAAGCTGAACTTGTCAGCCACCAGCTTTCAAAACAGTGATCAGCTGGCAGCCTGGCCAGGTGCACGAGCCGGCATTCACCTGTTCACTGTCCGGGGATCAGATCCAGGAGATCCTGGTCAAGCTGTACGAGGTTCCGGAGTTCTCTATCCACACTCAGAGCACCGAAAGAGTCCTGAAGCAGGTGACAGAGGCTGCGGCAGCAGTGGTGGGGCAGCAGGTCAGAGACGGGTTCATCCGGGCTCGGGCCCACCACCGGGAGACCATGCCCTGTTCAGGTCTAAGAAGGACATGATGGACACGTTCTAGGTCAAAGTAGAGGCTGTGACACTGTGATGTAGTGCTGATGAACCCAAAATTATCAGAAAGAGCTTACCACGCTAGTCATTTGTAACTCATATTGGTTTCATATGCAATAAACAGGACCAACCGGACACTGCGTACTCATTTAAGCATTATTCGTTAAGGGTGCAATATAAAATTGCGATTTTGCATAGTAAGAATTGCTGAAATGCAAAAATGGAATGAGATAAAATCGTCTTAGAATTCCATTTTACATAGGATATTGGCATGTCAAGGTTGATAATTTTTTGTTTTGTTATACGGCGTACCCTAATGGGCGTGGCACATTGTATTGCCGTCCCCAGTTGCATTACTGCTAGGTCAGCGTTATAGAGAAACCGGAAGGTCTGGAGAGAGGTCACTTAGCTTATTTCCATCTCTTATAAATAGATGGTAACATAATAGATATGCATATAGAGTAGTTACATTAGCAGTGTATTCTATGGTAGAAACATTACTTGTTCCCTACTATACGTTGAATAGAGGAGCAGATGTATATATGTGATAGATAAACGAGTAGTTGACACCTGCATGACAGAAGGTAGCGGCGGCTCACCGCCGGTGACTACAGAGGAGAAAGCGGCGATAGCCTTTGTCAGGGTAGGACGCAGACTGTATCAGGGACTCAGGGACTGTAAAAGTATTGTATATTTCGTCAAGTGTATATATTGTAGATTTACATAATTATACTACCTCAAGAACACTGGCGTCTCTCTACATCCTCACGAAACCATATATAAAATTTTCAGCGTATACAGGGTGTTTCACAATTGTTGAAACAAAACGATTGGGCACAAATCAAGGACCACAAATGATAGAGTAATGGTGATTACATTTATTGGAAGGTAAAATAATAAAATTTTAGGATCTGCAACCATTTAGACTAAAATAACAGGAGGAGCCCTAGAGAACATGCTCCAGATGTCCGCCGTTCACTCGAAGGCTTTGTTGAACGCGTTGTGCAAAGTTATTGATAACGCATGCACATTCCTCCTGGGTGATAGCCTGAATCTTCTCAGTAATGGCTGCCTTCAATGCAGCAATAGTGCGAGGGCTACCTTGGTAGATGTTGTCCTTGAGGAACCCCCAGAGGAAGAAATATGGGGGTTCAGGTCAGGAAAGTGAGGTGCCCACTCCACTTCAGCTTTGCGTCAGTTCTCATCCTGCTGGAACCACTGTTCCTCCTCATCAAGGATGGCGATCCTCTTCACACTGCTAATGTCACCATGACCTTGCTCCGTGAAAAGTTTGGGGAGAGTTTCGTCAGTCGCAAAGCTGAAGTGGAGTGGGCACCTCACTCGCCTGACCTGAATCCCCCAGATTTCTTCTTCTGGGGGTTCCTCAAGGACAACATCCAGGGTAACCCTTGCACCATTGCTGCATATTAAGGCAGCCATCACTGAGAAGATTCAGGCGATCACCCAGGAGGAATGTGCATGCGTTATCGACAACTTTGCACGACGCGTTCAACAATGCCTTCGACTGAACGGCGGACATCTCAGAAAGTGTCAGGAGGAGCCCTGGAGAACATGCTCCATGTTCTCTACGGCTCCTTCTGACATTGTTGGTTCACGTTTGAGGCTAAATGGTAGCAGATCCTAAATTGTTATTATTATACATTTCAATAAATGTAATTACTATTACTCTATCATTTGTGGTCCTTGATGTGTGCCCGATTGTTTTCTTTCAACAATTGTGAAACACCCTGTACAGTGATTGAAACGTGTGTTAATGGACATTACTCATATTCGGCTTTTATAGTGAGTAATTATGTGAGTAGAATTACTCGCGAAAAGGAATTACCAGAACAAACCAACTATTGTGATATTGAAAAAAACTGATATATATATATATATATATATATATTATGATATATATATATATATATATATATATATATATATATATATACATATATATATATATATATGATATATATATATATATAATATATATATATATATATGCATATATATATATATATGCATATATATATATATATATATAATATATATATATATATATATATATAGTATAATATATATATGTATATATATATATATATATATATATGTATATATATATATATATATATATATATATATATATATATATATATATATATATATATATATATATATATATTATATATATATATATATAAGGTTTTTTTCATACGTACCCCATAGCGCCCACAGATGTATAGCTCACATTTTACGTTCCCTCATTGTGACCACACACTCGATATATCAACTTAAGAGTACACTAAGGGGTAATGATTAGTACACTACACTCCAAATTTTAATTCATTGATAAGATATCAGACTCTAAACTTCAAACTCCTCTGGTGATAATTCCATATTGAGCAGGTTCATGTTCCCATTCATGAAGACCAATCTCTCAAACTTATCGGAGGTCAGACTCGCTTTATTGGCCTACATGATGTCCGACCCCTGGGAGACCAGTCGCCACAGCTGCAGAGTTGGGTATGGCCGTATTGTATTAAGTCTTAACAAACATATCTACCCAGGCGGTACGAGAAAGGGCGGGACCATGGCCTGCTGCAGCAGCTTGATCCTCTGCTTCTCTGAACACCAACTCTCAAGCTGTTTCCCCATCTTGTTGGAGAGGAGGATAAAGTTGGTGCCCTCTGTAGCTGTGGGTCCTGGGCTCCTCAAGGCCTGGAAATAATAGATACATTTGTAATTACATTACTCCTAGTCATTATATTAGTAATCTTGAGCGTCATGTTGATACAATTTGTAATATGTATGATTCAAATGCAATAACATATACATTTTTTTTTATCGAAGCACTTTTTATTTATAAGGAACAGTGTTTTTTTCTGACTCTGATTACTTAAAACTTTTATTTAAAAAGGAAAGAAAAAAAAGTACATATATATATATATATTATATATATATAGGTATATATATATATATATATATATATATATATATATATATATATATATATATATAATATATATATATATATATATATATATATATATATATATATATATATATATATTTATATATATATATATATATATATATATAGGTCTGGTCCTGACCCCTGACCCTGACCTGGCCCTGGGGGTCTGGTCAGGGTTGTGCCCTGCTACTGGTAACATGTAACCCAGTACAACCAGTCACATGGTCGGATCGTAGGCGACTAAACCGGCTCCCCCACTGGTTCTACAAGTGAGGAGGGTGTGCTGGACACCCAGATGGACAAAAAATAAGACCATCTTTAAGGGCAGATGAACTCACTATTGAGTCAATGGCCATCCAGCCTTAGCTATGGGTGAAATAGTGGGCAGCCTGGGGTTAATCCCTACAGGGGGTTCTGCGTCCCTGGCCACGGTGAGCAGTAAGGCAAATCCCTGAAATAGATTGGTTGGTTGGGGGGGGGGGGGGGGGGTTGCAACCCTCCCTGTAAAAACCAAATCTAGCCACTAACATTCTAGGAGGTAGAGGCCGGGGGCGCGGTAATTGCGCCCCCGACCCGGTTTTGCCGGGGGGCCCGACCATGCAGACCCCTCCAATGCCGACGCAGGGGAGGGGTCTGCCTATGACGAGTGCGGGGCAAAGCCCTCGGGAATCCCGCACTCTAAATCAAGTCGTAGGGCCCCCTAGCCCAACTTTTTCTTATGGGGGTGGCCGGGGCGGTGAAGCACCGGCGCCTGGCCGTCGAATCACTCTGGGATCACGCGGAGGTTCTGTGTGGGCTCGTGAACGTTCTGAGACTCTCAGACGATCATCGATACCTCTCTATCGGCGAGTTCT
>JACEEZ010003113.1:78256-118356 GCA_016584305.1 Chionoecetes opilio
TGGTTCAAGGGCTCAGGCTCTCTATGATCTGCTGGTGACATACAACTCCACCGACTCACTGATCGTACTGCAAGGTGACTCAACTAGAGCCAACACGGGGTGGAAGGGTGGTACTCACGCCCATTTGGAGAAGATGCTGGGACGCAAGCTCTTCTGGAGTATATGCGTGTTGCACACAAACGAGTTGCCCCTGCGCCACCTTATCACCAGCATCGACGGGCCTACCTCATCTGACACTGGCTTCACGGGTCCAGTGTGCAGTCTGCTGTCCAGCGTGAATGAGATGCAGTACAACGCAGAGTTCAGAGGAGTGCCAGGCGGTGAAGATCTCACGGAGATACCGGAGTATATCCTGGTCAACAGGTCCACTGACCAGCAGGTCTCCTACCAGCTGGTCCAGGCTGTGAAGCGGGGTGTTCTTCCATCCGAGCTGCAAGAGATCAAGTGTGGCAAGGTGTCCCACTCCAGATGGCTCACCACAGCCCAGTCGCTCGTGTACATGTGGACCAGAAAGCATGGACTGACTGGCAAAGAACTGAACACCCTGGAAATCCTAGTCAAGTACTGCCTGCAGGTGTACTTCAAACTCTACTACGACATCAAGGTTCACCACAGACTAGAGGACGGCCCCAAGCACATCCTCACACAGCTCAGTGATGAGGTCGCAGCCCAAGAAGGTCCAAACAGCTGTGACCTTCTACGTGCGGACAGGAGCATGGTTCGCACACTCAGAATGTGTTCCTCTCTCGCTGATGGCGAGTCAGAGTGAGGATCGACCGCAGGTTCGCCGTGACCCAGATTTTGAAGCTGAGGGCTGGCGAGGACTATGGGGACACCAGTGTAAGACCTCGCATCACACCCAAGCTGAACTTGTCAGCCACCAGCTTGCAAACACTGATCAGCTGGCAGCCTGGCCAGGTGCACGAGCCGGCATTCACCTGTTCACTGTCCGGGGATCAGATCCAGGAGATCCTGGTCAAGCCGTACGAGGTTCCGAGTTCTCTATCCACACCAGACACCGAAAGAGTCATGAAGAGGTGACAGAGCTGCGGCCCATTTGGTTTTGGGCGTGGGCCCAGAGACGGAGGGTTCATCCGGGTCGGGCCCACCCCCGGGGACCTTTCCCTGCTTCGGGTCTAAAAAGGCAGATGGACACGTTTTAGGCCAACGTGGGGCTTGACACTGTGATGTGTGCCATGCCCAAAATGATCAAAAAGGGCTTACCCCCTAGATTTGGAACTCATTGGTCATAGCAATACACGGGCCCAACGGACCTGCTCTCTTTCAATTATTCGAAAGGGTGCAATATAAAATGCGTTTTGCATACTAAGAATTGCTCAATGCAAAAAGGAATGAGATAAAATCGTTTAGAATTCCATTTTACAGGGAAATTTGCATCCCCAAATTTTGAGAAAAAGAATTTTTTTTAACGGGTACCCTAAATTGTGGCTAATCCTCTAACCCCATGTAAGAGCCATACCTAGGTAAAATCTGTAAATAAAAAAAAAATTAAAAGGTGCAGGATATCAACCAAGGTGGATAAAAAATTTTCATGAACTTGGGAAAAACGTAAGTTTGGTTGGCCCATACGGACAGCAATTTTTCCACTAAGACTATCAAACCCCCCATTTTGGAAAAATATATGATATATATATATTTTTATATTATATAATATATATATAATATATATAGAATATAATAAAAATTATATTAATATTATATACACTAGTAAATTATCCGATTTGGGGGGACGAAGGTAGGTCAGATAATTGGATATCGGATTTTGGATATCACAGAAACCCATAAAAAAGGAAAAAATGGTATGAACAAAAAAGATGAGCTTTTAAAGGCCGATCCGGGGTATACGCAAAAAAAAAAATTCATGCAAAAAATAAAGCCAAAATTAATGTTTTTCTAAAAAAAAACAAAAAAAAATTTAAAAAAGGAAAACCCAAAAGACAAAAGTGGGGGTAAAAAAAAGTCGGTTTTTTGGCAAGTCGGATTTTTTGGAGGTCGGTTTGGGGGGAAATTTTGGTTTTGTAGATGTATATATATATAAAATTTATTATAATATTATTATATTTTTAACATAATTATATATATAATATATATATATAAAATAATATATATAATATATAAAACCCTCTCGTATTCGGACTTCGCATTTTTTTCGAACCTCCTCCCCCTTTTTTTTTCTTTTTTTTTTATTTTTTTTTTAGGGGTAGTTTGGGGTTTTATGATGTGAGTCAGTGGGGGGTTAGGGCCCAGGCACCGGGCAGAGATTTAGATCCATCACTGAGATATATTTTGTTACTTAATTGTGGTTTTTTTGTTGTGCCCAAAATATTGTTTTGGGGGAGTGATCTGGGGCCCATTGACCCTTGGCCCCCAGACCCAGCAAGGGAGGTGTATCTTAGTACCACCCGTTTCTCCCCCCGCCTAGATATACCTGCCCTCTAACGATCCAGCAAGCCTCCCTCGTTAGGAGTTAACGGGTTTTTTGGGGGGTTTTTTGGGGGATGGTTAGGGTCCCCACTGGTTTTTTATAATGGGGGCGACCAACTACCCGAGGCAGCGGGGCTGACCGACTGTACGGGGGACCTCCCAGGGGGGGGGTTCGTGGGGTGCTGAAACCCCCCCCCGAATTTTTTGTAAATTTCATGCTCGAGAGAGCTTCTGAAGGGGTCCTTGGTTAATCTTAAATTTTTCTGGTCTCAATTTTGGGTTTTTTTTTGGCCACAATTTGGGGTATGAATATCTCTGGCCATACATATTGAGTATATACCCTCTGGCCAATCTGGCTTCCCCTGCTGTGGCCCCCTGCATAAACCCTTCCAGGCCTGGAGCCTGCAAACTTGACACATGAGGGCAGTGTGCCAACGGAACCAGCCCCCGGGATACCAGAGCTATCTCACCTGGCTGTGGTGGTAACCCCCCCCCAACATACGGGCTGTGGGCTGCTGTATTCCACCCCCAACATACTCCCCCGAGCAAACTTGTAGCAGTGGAGCAGGAGATATCGGCACCCTGTATTTTTCCCGCTAGGCACCAAAAAAAATGTTTTATGGTCGTGCTGGACAGTCCCAGGGTAGTTCGGTGTGGGCTAAGCAACTAGTACACCCCCCCAAAAAAAATTTAACCCGAATTAACATTCACAGAAATGACCCCGTGGCAATAAATACTCGGAAAAACCGCGAATCCCTGAAAATTGAATCCCTGCGACACAAAGGACCCACACGCGACAACTACCCACCTTGACGCCGAGCAGAAAAAATGAAGAAATGCGCGACCAGTAAAAGAGAGAGGAACGAAAGTTTTCCCTTTTGAAATTGTCCGACAGGGAACAAAAGGGATTTACTGTTATATATATATATATATTATATATTATATTTAAAAATATTATAATTTTTATTACAAAAACCCTTATAATCGGCACGATGGGGCTTGGCCTTGCGATTTTCAAAGTGCCGAGTTATGCAATTCCTCCTCTGATTGGGAAAAAAAAAAAAAAAAAAAAAAAAAAAAAAAAAAAAAATTATAATAATAATAAAACTGTCAAAGCATAAAAATACCTTACAGTGAAGGGTAGAATAAAGGCTGGATTTGAACAAACTCACACAAAAGCACCATGGACGCACCCCGCATCCATCCCTTTCCACACTTTACCTTTTCCTGTAGGCTCAGGCTCTTCAATTCCATTCCTTCCCGCTGGAGACACCCTTTCATGATGGGGCTACATCTTGATATAAGTAGTATGATGTAAACCCAAAAAAACCCAAAAAAAGGGGCAAAGTAAAACAAAGGGCGGGGACCGCGTGGCTGAACCGTGTTTTTTTTCGTCCAAGCACCGTTTGGATTTCGAATCCCAAACCAAAACACTTGCTGAAAAGTGTGTTTTACTACTTTGTGATATTTTTTGCAAGTTTTGCATTTAATTTTTTTTCGGGTCCTACCAAGCTTGTTTTGTTTTTAAGCAGAAAAAAAATCCTTTTTTTTAATTTCGACAAAAAACTAAATTCGTATCCCCAAAAACAGGCTTGGACGACATAAACACGGCCCCCCAGCAGCGACAGCCTACACGCGGTTCCGCCTTTGCTTTACTTTGCCACCCATTTTCTGTTTTGGATTACATCATACAGTACTGATTTCAAGATGTAGCTCCACACGCAAGGGTGTCTCCAGGAGGGGAAGGGAATGAAATTTAAGAGCCTGAGCTGCAGGGGAAAGGCAAAAGGACAAAAAAACATACTTTATGCGACTAAGGGTTTGCCGGTGAAGCAAAGGATGCAGTTAAACAGCAATATGCGAGTACATTTTTTTTGCCGCTTTTGTTTACATGTTCACACAAGAGGGTTTTGAGGGATGATATACCGATGAAAACCAACGAGCAATCTAGGGGGGGCGGGGAGCAGAGTGGTTGCGTCACCGAGTGGCGTTCTAGAAAACCCGAGTTTCGATCCCAGTGAAAACCCCTAAATCCACTTGAAATCTTTCTGCACCGTGATGGCCTAAGAACACCCACAGCCCCGTCCCTAATCACATTCCACTTCGATGCATGGGAGGACCAGGGGGGGCATGAGCTCTAATTACAGGCGTCCATAAAAAATCCCTGCGCCACCACGGGAAGGGCCAACCATCACAGCCCTCGAGTGAGCCCCAGGGCTACCCCCCACCCCCGGGGCTCACTGCCTACACGCGCTATAGGCAGATGTTTAAAAAAAAAAAAAAAAAAAAAAAAAAAAAAAAAAAAAAAAACTTTGTCGTTGCTTGCCGAGTTATATCGAAAAAAAAAATTTCCGAGTTAAGACCTAAGAAAATACGGAAGCTACAAGAGGCCGCGAGGCTACACGTGGTTATTTCCTGTCACCTAACACACCTACATCCAACTTTCATCCCCATCCAACGAACTATCCAGCTCCTCTTTCAAGCTCCCTAATGACTCCGCACTAACTACCTGTCTACTGAGACCTATTCCATTCGTTGTCATACCCTGATTTGTGACCCATTTTTTCCCTATTTCCTTTCTAAAATCTATGCTTTTCCAGCTTGAATCCGTTACTTCGTGTTCTACCCTGGTTAAAGCCCGTAAGAACTTTTCAATACCTCTCCTTTATTAGATCCCTTTATCCTTAAACTACATCCACGTCCTCTTGAGATTATTAACACATTTCTGCATTCCAATCCCGCCAGTGGCAGCATGCTCAGTCGGACATAAAAGTCCAAGTGGCGGGGTGATTTTGATTATTGGCGGTTGCCGGAAAGTAATACTAGAGTAGGATAAACGTCCGGGGGTGGGTCTGAACTAATTGGCTCCACGGCCCCTTTTTTATTTTATTCTCTTACTGTCCTTCTTTATAGGAACTGGCACTAAGCGGGCTTTGTGTTAACCATTTTTGTTGTGCCCTTGGCAGTTTTTTGTGATCAACCAAAAAAAAAAAAAAAAAAAAAAAAAAAAAAGGCATCGGACTGTTGCGATTCCTCGAAAATATGCGGTTTTTCCCGGACCAGTGCTCCCCCTATTATCTATATATATCTATATATATATATATATATATTAGGGTGGCACTTAGGCCAGATAGTGAATTTTATTTCATCCGATTTTTAGGTTTGCCGGTGGTTTTCTGGTTTCATTCCCTACAAAATATGTGTGTCAAAGGATTTTAAAAAATATTAATATTTAGAGGTTGCGAATGAGGTCAAAGTTGACATTTTCGGGAAAATCCAACTTTTCAAATTTAGCTTAAACATATTTCGAACAACATTTTTCCATCATTAAATTGCATTTCGACATATTTTGGCTTTTTTTGTCTAACAATTGTTTATTACACCACTTTCCGGTCTGATCGGACAGGCCCTACAGGCCAAACAGGCAAAACTCTTTGCCCGCGTTCCGGGGCCGTATTTTGCCCTTTGGTTTGGCTCAGTCTTGTGCACTTTCGACCGAAAGGAAGTGGTCGTTTGGCACCGTGTGGGCTCTTAAGAAACTGTTTACCAACGCCTCTATACCAGTTTTGGTTCGTTTTTTTTATTCGCTCTTTCCATTTTTGTTGCCACAGAAAGTGCTGTTCCTCAGGGCTTTCCATCATCCTCATCCATTTGACATGTTTCTTCTTTTGACGCATTACAATACAATTTTTATATAATTGACTATAATAGCTTCCCCTCTCCTTTTTCCCCAGAGTTTTTTGCGATGGCGACGACTAGGTCAAACCCGACTTGTACCTTTTACATAGTACCCTGAACTAACTTACGGGAAGCCCGACTCCCAACACGAGGAAAAGCTCTCCGTCTGTTCCTGCACCTTTCAATTTGGAACTGAAGCACGAGAAGAAGCCCGCGGCGGCCAAGGTGATCGATGAGGTACTCGATTCTGGGCCGGGGGCACGCATTTCCAGTCCGGACATGCCCACCGGGCGCGCGACAAACTCATTCCGACTCTACGATGAGTGGGTCTCCTTGAAGAAGAGCAAGTCGAAGCGGGGCGGGCCGCCAGGTTGGCGAGGGAAGGCATTCGTCGCATCCCTGCGTCGCCTCTTCGACATCGCGCACCAAGATGCGCTTACACCTCCTCACAGAGGAAGGACCGGTCCTTCCCTGCTGGCCCAAGGGAGGACGAGCCCGCTGTTCTCTCGGTTCTCGAGACATGTCCCTTGCTGTCAAAGAGAAAGGTCAAGGAGAAGTTGGAGTCAACGAATCGCCGGCGGGCGGAAGCGGAGTCGAAAGTGTGCCTTAGCCCTTGACCGGTCCGTTGTGCTTTCGGGCATTTCTTCCGCGGGCAGTTTCCGAGTCAAGTGCCAGTGCCGGCAACATCCTAACCCGGCCGTTGCGGCGCGCACACGAAGGGAACGTCTTCAACGATGGCGACGACGAGAGGCCCTCAACGTCGGCAACATACTCAAGCGCATGCGGGCGAGCGTGGCGAAAGTCCGTCCTCACAGTGAACTGGCCGCGCGCTCGACCGGACAAGGTGTCCCAACCGCAATGCGGTTCACGTGGTTGTCCGCTGCAGCACGGAACTTAGGACACCGACCCCGCCGAGCTGGTCTAACCGCGAATCCTTCAGGCGCCTCGGATGAATTCCGAGAGGAGGCTGCCAAGGAGATCAAGGCCGCGTTCCAACCCCGACGCGTTCTCATCGTCACTGGGACGGAAGATCGTCCCAGGAGCGATGGGCGGGGGAGGAGAAGCGCCGACCGGCTCCCGTCCTGGTGTCGGGGCGGAGTGGTCAAAGCTCCTCACCGTCCCAAGCTCCCGTCAGGCCGAGCACAGGACTGCGCTCAGGCCGTGCTCCCAGCGCTGGAGGACTGGGAGCTGGAGAGGCGGGTCCGCGTTCCTCAGCTTCGACACCAACGGCGTGAACAGTCGGGCTGGTGGACCGGGCTTGGTAACCCATCGCGCAGAAGCTGGATTGGCCCGTCCCTCCACCTGGCCATGCCGGCACCACGTGTACGAGCTGGTCCTGAGAAGGCATTCTCCACCTGCCTTGGAGTCTCGAGCGGCCCCGACATCCAGCTGTTTTCAGAGGTTCCAAGGCGGTGGGAGTTCATCGACGGACGCACGCCGGAGCCCTTCCCCGCCGATGACGTCCGGAGCGGACGAGCTTGCTGTCAACTTCCGCCACAAACCCAACCCCCTCCACCCCACCCCCCCCTTTTTTTTCCAATCCTCGACCACGCCCAGCCCCGGGCCACTACCGGGAACTTCTGAGCTCTGCGTAGTTGGCTCTCGGCGGAGATCCGAGACGAGCATCCGCGTCTCCGCCCCCGGACCGCCTCCACCGGCCTGGGATGGCCAAGGGCATCTACGTGTGAAGGTCTTCCTCTTCACGGGAGCAGTTACCGCTGACGGCAGCCGCGGCCCAGGGCATCAGGCCTGTGCCGGGTTTCGTCCCGTTTTCCCCCCGCCCCCCCAACGTAGGCCGCCGCCTGGGTTCCGACTCCACTCTCCGCTGTGCGCCGGCGCTGGACCCTGGCATTCGTGAACGCGCTCCGCGCCTACCCCGACAAGGAGCTGGCGAAGGCGACAAGTCCCGTCTTCGGCCGCCACCTGTGGTACTTGGCGAGCGGCTGGTGGCTCTGCACTCTTCGACCCCGACCTTCCCCTCGGGGTCAAGCGAGACTGGTCCGGCCATAGAACCCCCCCCCCCCCCCCCCCCCCCCCCACTTTGCCCAGGGAAGAGGAGAGGAGGACGAGGGACCCGCCCGCAAGTCCGCATTGGACATCAAGAGCGCCGCTCTCGGCGACCAAGACGGTGGCCGCTTCGTCACGCGTCTCCAAGCAGCTCTTCAGACCTCGACCGGAGGCGGGTTCCTCAACAAGGATCCCGCCGACTGGGAGGAGGACAGCAGCTACCAGCCGCCGCTCGTTAAGTCCGGGAGCTGCGGGTGGTGAAATGACTTCGCGCGCGCAGCGGTGTGGCGCTGATGCAGGCCTCCACCCAGGCCTCACAAAGGACTCAGGAACAGCGCCATATCCTCCTGCAGGTCGTTGAGGACCACAGGAAGCGGTTACCCCGACGCCCGCAGTCGACTGCGACTGAGGGCTAACCAGGCCACTATAGTGAGAGATGGTGCCCACTGGCCCATGATCCCCCCCCCCCCCGATGAGGGGCTAATACTCTGCAAGAGAGGGTACCTGGAGTAGACCATCATTCCGGTGACCAAACTGAGTGAATACCAATAACAATATGAAATGACAGGAAATGCCTTTTAAATCAGCCAATTATATGTAACACAACGGCAGAAACGAATTTTGATATCCTTGAAATTTAGCCCCAAATCTCAACTTTTTACCTCGATTCGCACATTTAAATTATTAATGTTTTCAAAAAAACAAATTTCCATACTATTTTTACGGATTGAACGGCAGTACAACCACCCGCACGCATATAAAATAAAAATCTATTTTTTAGTGCCCACCCTAATATATATATATATATCTATATACCGTATTTCCGGCGCATAAGACGCACTTTTTTCCCATTAAAAAGGAATGGCAAAGTTCACCCCTGCGTCTAATGCGGCCATATTAGCTAATGATGTCGGGCAGAGAATGAAGAACAGCCGGTGGTGTAATTACTAAGGGGTCTGGAGTGATCTGTGTTGAGCAGTAGTTCAAAAAAAAAAAAAACTGAGGCAAACATGTGTAAGTGTGTTAGCACAGTAATGCATAATACTAAGAAAAGGTTGGAGTTTAAGAGAAAATAAGAGCTGGGGTCAACAAGATAGCGATGTTGCTGCCAGATGGCGTGTCAGATGTAAACATCATACACCCCCCTCTGCTGCTCTCCATTTAAAACGTCTGATAAAACGTCTCGGCGACGCCCTCACCCGCGCACCTCACCATGGTCTTAACCGCTCATACTCCTCCCCGCACCCATGGAAAGCCAACCTCCCCCATATTAGATGTAGCCTTAACCCGCAGTCGACTCGGGCCACCAGTGGAACACAACAGTTTAAGGAGATGATAGAAGGGAGGCAGAAATGGTGATGGAATTTTCGCTGGAATGAGTATTGTTGATAAATGGAATCAGTGAACAAAGATTATATATGTTAGTTATATATGAAGGGTGTGAGCGGTGAGATGGTGGAGGAAAAAGGGGGGGGGGGGGGGAAGGGTATGTATCTTGGGAGTCTGTCCTAACACACAAGGATGGAGAAGGGCCGTCGTGGCTTTGTATTTATTTGCCAGTGAGTCATTGTACAACGTAGGGACCAAGAGGTGGCGCGGCGGTGTGTCTCTGTGTGTCCCTGTGGTTGACTGAATTACCTGGTTGGTGTTGCAGTTGTGTCGGCGAGGACAGTCAGGTCAGCGTCAGGTCACCCTCGGGCCCTTCTCTAATACCTGAGTCCCAGCAGGGGGGTAGCCTAAAGCCGATTCGAGGTGTGTATGTGCGTGTGTGTGTTTAGCGCCGCTACAGTGGAGCAAGGTGGAATAGGAGATAGCATAGTCCTTGGTACCACCCTCGACCCCTCAATACTCACCCTTTGTTTAGGTACCTCTACGGATAAGGAAACGTATGAAAGAGTGCTAGTAAAAAGGCTGCAATGGTATCTGTAGACGGGACAAAAGTCTTCCGGAAATGGAACACCCAAGCCAGACCCCTCACGGCGCCACACCGTCCCCTCAAGGCCGAATCACACCATAGCCATCATGTGAAATTGGGTGACAGGCACCGTCTCATCCCTCCGTTAGAATTTCTTCATTCACAAATAGACGTTTACACTAAACGTGCGCCGCCATCACGGCTCCAATACACCACCGTCTGGCTGTCCACGTAACGGTTTCTGGGGAGAATATTTTAACGTAATGCGACGGTGCCGTGCTGATAATTGTCGTTTTCTCAAGGCTTTATGTACCCAAAACAATGTCTTTTAGAGTTCAACTCCTCTTCTTCATCCAGCAGAAGTGCTATTAATCAAATTTCTTCAAGCATAGCCTCTGAGGCACCATTTCTGCTTGAGGGTGAGCAGGACTGTCCGAAAATCCCGGAACCGTGACAAATGTGTGAATACAAGGCACGGCTACGGAACGCTGCCGTGATTTCAGAGTGTAATCAGCCTTCACTGTACCTTCCTGAAGAAGGCTAATCAACCCTCGCGACTGTGATAGGATTCATAGGTTAACCAGGGCAAATATCGTCGATCCCGACACGGAGCCCTTCAACAATTACAACAATAACAAAAGGTAGAGATGTTCCCTTCAGTGTTATCTAACTATCTTCGTGAATTTTTGTTATTGGACAACTACCGATTTTCCTATGCCGAAATTTAAGTCCTCCTGAATAGTTTTGATGTGTTTTGAATTAATCTGGCTCTCGTTTTTGTTCGGAATCAATGTTTTGTTTACACGTGTGTGTGTTTGTGTGGGGGGGGGGGGGGGCAACCTGCCCCCCCAGGTCCGCAAACATTGCTACGCTTCACACTAGCCATATTATTGGTATTTTCGTTCTTTCTCTATATCATCTGTTACTAAACCAACCTCATCCTCTAACCTACCTAATCTGATAAACTAACTAACTTTACCTGGCTGAAGTAAACGGTCGATTTTCGTTACTACGTGTCATCCATTATTATTCAATTGCGGCCATGGGAAATGGGGTTAAAAATTACTCAGAATGAAGAAAGCTAACACGATGGTGGTCGGTAAGAGTCTAGGACTTTTGAAAAGGCCTACTACCAAAATAATACCAATATCTATCTGCAACTTTTCCACAAGGCTAAACACTAGCAGAAAAGCACAAAGCATACCTAAACATTGAAATCTAAGCTATATGTCATAGGTGCAAATACAAATCTCATTCGTGGGGGCCTCTGCAATATATTAGATTTATGACCGATATTGGTTACACTGTCATTCTCTTTACTTTTAACGAGTATAATTTTTCATTCAAATTCATTGCACTGTGAATATTGTAATTTAGTACATCTCATAATCATTTGCTTTCCCTACACATCCTTTTTTTTTTTTAATAACTTGATGAAATTTACGAGAAAATTTTTTTTTAACCTCAAAAACACCATATTTTTTTCTTTCTTCACAAAACCCTCTTTGTAAAATAGGGTGCGTCTATGCGGAGGTGCGTCTTATTGCGCCGGCAAATTCGTATATACAGTAAAAGCCTTATAACTCGCCTGGTTATACCTCGGAATTTGATATAAGTCGGCATGCAAAGGCAGTTTTTTTTTTAAAAGTTTTTTTTATATATATATCATATATTAATATATTACTATAGCGCTGTAGGCAGTGAGCTAGCAGGGGTGGGATGGTAATTTTCCTGGAGGCTCACTCAGGGCTGTGATGTTATGGCCCCTCGCCCGTTGTGGCGCAGGCATGATTGTTTATAGTGACGCCAGTGCCGGATCAAGAGCTGTGGGGGCCCCTGGGCTAGCTTTGTGGGGGCCCTCATATTCGCACGAAAATTAAGCACTTCTGTGGGTATTTTGAGGCCTATGTTTGGCAAGAACTATTATGCATAGACTGGTATTCAGAGATAAGGATGAAACAAGACAGGCAAATATGTTTTTGGTTTTGTAACTTGCCGGTGTTTTTAATATTACTGCTTAAAGCTAATATAGCATATGTTGGGGGCCCTTTTGGTGGGAGACGCGGGGCTAGAGCCCCGGTAGACCCCCCTTAATCCGGCCCTGGACTGACGCTGTGATTAGGGCTCATGCCGCCCCCCGTGTCCCTCCCATGCATTCACAGTCCGAAGGTGGAGTTAATGGACAGGGCAAGTGGTTTCTTAGCACTCGATGGTGCAGAAAGATTTCAAGTGGATTTATGGTCTCACTCGGATCGCTATCGGGTCTTCGAGAACGCACCGGTCACGCTAACCACTCTGCTACCGCCTCACCTAAACTGCATCTCATGGTTTTCACTTCGGCATATATGCCTGCTACAACCTCTCTGTGTGACATGTAAACAGAAGTCAGCAAAAAATAATGTATCTGGGCATATTGATGTTTATAATTGCATCTCTTCGCTTACACTCGGCATATCCTCATCGCATAAAGTTGTATTTTTGGGGAGGGGAGAGGGGGAGAGTATTTTGATCTTTTCCTGCCGGCTCATGCTCTTCATTTCATTCCTTCCTGCCCCCTTTTTTTGGGAAAAAGACACCCTTGCGTGATGGAGCTGACATCTTAAATAAGTACTGTAAGATGTAATCCCAAAACACGTAAATAGTGGTCAAAGTAAAGCAAAGGTCGGGAACAGCGTGTAGGCTGTCAGCTGAGCCGTGTTTATGTCTCCAGCACCGTCTTGGATACGAATTCCGTTTTTTGTCAAAATTGAAAAAGGTGGTTTCTGCTTCAAAACCAACAAGCTTGGTAGGAGCGATCATAGCAATGCAAAACATTGGCAAAACAATATCACAAAGTATATACCACACATTTCAGCAAGTGTTATTGGATTGGGGTTCGTTAATCCAAGCCGGTGCTTGGACGACAAAACATGGCGCAGCCTATGCACTGTTCCTGACCTTTGCTTTACTTTGCCACCTATTTCCGTGTTTTGGGATTACATCATACAGTACTGTATATCCAGATGTCAGCTCCATCCCGCAATGGTTCTCCAGCAGGCAGGGAATGAAATGACGAGCCTGAGCCTGCAGGAAAAGGTGAAGTGCGGCAAGGATGGATGCAGGTGCAATCCACGCGTGTTCTTTGGTGCTGAGTTTGATATCAAATCATCACATTTTCTCCCTGTTCACTGTAATAGTGTAGTTTGTTAATGCTTTTTACGTACAGTAAGTTTTTTTTTTTTTTTTTTTTTTTCCCATATCAGAGACATTGCTAACTCGACATTGAATATGCTCGCAAGGGCAGAGACCCTATCGTCCGTTACTAAGGCTTTTACTGTATAATATATATAGTTAGGTGGTTCTAAAAATGAAAGTTTTGAAATCTCTTCGGCACCCAGAATTATTGTGAGGAATGGCAATAACCAAAAGCCACAAAGTTTCATGTGAATATGCAAATTATAGGGGTCGCACATGGTAGTTGATTTTTCGGACAATACAATATTCATTTCTCAAGTTTATTTTATTCACATCAACTAAATGCCACCGAAACTAAACTATGCTCGGAAGTGAGGTAACTAACTATTCTAGGAACATTTTCAACGATACGCAGTGTATACAATGGATAATATTACTTGATACTATACAAGGACCAGTGATAAGGAATGCACATTTCCTGGACTCTCTTCAAAACTCAAAATGACACTTAAAACAAACATTCACTTCAAAACAAAACATTCACTTCAAACAAACTTCAAATGACTGAAATAACGATTGAAACGATTTGTATTTCTTCTGTAAGATTATTTAGGGTTAAGGTTCAGCCGTCGGTGGGCACTCGACAGCTTGCGAGAGCTTATCGATCGCTCTCCGTCCTTGGTGAGGACTGGGAATAATCGTGATAAGTTTATCGCCCGTTCCCGCAGGATCATTGGTCTACTGCCCGATGTTGGAGGTCTCCTTGCCCGTGGTTGTACGCTCGTTTTTCCTTCCAGCTGAGCACAGGAGGATTGGAAAACGAGGCATCCAACTTCAGTTCCGTGAAGGAGAAAAGTGACTCCTTGGTGACAAGGTCACTCAATTGACCGAAGAAGGAGCTTGGGGTGGCTGTCATCCATCGCTTCTTGTCCGAGTCTTGTCATGGCCAGCTTTCTCCACCATCTTGGTCTTCTCTCGATCGTGACTTGTCCCGCTGAACAAGGCAAGGCCAACAAGGTCCGTTCCAAGTACCAAAAGTGCCGCTTGAAGATCCTTCACGTGGCCTTCCGAGCTCTTGAGTTGAGTCCTCTGTACTTGTGGAGATCATGGCTCGGGCGGAGGTCAACTTGACCCTGCAATCTGCTGCTGCCACCTCTTCGTGATCTTCAGCCGTTTCGGACGAGAGCAGAGGCACGGCGCTTCCCCGAGCAGAAAGTTGTGTCGGACGAAGAAGTTGATGAATCAGCACGAATTTCAGCAGTGGCGAACTCGCACGGTCACCACGCAATCATCTCTCCCCTCCTCCAAAGTCCTCTGCTAACTCCTTCTCCTTCCTCTCTTCTCTCAGCAGCCAACCTCTCATTTTTCCCTAGCTCTTTTGGCCATGCCTCTCCTTTTGTCAACAGTACTCATTACATTTTCCCTCTGGCCCTTTGGTCGTCGAGGAAGTCCTTGTCCTTCTGTTTGAGGTGGATCATGGAGGAAAAAAGGGGCAGGGGCTGCGATGTCGAACAGTGGACGCCAAGTGTCCCTGGAGGAGTGCGTCGGAGACCTGTCCCCCTCGGATTGACGTTTTTTCGCCTTTTTACGAACTTCGTATTCCCGACGAGGGTTTTCCAGTTTTTTCATGATTGATCGAGCGGGACAACAGGAATATGGGCCCGTTCCCAAAACTCTGACGCCTTCGTCGATGACAAGCTTTTTCGATTGTCCTGCTATTCATCCATGACAAGAAGAGTCGCCGCAGAACATCTTCCCTGTTGGAAGGACAATCTGCTGAGGGCTTCAAGGGGCTGTGCCAACAAAAACGCTCAGTCTGTTTCCGAGTTGAACACGCCATTTTGACCTGAGGACAAAAAGATGATGTTTTTTAGCTTACTTCTGGGTTTGGACAATTATAAATACAGAGCTATATAACAGGCAAAAACTACGTCGGGTATCACCAAACGAGTGCCATCGCCAAGAAGTATATCTAATGGCATGGAGCCCACAACACTGTGTATTGTAGTACACTATTGCTAAGGGGAGCGAGCAAACTTTTGATCATTCGGTTCGACCCCTCAACATGCTTTTAGTTGGACGAGACTCTGGATTTGGGAGTTTCTCAAGAACCCTCACAATAATTCACGAGTGCAAAAACGAATAGTTCACTTTGAATTTCTTACTCTATAAAAGTGAACCACCCTATTTTATATATATATATATATATATATATATATATATATATATATATATATATATATATATATATATTATATATATATATATATATACATACAGTAAACCCTCTCGTATTCGGACTTCGACATTATTCGGACCTCCTCTTCCATTTAGGGGTAGGTAGGGTATCATGATGTGAATCAGTGAGGTTAGAGGCCCAGGTAGCCAGGCAGAGCATTTATGATCCATCACTGAGCATATACTTTGTATACCTTACTGTAATTGTGGTTTCTTTGTAATGTCCAAATGTTGTATTGGAGAGTGATCTGAGGCCATTGAGCCTTGGACCCAGATCCAGCTACGGAGGTCGTATCTCCAGCTACCACCCGCTCTCCCACCGGCTAGATACTACCTGCCCTTACTACCGCATCCAGCAAGCCTCCCTCGTTAGGTTGTTAACAGGTAGGAAGGCCCTGACTGTTCTGGACAAATAATGACAGTCATCAAACTTGTCTTCAGTCACCAACCAATGACAAATTATTTCTAAAACTTCTCGACCAATCACAAGTCAACAAAACGTTTGGCACGGCCTTTAAAGGGCATGTCACACGGACACTTTTTCTGTTAGTGTTACGAGGTTACAAGCCGACCGGCTTGCACCGGTCGGCTCAGCGGTAGCAGCCGCCCCGCCGCGTACTGGACTGGACTCAACCGAGGAGGAGGATGAGGAGGACGCGAGCACCGCGCGTTCGTTCAGCTGCGACGTCGAGGCTTCTCGTGATCGCTTCTCTGCCGCCACTGTCATCTCCCGGCGCTCCAGCACCCTGTCAGCTCCCTGCATGATCCCTCGGCGACCCTTCTCGCGTTGCGCCGCTAGGAACTCGCGATCAGCCGGGATCGTCATCAGGGTCATCGCGTCGGCGTGGGCGACGTCGAAGAGGTCGCAGAGGGCCTCTTGAAACTCTTCCTCCTTCGTCTTGTTCGTCGCTCTTCCCTTGCTCTTCACGAGCGCCTTCCAGTCCTTGAACAAGACCTTCACCTTGCGAACGGCGCTTTTTGCCGTCATCGTTGGGATCCTCGCGGTCTCCCAGAACCTTAGCACCTCTTGGACAGTGGCCGCGGCGCTGGTGGCGACGGTTTTCTTTTCCACGTTGTGGAAGTAGAAAGCCCGCTTGAGCACGTCACCACGAGAGAGGAGTTTGGCTCCGAGGATGGGGTCGGGGTTTGGCTGTCCCACCAGCCAAACAGTCGTAGCTGCGCGTGAATGAGCCATTCTGCAAAAGAAATGGGTGATTTAGAACTCTAGCCTTTCAGACTTCGGTACAGGTATAATCACATAGTACACATAGTACAGGTTTCAATTAACTTGCGCCACCTCTAAATATAAACCGATTCGCTTCAAATTTTGCATGAGAGGTTTTCTCATTACTGCACAGTATCCCACCAAGGGCCGTTCAAAAATATCAAGTTTTAAATTTACCCATATGCGCTATTGGCACCCTACTAGCCAAAGAAGAAAAAAAATTCTGAAAATTTTCACTCCACCCTATTGTTGCATTCCACAATGACATGTTCTATGGTTTCTTTCTCTCCTACCCTGCAGCTACAATTCTGGTTCTCCAGTTCCCTGTTCCTTCCGTTGACTTCCAAGGTGCCTGTTCTTGCTTTGTAGAGTAACTTACTCCCCCAGTCTCCTACATGCCAGGTCACCCCCTCTGGTTTCTGTTTCCTCCTGTACCACTGCAACGTTGATTTCCTGGCCATTCCCTCCTGCCATTTCACTAGCCCCTTTTTCTCAATTTTCTTTTTGATATCTCTTATCTCCATCTTGTTCCATTCCTCTCCCACCGTTTCTCTTCTTTTCCATCTCTCTAGTTCCTTCTTCCAGGTGGAACTTGATGTATTTTCTTGGGATATTTTCTTGGCCCATCTATCTTCACTAAGTCTTTCAATTTTCTTGTGGAACACCAGTTTTCCTTTAATTATCCTTTCCCTGAAGGTGCTGAATTAGACCAGTGTCCTCCTCGGGACACACTCATTGTCTTGGGCGACTTCAATGCTACTACTGGCACTGTGAGAGATGGCTACGAGTTATGTGTTGGTCCCCATGGCTCCGGTACCAGAAACACCAACAGTTCTCTGCTTCTGAACTTTGCAAGGTCCAGAAGGTTGAGAATTGTAGGTTCTTGGTATCAGAGACCAGAGCTGCACCGCTGGACATGGTATAGTAATGCCGGAGGGGTAGCAAAGGAGATCGACCACATCCTCGTTAGCACTCGTTGGAGGATCCTCCAGAACTGCAGGGTTTACCGGAGTGCTGAGTTCTTTGGAACAGATCACAGACTTGTTGTTGCTACACTTAAGCTTCATGTCAAGTCCAGAAGAATCTCAAGAGGTAACCATACTGTGTTTCATCTTGAGAAACTGAAGGACTTGACATGTGCTCATGAGTATGCGGTGGCATTCTCAAATCGGTTTGATGTGCTCGGTGCTCTCGGGGACCCTGTAGAACTGTGGGATACCTTCAAACGTGAAACTCTACAGGCTGCCAAGGAGTGTATTGGGGAGCGCCCGAGGTCAAGGCGTGGTTTTGTCTCGACGGAGACGCTGGAGAAAATCGAGGAGAGTCGCGCTGCCAGGCTGGCTGGGAACCGGGACCAGCACAGGGCTCTGTCACGCCGGACTAGAACCCTCCTGAGGAGAGACAAGGAGAGGTATGTCAGGAGTCTCGCTGAGGATGTCGAGGGTCATTTGAACGCTAATGACCTCCGACCCGCCTACCGAGCCCTGAAGAAGCTCCGTTCCAAGTTTCCTTCTCAGGCGAGTGCTATTCGAACAGCAGATGGGCGCCTCGTGTCGGACATGGATGGGCAGATGGCTCGTTGGGCTGAGTACTTTGGGCAGTTATTCACGGTGGACCCTCCAACTGAGCAGCTTCACACCACTGGGTTACAGGCAGTGGATGCCGATCCTCCCATTGACGAAACCGCACCCTCTCTTGACGAAGTCAGAGAAGCTGTAGCAAAGTTGAGGGGTGGAAAGGCAGCTGGTGTTTGTAATATCAGTGCGGAGCTCCTCAAAGCTGGGGGTGAGGCCATGATCCACGGGTTGCATGCTGTCCTGACTGCCGTGTGGCAATCAGGTACCATTCCTCCTGACTGGAAAAGGGGGCTGGTCGTCCCTATCTGGAAAGGGAAAGGGGACCGTCAGGACTGCAACAATTACCGCGGTATTACACTGCTCAGCGTACCAGGCAAGGTGCTTGCCCATCTATTGCTGACACGGATTCGCAGCCATCTGGTGAAGCATCAGAGACCTCAGCAGTCTGGGTTCACGACTGGTAAGTCAACAATGGACCGTATCCTAGCGCTTCGTGTCCTGGTGGAACGCCAACGTGAGTTTCGACAGGGGATGCTTGCAGCCTATGTTGATCTCAAGAAGGCGTTTGACTCAGTGCATCGTGAGTCACTCTGGGATCTTCTGCGACTTCGAGGGATTCCTGCAAGGACTATTGGTTTGATAACTGGTCTGTATTCTGGGACTGAGAGTGCTGTGAAGTGTGGGGCAGGTGTATCCGGCTTCTTTCCTGTGAATACAGGAGTGAGGCAAGGGTGCGTCCTTGCCCCATCACTTTTCAACGCTTGTATGGACTGGGTATTGGACAAGGTTGTAGATCAAAGTGATTGTGGAGCATCCGTTGGCAACACCAAGATCACTGATCTTGTTTTTGCCGATGATGCAGTAATCTTTGCTGAGTCGCTGGAGGTCCTGGTGATGGCTCTCGAGGCGCTGCACGAGAAGGCAAAGCCTTTGGGACTTGAGGTCTCCTGGCTCAAGACCAAGGTCCAGGTGTTTGGAGACTTACTAGATGAAGCAGTACAGTCTGTTCATGCGTGTGGCGAGGACATTGAGATCTTGGAAAGTTTTACATACCTTGGTAGCGCAGTCCATAATGATGGCGGGTCACGTCAAGAAGTCTTACGGCGGATTGGCATAGCCCACGGTGTTATGGACTCGCTCAGCGGGAGTATTTGGCGTTGTCGGTACCTGTGCAGGAGGACAAAGATCCGGATCTTCAAATCGCTTGTGATCCCTGTCTTACTCTATGGTTGTGAGACATGGACACTAAATAGTGACTTGAAGAGACGAATCAATGCCTTTGGTAATAAGTGTCTTCGCAGAATCATGGGGTATCGCTGGGATGATTACGTGTCAAATCAGCGATTGCACCGTGAGACTGAATCGAGGCCTATTACCTGCACAGTCCGTCAGCGCCAACTTCGGCTATACAGTAAAAGCCTTATAACTCAGCACGATAGGGGCTCTGGCCCTTGCCGAGTTATCCAATGCGCCGAGTTATGCAATGTCCTCTTCTGATATGGGGTTATAAAAAAAAAAAAAAAAAAAAAAAAATAATAATAATAATAATAATAATAACAGTAATAATAATAATAATAATAATAATGCAGTACTGTAAAAGCATAAAAACTACACTTACCAATGAACAGGTAGCAGCAGGCATGTAATCCAAGGAGAGGGGAGTCTTATTGTAACATGTAGAAGATGTTAGGGGGACTCAGTCGCATTTTAACACTGGTATCACTTTAATCACTTTATAATCATAACTGTACTGTATTGTATACAGTACTGTACAACTTAATTTTACATCACTTGAGCACTTAGTTACTGCAACACTATGCCCTGTCCATTAACTCTACCTTCGACTGGGAGTTCATGGGAGGACACAGGGGGCGGCATGAGCCTCTAATCACAGGCGTCACTATAACAATCCTGCCTGTGCCACCACGGGCTACGGAACCATCACAGCCCTCGAGTGAGCCTCCAGGGCCTATCATCCCACCCCTGGAGCTCACTGCCTACACGAGCTATAGGCATAGGCGAGAGAGAGAGAGAGAGAGAGAGAGAGAGAGAGAGAGAGAGAGAGAGAGAGAGAGAGAGAGAGAGAGAGAGAGAGAGAGAGAGAGAGAGAGAGAGAGAGAGAGAGAGAGAGAGAGAGAGAGAGAGAGAGAAGAGAGAAGAGGGGAGAGAGAGAGAGAGAGAGAGAGAGAGAAAAAAAAAAAAGAAAAAAAAAAAAAAAAAAAAAAAACTTGTCTTTGCCATGCCGAGTTATATCAAATTCTGAGTTATACAGTGCCGAGTTATAAGGGTTTTACTGTATGGGCATGTGGCACGCTACCCTGAAACCGATCCTTCCCATCGGGTTGTATCTGTAAGAGACAATCCGGCGTGGAGGAGGCCAAGGGGGCGCCCACAAGGCTCGTGGCTGGGGCAAGTTGATGTTTCTTGTCGAGAACTGCTTGGTATGGAAAAGGAGCCTGCATGGGAACTCGCGCGTGGTGACCCCCGGGAGTGGCGTCGTAGGGTGGGCGAGGCGACGCGCCCCCCGGCGTATGCCCCCAATGATTGATTGATGAAGGTGCTCCATCCCATGTCTCCCCTTATGGCCTCAACAGCAGTGCTCTTACAAGCTCCTAGTCCCCATCTGCCTACTATGTTCTGAGCCTTTTCCAAGTGCATGATGTCTCCTTCCCTGTACTGAGTCACTTTTGACCCATACAGACAATAGGGTACAGCCACCCCCTTCCATAAACTCCTGCCTACCTCATATTTATGAATGACTCTGTTACCACCATTTATAATCATGCCTGTCATCCTCCTTGCCTTGCTTTCATTAACTTCCCTCTGCTTTTCACCGCCTATCCCTTCCTTGTTTACTTCCATTCCTAGGTATACATACTTTTCTACTACTTCTAGGAGGGTCCATACAAAAACCGGATCGGACCGGATCGGAGCAGTAAACACCGGATCGGAGCTATAAAATAGCGAAATGAGGGACATTATAAGCATTTTAAGGCACTGGGCGACAGTTTTGTGGGGTTATCCCACAAATGGGCGACAGTTTTGGCTTCACGTATTTGCTACGTGCGTCTTGTTATCGTGACGTCACCGTGACGTCACGATGACGTTACCTCGTCTCACTGGTCACTCCCCGGGGGGACTTACTAATCACTAATTAGTAACAATTATTAGTAAAATTACTAATAATTACTACCTATTACACGACCTGTAGAGGGTGTTGGTGGCGTAGCGTGATGCTGTAGGAAGGATGGTATATAGTAGCTACTAGAGGGGCATGTGAGAGGGTTAGAACTAGAGAACACGAGAAATAACGCAGAAAAATACACCATTATAGGTAGTGGTATTAGTGGAGCTTACATTCAAGCAGCGGTGCCGCTGTTCCGATCTTCAAGCAGCGGGGCACAATATTTTCACATCATGTATGTCTTCCATTACTAATATTATCTTCCAGAATCACTGATAATAAATATATTTTAAATCAGACCTTGGAAAAAGCATTATTTTGATATTGCGAAACTTGGTTTCGTATAATGTTCTATAAATTGTGGTACCACCGCTCACGCAGCGCGCCAAAAGAATTGGAGGCTCCGAATCTTTGCCTCCAGAGACGCACGTCTTTCAAGGTCACGCAAGCAGGAAACGCCACTTAACGCCACCACACGTCTGTAAACAGAAAAAAAAGTTGTCCTGGCGACTTTACTGTTATATACGGTAGCTAAAATAAATAGGCGTATTTTGTGCGTCCCCTGGTAAGTAAAATTTTACTTATTTAAGCTCCGCCCACTTATTTTTTACTCTTTTGCGTGTACAGAAAACTGAGCAGAGACAGTCCCGGCACCAAATTTTACTCTTTTCCTGTAAAAATATACAGTCGTGGGTGTGGGTGGTGGTTTCAAGAGCCTGGCCAATCAGATCGCGCGCATGAGAAAATCTTATCAGACCTCCTCCCGTAAATGTTTCTGTTTTCCTTTAATTCTCACCCAATTCAACATTCATTACATGCGCACGACATGCAAAGGATACTGTATTTAATTAGGAGTAGGTAAGGAGTAGTAAGGAGTAGAGTAGGTGACTCTTAACAGGTAAGAAGTCACAAATATTAAAATTCTCCAGCGACATCTGGGAACAATTTTTGCAATCCCGCCAATCTTTCAATGCGTCCGAACCCTTGTTAAGACTTGTGGCTAGCACGATAAAACTTGTAATTTGGCCATAATACACTAAAATAATAAACAATCTCTTTTGTAATAGTTATAATTACTTTAAAAATGCAATGTAACTGGTACATTTGTCATAACTTACATAGGAATGTCACCCAAAAAATGTACATATTGGATATACAAACACCTCCACAGTCCTCCAGTGAGGCGAGGTGAGGTGCTCTGAGGTGCTCTCAGGGTTCCTCATGCGTTCGCCGATTTCGGCAGCTGGCGGCCCTCTACGCATGGCTGTAGCTCCGAAATTAACCACAGGATTTTCTTGAAAATAACCTCATTGTGATTCCCACACAAAGTTACCATGACTGGTAAGCAACCAAACCCTTACCTAACGTTTTTCTAACCTAACCTAACCTATAGCGGTCTGCCGAAAAGGGCGAACGCCTGGAGATTTGAGGCAGGAGCAGAAAAGAGAAAAGAGGAGAAGAGAAAAAAAGGGAAGAGAAAGAAGGAAAGAAATGGAAAAAGAAAGGAAAGGGAAGGGAAAGGAAGAAAATAGAAGAGAGGGAGAGTGATAAATGTAAATGATAAATTGTTGCAGTCTTCCATGATGGCAACATGATGTACCATGATTCCGTACGTTTTTTAATTACAGTTGGGTAATTTTTTTAAGGTTGTGAGAGCGAGGTCTGTCTGGCTCTCCCAGTGAATGTACGATACATTTTCCTTCGGCTCCGTCTGTAGAAGCGTCTGGCAGCGCTACAATCGTATTTTGTGATGGCAAGCAGGGGCGGAGCTTAAATAAGTATAATTTTACTTCCAAGGGGACGCACAAAATACGCCTAATATGTAGCTATATAAAAACATGCGTCCAAGTAAAAAAAACAAGTACTAAAATGCTTAATGTCCCTCATTTGGCTATTTTATAGCTCCGATCCGGTGTTTATTGCTCCGATCCGGTCCGATCCGGTTTTTGTATGGACCGCTTCTAGGACATTATTCTGAAGCACCCACTGACTCCTACCTTCACTGTTAAACTCCATGACTTTACATTTCCTTTCACTAAACTTCAGGTCCCATTCCATTCCGTATGTGTTTGTTATGTGTAAAATTTCCTCCATTTCATCCTTACTTTCTGCCATCACAATGCCATCAAAACTTTAATTAATAAAATTACAATAATTTCATAAATTTATAAAAATATTAATTCCCATAAAAATTGCCATCACATCTACCTACATCATCAGCATAGGCTAGACATCCTAACTTCTCTCCTCCAATTGCTACTCCTTTACTTGACTTCCCGATTCTCACGATCAGTTCCTCTAAATACAGGTTAAATAATGTTGGGGACATGACACATCCTTGTCTAACTCCTATATTATTTTCCATCCAGCCAGTTGTAATGTCACCTAGAGTAAATTTCACTTCGTTCCCTTCATACATGTTGGTCATATTTGCCATTTTTCTTGCCTTATTAAACATTTCTTATTTTTGTATTTTGAAACTATTCTTGTCATTTATGGTTATCCCTAAATATTTCATTCTATCTCTAACATATATATTTCTTAACTTTTCAGGCTTATCTTTTATATTGAAAATAATGATGTTACTTTTATTTTTATTCATTTCCAATCCATACTCCTTACCTATTTCCTCTAACCTATTTACTACCTGTTCTGCCTCTTCTATACTAATTGCTAGTAACATCCCGTCGTCTGCAAAGAAAAGTGCTGATATGCTAAACAATTCACCCTTAAAATCCCTTCCCTAGTTCTTCTAATTCATGGATAATCCTGAGTCACTAATTTAAACAGGGTTGTTGATGCTGTGCACCCTTGCCGAGTTCCACTTGTTACATTTATCTCTACTTCTTTACCCGGTCCTAATTCTACCTTGGTCTTGTCTCCTATATAATTATTATACCTTTGCAATGAATGAATGTTTGGTTTGCAACTTGTAAAAAAAAATTTATTTCCAACAAAAACGAGTGCCAGATTCATTTAATACACATCAAAACGGTTTGTGGATTGTCGCCGATAGGAGCTCACCGAAACACCAACCGAGAACTCTCGCCGACGTGGAAATTTCGGCGACAGTTCAACTTGTAATATATGAAAAGGTATCTATCCTAACCTAACCACATAACCTAGCCTAACTATTCACAGTATTCAGGCTATTGTTGGTATTTAATCCCTGAATCCACAAGGACGGGTAATAGGAACACTCGCCGACGTCGGAGTCCCTATCGGCGACAGTTCCTGGTACCCATCATAACTATTCAGGAAAACTAAGTTTCGGTCTGGAAATCGGTGAAAGCCAACTAAAGAAATTTTACACAGATTCCATGTGTTTTCATGGTTTTGGCTCCGTAAAACTGCTTGTTTATGGTAAGGGTGCAACATAATGGTTTCGTGGACACATGGTCATACATTGATACACAAATCGGTAAATATGCAGTTCCAACCAATACTCCCTATTGACCAATACTCCGTGATAAGATAAGCAATAGTTACTTCACCCAAAAGATGCAGACAGGCAAGAAAGAGATGCAAACAGACACTGGTTGTGGCGGGGTTACTTACACGTGTTTTTCCTGCTTGAAAAATGTTGGAGCTTTGATCTTGATCTTGATATTACAGGTGGACTTTTCTTCAGAATCAGAATATAAAAAGAGAAAGCAGGAGATGGGGAAGTGGGGACAGGGAGAAGAATAGATGGGTGAGAGAAAGGAGGCTAGTAAGAGAAAAAGTCTCCGGGGCTTGACCCAGGTGCTGTATGTGTTTGTATGTTTTTGTTGTGAGTCGGTCTCGACCTAACGACACGCTTCCCCATCTCGCACGAGCAAACAGAAACCACTCTGGGGCGGCTTGGCAGGACATGGGCCTCGGAAGATGGTGCTCCGGACACACCCAGGACAACCCCGCGCCCACCCCCGCCGCCCACCAGTTCTTCAGTTTTGGTTTTTGTTCTTTTTTTCTTTCTTCAGGCTTGACTTGTTTTCTTCTTCTTCTCTTCGTTCTTCTTTCTTCTTCTCTTCTTTCTTCTTATCTTGTTTTTGTTGTTGTTGTTGTTTGTTTCTTGTCTTGTTTTGGGTTTGTTTTGCTTTTTTCTGTCACTGCCATGTACGCGCGCACCCCCCCAAATAGTCTAGGCGATTGGTGCAAAAATTGCTCAGATGATGATAAAAGCATGAAACTTGGCACAAATATCCGTCACATCATTCTTAATATTTTCAGGGGTAGAGCCAACGCAAACTGTTATTAGCATAGCAACGGTTGCTAAGCAACATATTTTCCCTAGCAACCAGTATATATGATGCCTTCAGACCAATTTTACTGAAAAATTGTAATGTATTTCAATATCTGCAGCTTTGCTCTTAATACTTACACCACCCTGGAGTAGATGACATATGCATAACATAGCAACAGTTGCTAGACAACACATTTTCCTTAGCAACCATACACATTTGAAGTCTGAACACCAATTTGACTTAACATCATCATGTATTTTAATATATTTTAGAGAACAATATTGATAAAAAGATAATGCATGCTCCTGATTATTTCAAATTGTAATCCATGCATTTTGTTTACTTGCAGGCTGGTGCATTCTCAGACATGGCAAGCCCTTCGCCAACAACTACCCAGTCAACTGATTGGTCGAAATGTGTTCTTTGTCAGCTAGACAGTAAAGAATCATTGACATGCCCCACTGATGCAGGCTATAAAACAACAGCTGATACCATCATTCAATTTCATGAACTCCATTGCATGCCAATTCAAATAGATGTCACACGTTTGGACCTTGGAAATGGTATGGAGACCACATTTAAGGAACAGACTGCAAAGTGGCATAAATCCTGTTATCTGAAATTTGGCAGAAGTAAACTGGAACGAGCCAAGGAGCGGAAGCGAAAATCTAACGAAGAACCAACAACCTCAAAACGGATTTTCACACGCAGTATTAGTGGAGAATCAGATACCAGCACACATGTAGACAGTAAAACTCGTGTATGTTTCTTCTGTTCCAAACCAGAATCTGCAAAGGAGAAACTTCATGAAGTCTGCACTTTTCAACTAGATTACCGTGTGCGGAAGTGTGCACATGAGATCCAAGACGAGGCTCTTCTAGTAAAATTAAGTGCAGGAGACCTTATCGCCCTTGAGGCGAAATATCATGCAAAATGCCTAACCAATTTGTATAACAGAGCACGTGGAAATGTCCCGCAAAACCCCTGCATCTCAAGTGACCAAACATGCAAAAGTATCGCATTGGCGGAGCTCATATCCTACGTAGAGGAGAGAAGACAAGATGAGGACATTCAGCTATTCAAACTTTCAGATCTTACCAAGCTCTACACGGAGAGGCTAGATCAGCTTGGTGTGGATGTTTCCACTCGAATAAACAGTAAGCACCTTAAAGACCGAATTCTCATGCATCTTCCAGGTATGAAAGCCTACAAGGAAGGGAGAGATGTGTTCATGGCTTACGAGGATGATATGGGCACCCTCTTACGACAAGGCTATCAGACTGACCGAGATGAACAGAGCGTCATGATGACTCAAATTGCAGACACGATCAGACATGAAATATTTACACAAAAAGTAACATTTTCAGGGTCGTTTGACCAGAACAGTCAGGTGGACTCTGTGCCTCGGTCACTTTTGTCGCTTGTCAGCATGATCATCAATGGGTCAAACATTACGGATCAGACATGCAACAAGAGCCTCAGTCAACCCGTGCTCACCATTGCTCAGCTGTTAGTATTCAACTGCATCAAGAGGCGCCGGGATTATGGGAAAGTACCACATGTCTATCACAGCAAAGATCGGGAGACGCCTCTACCCGTCTACCTGGGACTCAAGGTTCATGCATTAACAAGGGAACGGCAGTTGGTCGATAGTCTTTATGCACTCGGTGTCTCAATATCATATGATCGAACCATGGATATAATCACATCATTGGGAAATAATGTCTGCGCGTATTATCACCAGATTGGCACAGTCTGTCCTCCCCAGCTCCAGAAGGGTCAGTTCATCACCGCAGCTGCTGACAACATAGACCACAATCCTAGCTCAACCACCTCCACGGGTTCATTTCACGGCACAAGCTTGTCCTTGTTCCAGAATGTTACTACCGAGAGTAAGAGTGATGACGAACGTGGTTTCACCCATTCAATAATACCATTGAAGGAGCACAGGAAGGTAATGGACTTACCCTTGGCTTACAGTGAAATAAAGCCTACAGGTCTGTCATCAAGTGATGTCTATGTTCCACTCACTTCCGGTAACCTGACATCTTCCTGCGATGATCTGAGTGAAGAAATGGAAAAGGAATACGACTGGCTGCGTCATGTTGAGAAGCTGCATGCAGATGACATATCCAAGGAGTCAAGCCTATCTTGGGCAGCGTATCACGCCAGTCAAATGGCAGAATCAAACCTTTTACCTTCGATCAATGCCATGTTGCCTCTGTTTGCCGAAGAGGCCAGCTCCCCATCTATGCTGCGGCACTGTTTTGATGTTGTTCAGGCAGCTGTGAAACATATGTCAACCCCGGCCAGGTTCCAGTGATTACTGCTGATCAGCCTTTGTTCGCAAAACTAAAAGAAATACAATGGTCCATGAACAGACTTTATGGAGAGGACAAGTTTGTCATTCTTCTTGGTGGACTCCACACGGAGATGACTTGCTACAAAGCCCTAGGCCATTGGCTGGAAGGAAGTGGATGGGTCGAGGCACTTCAAGAAGCAGAAATTGCCACTCCTGGCATTGTAGAATCCTTCCTCAAGGCATCCCATGTTACTCGGACCCGGCATGCCCATCAAGTAACTGCATGCACATTGTATATTCTCCTGAAGAATGCGTATGACGTGTACGTTACCACCAATGAAGAAGGCCCTCCAGAGAGTTTCAGCATGTGGTGCACGCGACGGAAGACTAAAAGTCCACAATTTCTGTACTGGTACACAAGTCTTGAACTGGAACTGCTTTCCTTGGCATTTGTGCGTTCATTACGTACTGGAAACTTTGACTTGTACAAAGATACACTGACTAAAGTGACACCTTGGTTCTTCAGCCTCAACCACACCCACTACGCCCGTTGGATGTCAGTTCACGTGAGAGATATGTGTAGCCTTGATATCACCCATCCTGATGTTGCTGAAGAATTTCGTAATGGCAAGTATGTCCTGGCCAAGTCCCAGCGAATATTTTCCCTCATCGCTCTTGATCATGGCCACGAGCAAAATAACCGCGTACTGAAGGATGAAGGAGGAGTCATTGGATTGACACAGGATGCCGACGCTCTTTTACGATGGGCAGTAGCAGGGCCAGAACTTGTCCGTGTCACATCCGAATTTGAGTCATCCATGGTAGGGAAAAGAGAGAGTGCCAGCCAAATAAACCACCATGAGCAAACTGCTGCTACCCAGAAGCTATTCGCTAGACAGGTGAATACATTGGTCAGTGTAATTGAGGGCATGTCGAGTCCATTTGAGGAAGAAAGCCAAGACCTTCTGAGACTGCATTCAAAGGACATCATGGACAAGCAGTCAGTCGAATGCCTCACCACAATACAATCAAAGGGTCAAGAGCAGTATGGAACATTTGTGAAGGAGCGACTCAGTGCAAACATCAAACCAGTAACAGCAACCATCACCAGGAACAAAGTAGTACTGTTCAACAAACAAGCACAGAAGTCAAAGAAAGCAGGCGCAGAAGTCAATCTTCTCAAAAGTGAATCATCTCTGTTTGCAAGGTTGTATGTTGCATGCCAGACAAGAGACGGTGACTTGGACAATTTCTTCAGCCACGAAAATCATCCATTTCCGCCATCGCTATCTTCCTATGGACTATTACGTCTTGGAAAAAAGTCGGACCTCACGGGCTGTCTTGAACAACATGTCAAGTCCCCATGTGAATCAAGGCCAGATACGGAAGTGAGTATCATGGATGGTGCTGTACTCGTGAACATTCTTAGACCCGGAGGATGCAAGACATTTGGCGACTACGCTGCAAATGTGTTTGTCCCACACATCAAAAGAGAGCAAAATCAGGCTCAACGAGTAGATATTGTCTGGGATCAATACTTTACCAACAGTTTAAAGGCACAGACCAGAGAAAAGCGTGCTATGGGTTCTAGTCAACGTAGGCGAGTTGAGGTGTCCAGCCCCGTACCAAAGAACTGGCAGCAATTTCTTCGCTTGAATAGCAACAAGATAGAATTGTTCAAACTTCTGAATGATGAGTTGATGGCGAGTGCATCAGCAGAGAATCCTCTAGTTGTTACCGATGGTGTGAATGTACTCTGTGTGCCTGCACGGGACACAACCAGCATTGCTCCCTGCAACCATGAGGAAGCAGATTCCAGGATCATGGTACATGTTGCTGACGCTGTTAGGCAAGGCTTTCATAAGATCCTCGTTCGGACAGTAGATACCGATGTAGTTGTGCTAGCAGTAGCGACTGTGCAGCAGTTAGGAAGATTAGAATTATGGATTGCATTCGGAAGTGGCAAGAACTTTCACTACATCCCAGCTCATGAGATATGTGCTTCCCTCGGCCCACAGAAATCATTGGTACTTCCGATGTTCCACGCTTTCACAGGCTGCGATACGGTGTCGCAGTTTGCCCAAGTTGGAAAGAAGACTGCATGGAAAGTGTGGGAGACACATGATGAACTCACTGAAGCCTTCTATGAGTTGCATAGTGCACCGGAACAAATCTCTGAAAAGGCTGAGGCTTCTCTAGAGTACTTCACCATCCTTCTCTATGACAGGACAGCGACATGTACCTCCATCAACGAAGTCAGAAAACTTCTATTTACACGCAAAGGGCGTCAGATGTCAGCTCTTCCTCCCACCAAGGCTGCCTTACAGCAACATATCAAGAGGGCGGCATTGCAAGGTGGGCACTATTGGGGACGTACTACTCTGCCATATCGCCAGTTGCCCTCCCCTGCTGAGTGGGGATGGACTTGCCCAGAACAGTGGAAGCCCCTGTGGACAAACCTTCCTGAAGCCAGTGCATCCTGCCAAGAATTGCTGAAGTGTCGTTGTAGGAGCAGGTGTAGAGACTGCAAATGTGTACGAGCGCACTTGAAATGTACTGTTTACTGCACATGCAGAGGAGATTGTGATAATGCCTGAAACTATGGGGAAAGACTTGAAGCTGTTAATGGTGAGATCATACATTGTTGATACAAACGTGTGGGCAGTGTAAGGGGGAATCATCATCAATAAAAAGACAATTAACAAACAAATGCTGTTTTTTATCTTTTGACACCCACAGTGGCTTTAAAGCATGTCTTCCCATAGTTTTGATGTTCAAAAACATAGCACCATCCTTTTGGAGTAGATTAAATAGACATAAATAGCTTGTTGCTAGGGTAAATATGTTTCCTAGCAACCGTTGCTAAGAAACGGGCTGTTTCCGTTGGCTCCACCTTTGAAAATATTCATTATGGGCTGAGGAATAAGTGTGCCAAATTTCATGCTTTAATCATTAACCGAGCAATTCTAGCTGTATTTTGCACCAATCGCCTAGACTAAAACGCCACGGCACCCCGCACGGGCGGCTGGCGTCATTTCTCCACCACATCTCCCGCGTTCCAACATATACCAACAGTAGGAAGGAAATTGTGAAAAATTTAGTGAAAGAAGTCTGAGATTAAAAGTTTTTTTTTTGTTTTGTTTTATTTTTTCCAGAGATTGGACAGGGGAAGAAGGACTCCGTAGAGCGGAGGGACCTACAGTTTTTCGTGGGATCCGAACCACTGATAGAAAGGGGAAGGCGAGCGGAACGGAGTGGATTGTAGGAGTATAAAGTTTTGCAGTAGCGTAAAAAAGGGTAAGATTACCTCCGTATAGCAGAGGGGTCATTGGATTTAATGTGGCCTCGTCCGAACCACGGTACTTTTCTTCATAGGCCAGCTGGCCTTTAAACCGGCTGCTCCTGTAGTCTTGTTCTTGTTCTTGTTTTAGGGCTGTAGAGTCTATTGTCTATTTCTCATATACCAAATTCTTTCCAAAACCTCTTTCACTGTCTCAATCATCCGTCCACTTGTCTCACCACACAGTCCCAGCAGCAATAACATCCATTCTCTTCCTGTCCTTTTAACCACCTCGTTCATGTCACCTCCCATTTCAGTCAAAACCACACGCATCATTTCCATTCTCTCCCCGCTATACTTCTCACATTCTAGTATCACATGTTCCTCTGTTTCATCCTCACCCATGTCACACATCTGGCACACTTTGCTGCCTGACTCGGACCATCTGTAGTTCCTTGCATTTACATCTAAGCACTGTGTTCTGGGGAGGCATTTTGGAACACTACTAAGACCATCTTAGGGGACTAAGACCATCTTAGCGCTAGGTGGACATTTTCGGAAGCAAATTTCGCTCCGCCTAAGACAGTGCAGCGAGTGTAAACTAAGGCAGGGTTGGGGTCGTCTTAGCCCGCAATTTTCTTCGTCACCATAACAACAATGGTTATATTATTGGTTATATATTATATATTTTAGACTGTATATAGTATATATAGGGGTGGGCTGGGTGGAATAGATATGATTTGCGACAGAAACGGTTAGCAGATTAATTCTAAACATATCAAAACTCACCAGAAAAAAAGTTTCGTTTTTCACGATAATATCACATACTGGCTATGATGTGTGTGTGGAGGATGAAAAGGGAGAAGGAAGAGGAGGGAGAAGAAATAATAGAAGAAAAAGAGAGAGAGAGAGAGAGAGAGAGAGAGAGAGAGAGAGAGAGAGAGAGAGAGAGAGAGAGAGAGAGAGAGAGAGAGAGAGAGAGAGAGAGAGAGAGAGAGAGAGAGAGAGAGAACGAGCGAGAGAGAGAGAGAGAGAGAGATCCCTCGGCGTGTTGACAAAGCACTGTGACTAGCAGAAATACGTATCTGGCAACTCAAGGAGAAGGAAGAGGAGGGAGAAGAAATAATAGAAGAAAAAAAAGGAAGGAGGGGAGAGAGAGATTGAGAGAGAGAGAGAGGAGAGAGAGAGAGAGAGAGAGAGAGAGAGAGAGAGAGAGAGAGAGAGAGAGAGAGAGAGAGAGAGAGAGAGAGAGATCCCTCGGCGTGTTGACAATGCACTGTGACTGTAGCGGAAATACATATCTGGCAACTCAAGGAGAAGGAAGAGGAGGGAGAAGAAATAATAGAAGAAAAAAAAAGGAGAGAGAGAGAGAGAGAGAGAGAGAGAGAGAGAGAGAGAGAGAGAGAGAGAGGAGTAGGAGTAGGAGTAGGAGAGAGAGAGAGAGAGAGAGAGAGAGAGTGAGAGTGAGAGTGAGAGAAAGAGAGACTCCCTCGGCGTGGTATACGCCGAGGTTTGTTTATACGTATTTCCCGCCAAATACAGACTTGTGTCGCGCACGCTGATTGGTTAAAGTGGAAGTGGTGGCACTAAGAAGGTCTTAGCCTTACACGAGGCTAAGATGAACTCCGAAAATGCTTCCTTAGTAGTCTTCTTGGCCCCGTATAACTAAGTCGGTCTTAGAACGCTAAGAGGGTGTAGTTTAGAGCTTCTTCGAAAATGTCCCCCTGGCTTGGAAGAGAAGGTCGCCACCCCGGGGGGCCGGGTTCCATCATACACACTTTCATACGCTGGTGCCTCTTTCTCCTTATACCATTCTAGTGTTTTCTTTTGCTCCATCTCATTTTTCCACTTACTCAGCCCCACATACTTCACTACTCTATCGATCTCAGTTTTCCACTTTCTCACATCCCACTCAAGGCCTTCTTCATCACCATTCAACATCTTCCATTCAATTACATTCGGTCTTCCATCTATCAGTTGATACATCCACCAAAATCGCAATCCACTTCTTTCTACCATTTTTTGGCATCGCTTCCCCCATTTACTATATACATTCACTCCACAAATAAACTTTTCGTGCCAATCTTGTGTCCTCCATTCGTTCCAGTCTGATCTTATACCTGAGTGTTGCTTGCGAATGTCTCTCCCTAAATGTACTCCATCCCATGTCACCTCCCAAACCTTCAGTCGCTGCATACCTGGGTGCATTCAGTGCCATTCTTGCTACTTTATTTTGTCCCACCTCCAATATCTCTATTTCACTCTCATTCCATGCAATCACCTCCATACCATACATAATGCTTGGGACAGCCACACTCTTCCACACTTCCCTCAACACATCATAATTGCTTGCCCTCATCCTTGCCACACTCCCAAGTCGACCAACCCACTGATTGGCCTGGCTGATCTTTTCAGCCCTTGCTTTTCCACATCCATAGCCTTGGCGGGAGCAGTGATCTTGATCTTGATTTGCGAGTCACCCAGCGGATGCTGTCGGTGAAGCCTTTGGTCCGGCGTTCTCCCACACGCGTAATTTGTTGGGAGAAAAGCAAAAGGGGGGGGGGGGGGAAACACAGCCAGTGTTTCACCCCCTCTCCCACCCCTCCCAGCACCACACCCACACGGGGTCCCCCATCATAGAGGGGCTCCCTGCCTCTCATTCTCTCTCCTACGTGCTCTCCAAGAATTCTCCAAGAATTCTTTTACACTCTCAATCACACGACTGTCACTCCTCCACTCAGCACACAACCCGAGCAGGTACTCCATCTCCACACTCCTGTCTCTCATCTCTCTCCATTCTTTCACTCCGACCTCTCCTACCACTACCTCCAACATCTTTGTTCTAGCATACTCATACCGTTCACATTCCAGCATCAAGTGCTCTACGGTTTCATCCACTCCTGTCACACACATCACACACACCTTGCTGCCACCATTCTTCCATCTGTACTACATACGACTATTTACCTCCAGCGACTTTGTCCTGGCTCTGAAGAGTAACCCCTCCATAGCCACCATCATAGAACCTTTCATTCCTTGGCTGGTCCTTTCTCCTGTACCATTCCAGCGTTGATTTCTCACTCATTCCCCTCAGCCAATCTTTGCTCGGATAATCAAGTGTTATTTTTATATGATACTATAGTATCATATAAAAATAACACTTGATTATCCGAGCAAAGATTACGGGATAACACAAGGTCATATTTTCCCTTATTTCAATCATTTCCAACATATTATCAACACATATCAATACTCAACGGTACACCTAATAAGGAATATGTAGATGATGGAGAATTAACATGGATAATATCATGATTTAGAATAGAATATTATTTGAAATCGTAATATTACGCAGCTATCAATGCACTAAACTGTCAGACGTACGATAGCCATTACAAAGGGTTAAAAACCCACAAAAGGCCTAAATTATCACCCTTAACCAGTCGATAACATAATGAGAACTTAGTTGTAACATGTTTTTGCTCCTTCATTATGTCGAAATAGACTGAATAATATAAATAATTGCAGAACGACACGTTTTTTTAGGAATTCCTCGGCAGCGTTGTGTCAGTGACTCAGTGAAATCAGTTACTTGGAAAACGCACAAGCGGGTGGATGTTGTTATGTTGTTCGCCGCAATCAATATCCTTCTACATGGCTGTACAGTGTTCCACGTACACCAGCATGTAAACCCAATAACGAAAATGTTTTTGTACTTATGAAATAAACAATGTCCGTAGCAATTATGATCTCCTTTTCATCGTATTACTGGATAACGACATAGGAATATTTATGGTTATACTTTCTAAGTATATTGCAGATATCGTAATGTTTTTATAAGTGTTGAACAGCCCATTAGTCTATTAATCGGCTAATGGGTTGTGCAACACCCCTTAAAACATTACTATATCTGCAATATACTTAGAAAGTATAACCATAAATATTCCTCAATCAATTAATATAACAGCGGCAAATGGTCATATGCCCTACGGCGGGCCGCTGGGAGCGGCCCGCCGGTGAGCCTCTGAGCAAATCCCCAGCGGCCCTACGTCGTACACTTCCGTCGGGCCGCCGGTATGACATACGGAGGGCCTCCGGAGGCCCTCCGTCTTTGTGTTTGCTGGGTAAGGCCTCTTCCATTTGCGACATTTCAAGAACCAGTTCACGGAACCCAAGAGTTCAGGCGTTCCATTTGCGCACGAAAACCTGGGTCCGAGGCAAAGCGCGTAGTGACTCAGCAAAACCCTTGAACTTTCTCTACTCACATTGAGAGGTGGGTAGCTTGGGTAGAGTTTTCAGTTCATAACAAACAATGGTCGCCTTGGGCCCTATTTCTCTTATCGTGAAGGGTTTTCCGCATGCACGAGTCGGAGAGGATGTCAGACGGCATAAAAGAGGCATACATGGCTGGTGGAGTCTATGCGTTCCCGCGATCTTAAACTTGATATGATCCCTTCACATAGCAGCTATAGTTGAGTTATATCTCGTTATCTCTCTCTCTCGTTATCTCTCGTGATCTCTCTCTCGTTATCTCTCTCGTTATCTCTCTCGTTATCTCTCTCGTTATCTCTCTCTCGTTATCTCTCGTTATCTCTCTCGCTACCTCTCTCTCTCTCTCTCTCTTGTTATCTCTCTCTCGTTATCTCTCTCTCTCTCTCGTTATCTCTCTCTCTCGTTATCTCTCTCTCTCGTTATCTCTCTCTCGTTATCTCTCTCTCTCTCTCGTTATCTCTCCCTCTCTCGTTATCTCTCTCTCTCACTCGTTATCGCTCTCTCTCTCGTTATATCTCTCTCTCTCTCTCGTTATCTCTCTCTCTCTCGTTATCTCTCGTTATCTGATCTCTCTCTCGTTATCTCTCTCTTGTTATCTCTCTCTCTCTCTCTCTCTCTCTCTCTCTCTCTCTCTCTCTCTCTCTCTCTCTCTCTCTCTCTCTCTCTTTCTCTCTCTCTCTCTCTTCTCTCTCTCTCTCGCTCTCTCTCGTTATCTCTCTCTCGTTATCTCTCTCTCTCTCTCTCTCTCTCTCTCTCTTCTCTCTCTCTCTCTCTCTCTCTCTCCTCTCTCTCTCTCTCTCTCTCTCTCTCTCTCTTCTCCTCTCTCTCTCTCTCTCTTAAATTGCCTCGCCAGCTTGAGTATGTTTTGTAAACAAAAAACGGGGTTTTTGCGTTCCATTTGTGACACGCGAACCCAACCCTGAACCCAGAACCCAACCCTGAACTGAAAGAACTGGTTCATGCAACTTGGGCACAAATGGAAGAGGCCTATATATATATATATATATATAATTATATATATATATATATAATATATATATATATATATATATATATATATTATATATATTATATATATATATATATTATATATACCTAATTTATATATATACCTAATATATATATATACCTAATTTAGGGTATATTTAGTTTATGTATTACCTCGTAAAAAACATGATGGCATCAACAATATCTTCCTTCAATCCTAACTTTAAATCGTTTAGGATGTAGCGCAACCCAGAGAATGTTTCTTTCAACACTGGCCTGCGTCACAGGCAGAGCAATAGCCACTGCAGCCAGTCTTTTGAGCGCACTTTTCTGCTGATGGTGCCACCCTGGAAAATGTCTTCACTCTTTTTTAAAACGTGATGTGTTAGCAAACATTTTGATGCTTTCAGCCCCCTCACCCCCTTGCTCAGCAACGGCAGTCTTTCTCTTTATATCACTTACACTCGTAGGTGCTCAAAAATATCTATAGACTCACTGTCTCCTTCATCGCCATCACACTCGTAAAGGATTTTCCATGGTCAACGAAGTAGAAATTTTCCCATTGCAAAAATCTTCCTCCATAGTCCGAAGAGATGAGTTGTGCTTGTTTGTTTCTGTTCTTCAGTAAGTAGGACGCTGTACCTTTTATCGACATGTACAGCCGAGAGGAAGGCAGGGTTGGTTAGCAGAGAGGGGTCTCGTCTTTCCATGACCTGCAGGAACAACGATGAGATTGCTGCAGCACTTCTTGTGAGTCTTAATTTGCATTTTAACAACTCAGCAAAAAATTCCCCAGCAGTGAGATTTTTCAGCTGCAACGTTAATGTCGCATCACGAAGGGGCTTTAAAGTTTCCGTCACCTCGCTTATTTTTTCCCAATCTTTTTCCAGAAGTAGTAGGGATTCATTTGCCAAACCAATTTGATTCAAAAATGATTTCTTATCAGCCATACTCTCAAGCATATCGTATGTTGATCCCCACCTCGTTTCACAGTCAAGTTTTGGGAGTGACACAGAGCTGCAACTGTGTGTGCATGATGTTCTTCTAAACAAAATCCGCAAAATAGTTAACAAGACACACGCAAAATATGCGCCTGATTTTCAAAAATATTTTTGAAAATCAGGCGCATATTTTTCGTGTGTGTCTTGTTAACTATTTTGCGGACTTTGTTGAGAAGAACATCATGCACACACAGTTGCAGGGTATGAAAAGCGCACCTTACTGATGCGACACTATTCGCTTCTAAGTGAACATCATTAACAACTTCTTCTAGCGAATTGTGAGCAGCTTCTTCTCCCTCGAGTTCTTCCTCGCTGTTTTCTTCCCGATCACACTCGGCTCCTGAACTGTTCCTCGCGGTCATCTGTGCATTATCCTGAATGAATTTACCTACTTTTATTACATTAGAGCCATTATCAGTAGTTAATGAATAAATTTGCCTTACGTGTATATTCAAAGTTTCTCCAAACAATTGATTAATTTTGACCTAATCTCCGCTCCCGTTACCCTTTCTGTCATTTCTTTTACGGAAGCTGTGACTACTTTCAGCTTGCCGCGGATTACTGCCTGCACATTCACTCCAAGAAAGTGACGCCCACAGCGGGTACAGAGATCTAGTTTCACACACACCATGCGCTCACTGAACTCACTTCGTATCTCAAGCTTCTTTTTATCGGCAGCCTCAAGTGTTAATGATCGAACAGCCCTTTGACTAAGGGACATACCCAGTTTGTGGGCCCCAGACATAACTACGTCACGGTTTGTTTACATCGGTGCATTGTGGGGATAAGGCGGGGTCGCCGCGGGTGGACCTACGAAGGGAAAACTACGGCGATGGAAGAATTTCGAGTTATTTTGCGCGAAATTGATATTCCAGGTGTTATATTACTGTGCTCTGTTCTCGCTGACAACACTATAGAGAAGACTTGAGGTAATGGCTGATGTGCAGAGGCTTCTAAACCAAGAAAACAGAGTCATAACAGAGCCTCGTCAAAAGGTAAGCAGCTGGTAGGTACGTAATGTGTCCCTACCACTTGCTTACTTCTTAATGACCCAGCAAATACGAAGACGGAGGGCCTCCGGAGGCCCTCCGTATGTCTTATCGACGGCCCGACGAAAGTGTACGATGTAGGGCCGCTGGGAATTTGCTCAGAGGCTCACCGGCGGGCCGCTCCCAGCGGCCCACCGTAGGGCATATGACCATTTGCCGCTGTTATATTAACTGATTGAGGAATATTTATGGTTATACTTTCTAAGTATAATTGCAGAATAGTAATGTTTTAAGGGGTGTTGGGAAAAACCCATTAGCCGATTAATAGACTAATGGGCTGTTCAACACTTATAAAAACATTACTAAAATAATGCAATATGCTTAGAAAATTTAACCAGAAATATTCCTGTGTCGTTTATCCAGTAATATCGATGAAAGGAGATTGCTAGGATCATAATTGCACGGACATTGTTTATTTCATAAGTACAAAAACATTTTCGTTATTGAGTTTACATGCTGGTGTACGTGGAACACTGAACGGCGTGAACACCCTGTAGAAGGATATAGGTTGCGGCGAACAACATAACAACATCCCCCACTCGTGCGTTTTTCCAAGTAAAGGGTTATTTTCACTTTAGAACACAGCGCCAGGCGCCATCAAGGAATTCCTAAAAAAAAGTGTCGTACTGCAATTAAATTTTATTTTTCAGTCTATTTCGATATAATGAAGGAGCAAAAACATGTTATAACTAAGTTCTCATATGTTATCGACGGGGTTTAAGGTGACAATTTAGGGCCTTTTGTGGGTTTTAAACCCTTTGTAATGGTTATCGTACGTCTGGCAGTTTAGTACATTGATAGCTGGGAAAAGATTTCAAATAATTTCTATTCTAAATCATGATATTATTCATATGTTAAATCCACATCTACATATTCCTTATTAGTGTACCGTTTGGGGATTAATATGTGTTGATAAAATGTTGGAGTTATTGAAATAAGAGAAATATGACCTTGTGTTATTCCGAATAATCTTCGCCGCGGGTTTAAACAAGTGTTATTTTTATATGATACTAGCTACACCCCACAGACTAAATGATAACCTTTTTTTTCCATATAACTCCTTCCTATGTACGTATCTCACTTTATTTCTATGTATCTCTGGGGGTTCCTGATAAAACTGGAAATATTTGAAATAAACTGAAATATGATAATTTCTATAAACTATTATAAAAACTTTTTAAACAATTCTTAATAGCTTGAACAGGCCTAATAAAATTTATGGTACCGATATTGAAATACTATGTATATTACTGAGTTAATATATATAATATTGAAATGAATATTTCCCACTTACAAATACGTATCAGCGCCCAACGGGCCCTCCGGGGATTGACGTCGAGTTGCCACTGGTTGTCCCCTACTAGTCCGGCAGCTTAGTGAAATGATGGGGACAAAGCCGGATAAAAGCACCAAATTTTTTCAGGCACTCTACAGGCTCCTACTATGATTTTGAGAGGGGAGACAAAAGATCCCATCACTCAGATGGCTATAAGGAACGCTTCTTTATTATTTTGACATTTCCCCATGTGGAAATTGGGTA
>JACEEZ010003114.1:0-15000 GCA_016584305.1 Chionoecetes opilio
AAAGGGATTACAAGTTTCCCCGAAAACAAACATGCCGCAAAACATTAATGATGAAAATATATACAATTATATTACGAAAATCAAAAAGGTAATGTTGTGCGGGTGTGGTAAAATTTTATGTATAGGGGGGAAATGTTTTTAGGGATAAAAAATAAAAAGTGTATGGGGTTATTTTTATGTTTAGGGGGAAATGCAGGATTCAAATGGTGGGGGGCGGCCAATATATGAGACACGAACAACGATGAGCAATGTTTTAGAGTAACGGCAATTGAACGGCAGGGTTTATTACTTTGATTTGTGAGGAAGAGAGAGATCTGCCAGGGCCAGTTTCCTCTACTTACAATTAATACTAAACTTTGGTATTTAATCCAACTGTACGCTGAACTTCCACACTTACTGTTATCCTCCACTCACTCCTTAACCCTTAATCTTACGGTAAGTTTTGGTATCAACTTAATAGTGCTGGCCGAGGACTTCTAAATCCTTACTACCAAAGTTAATAGGTAGGGGGGAAAAATTCGAAATAGGCCGACGCTTAGGAACTCCCATCGCCTCTTCAGAACTATCGAATGCGAAAATAAGGTCTTTATATAAAAATTACGAACGCTTCTTTAAAGTTACAATTAGGTACTATATAGGCGCTGCAGAGCTGAACATGTGGCTACATAGACCTACAGACCTAGTTTTGAAGAAGCATTATCTTGGCCATTATGGGCGTCCATACGGCCAATCCCTATTCTTCTTTACTTATTTGGGAGCAGGAACAAAAAAAAGCGGATATAATTTAGTTTCACCAACCAACGAGTTTCTGATGCGCCCTTATGTGTTTTTCTGGGTGTTTTTGTGTTTTGAATGAAGCTGCTAACCGTTTTCTGTCGCATTATTTTTTTTGTTTTTTGTTTTTTGGTTAGACAAAGTTCTGTTTTTTTTTTTTTTTTTTTTAGTTAGGTAAAGGTTAGGTGAGGTTAGGTTAGGTTAGGTTGTTTGGATAGGTTAAAAAAGTTAGGGTCTAGGTTAGGTATAGGTACAAGTTAGGTTAGGTTTAGGTTCATTTTTTTTTTTTGTGTCATTTTTTGTCAAAAAAACAAAAAAAAAAAAAAAAAGGCGACTCAGAAAAGAAATCAAACGGTTAGAAGATTAATTCCAAAAACACATAAAAACACACCAGAAAAACATAAAGGCATCAGAAAAAATCGTTGGTTGGGTGAAACTGTAAATAAATTTAACCAAAATAACTATTTAATCAGCTATTTGAGAAAGTGGTGGTCATGGCTTTGAGTTACTTAACCGTAGAGTAGACAAAATGCTAGCCACATGTTAGTAGAGTATGTTAGAGTTGAGATGAGGCTATAGAGGTAAAGTAGGGGAAATATTCTTTTGAAAACTAATTGCACCACAGAAAAAACTAGGGAAATATTAAGGAGAACTGGGTATTTCTGCCGTCCTTGCTACTCGCGTTTTCTGTATAATTTAAAAATCCCCCAGGTAGTGATGATACTATGATAAAATTCTAGGAAACAAAAATTTAGAATCTATATTTTCACTAGTAACCAGTAGAAAAGTTGATTCGCCAGTGACCGGCTGTGAGTCTTCGCTGTCACTGCAGCCAGCCTGGCCGGCCGCGCCCGGGGGCGACCGCTACACCATTAAATTTGATCAAAAGCCTAAACAAACAAAAATAAGGGGATAACCAAAATATAGCATAGACCTAAAAATAGCTTAAACATAACCTGAAACCAACTAAACGTTCACCCAATTTAAACCTAGCCATCATCCATATGAACTGTTTATGAAAACAAACTAACAGAGAAAATATTCAATATAATCAATTCCAACACTTGCCTTATTGTTTATTTGTGGGGTATACTCGCCAGATACAAAAAAATGGCTAAAATGGTTTTCCATAATTTCTCTTCACAGCTCTTCACACACACACACAATTATTATATTGGTATTTGGCTGGACTTTAATTGTTGAATGGTCTACAGGGCAAGGGGCACGGACTTTCACACACACACACACAGCATAGTTTTACGTCAGCATTACCATATACTTAATATTATCTTCTCTCACCCATATACCAGCAATAGGACTGAACAGCTAGGCTAGGTTATGTGGTTAAGGTTATCTGCAGCTTAGGTTAGTTAAACGAGGCAGGGGGATTGCGGGGGGGGAGGCCACTCCCCATAGGTCAAGTTACGTTACCAACCACCAACCAGTGTCACCAGATTACTCAAATGTCAAACTCAGCTTCAGTGTTCTGGGAACAAGCGAGAGGAGGAAAAGTTTGCTGGCAATTAATGGAACATAGCTTTCTATTCTTCTTATCATATCTATACCAGTGGAACTTGTCGCCGAAACCATTTCTCACGTCGGCGAGAATCTCGGGTGGCGTCGTTGTCGGCGAGAGTTCCTATGGTTTCTAAAAGTGTAGATTGTGCGTTTAATTAAATTCTCACCGGTTTTTTGGCAGGAATATATTTTCTAGACTGTGACAGATAAATCAAGCACAACATCTAAAATTCAGGGGAAAAAATTTAAGTTTCCGTCCTCGAATTTCCGTGGTCGTCCAATTAACGAAAGTTTACCAATAAAAAGGGAGATTCTACTCCTACCCCAGCTACGTAGGGAAGTCTTAATACAATTCTCAGGGCAAATGACAGCTGGTAGGTCACATCACATCCAGGTCTTGTTTCCTACACGTTGTCAGATTGGAATAAAAGTAGTTCCATTACAAGGGGAAAAGCAGAGGAAAAGCCATCAGATAGGGAAAACTAGTACGGTCTGCATCTGGCTTTATTGGTACTCCGAAATCTCGTCGGACCCTCGTGTCGGGACGAGGAATTGTTGGTTAGACGAGAGCACAGTCTCATACTGTGGGCGAGAGTATACCCAGCCTCGACCGGGCACGTACTGAAGTTACCATAGTCTCGTCCGCTACAACAAACATTTTAATACACACAATGACAGCGTCCACACCCCTAACAACCTTGCCTAATGACAACGGCTTCTTTTACATGAAAGGAAGGCCGTTCGTGGATTGACGAAAAAAGGAAAAACACTCGCACGGAAAACCTTTATAATCGTCGATTTTTATACAATTCTTGAACCTTTTCTTCCTTGTTTAAAACAGTACTATGGCGTTTTATACTGGTTATCTAGTAATGATTTAATCTTCTCAAATATACATTTCTTCATTTTCTTAGAAGAATATATATTTTCTTTTCATGTAGGTAGTTTGGTTTTGTAAACTAACGCGTCCATAGGCAACGGGTTTTACACTCAAAAGTCTAGCAGGGAATCTGTAATACTTACACTCACCAAAGTGGATGAGGATGCATATGCATTTTCCCGTAATACCAACTTTTACACCTTAAACGGTAACACTTAAGAGTAAATATTAATTGTAACGTGAGGATCCGGGCCCGGGTTTGGGGACTAGTGGGGGGAGAACTGACGCCCATTGCGCACTACAGTCAGCGGGGAAGACGACCAGGAGCTTCTCGTGCATGCTGATTTAAAGACATGAAAACACCACCATGATGGCTCGACCATAAGACTAAAGTAATTTCACGAAAAATTACAATATTCGCATTTTGCTTGAAACAAACATCTTGAGGAATTAATGTGTACCGTCAACAGCACTATTAGTGGCCACTGCACTGATGTCACAAGGCGCCATATTATTACGAATTTTAGCCATTCACTACAGAACTTGTATGTGTCACTCAAGACATGTACACGTACGCCTATAGTGTTATGTAGATAATGTAAACTACGTACTGGTGCACGTGATGTCGATCTGTCAGGTGTGATGCCTAAAACTCGTAATGACTATGCCACGCCTGCGACATTAGTTAGTGCAGTGGCGACTGTGGCGAATAGTGTTATTAACGGTAAATGAAATGAAATTATCATTCATTTTCTTCATAGGTCATCACCGCATAACTTGTCTTCCCATTGAGAAAGAAAAGTAAATAAAACGCCGCGCTTTTTAAATATGTGTGCACTTTCTGCCCGGAGGACCGCCCACTGATCCCCCAGCCAATAGGAACGACGACAATGGGACGGGGCCAGTGCTGATGTATTTTCCGCGAGCATCAGGTTCCGTCTGACTGGCTAGTCTTGGACTGGCACCAGGATGGTAAACCGTCGCGAAAACGCGCTAATACTGTAAGGGTTCGTATGTTTGTGATCCGACTTGAAGAACCAGTGTTTTTTTTGTATTACATTATTTTTAACTTTGGCTATTATGTCTTTGTGTAGGTAAATCGTGCCTCTTCTGAAAATAGATTCCTTTTTTGGTTTGTAAATTCAAAGTATATAGTATCTTTCCCTTTCCGACCCCCGATTCGCTATGAAGTGGTGTGTTGTGTTTTAAGTAGTGCTCACCCCTTAACCAGGGATGGAAAAAGGAAACTAACACAACTTATCTCTCACGTCCCTTAGCTTCCGAAAGCAATACCGCCTAAAAGTAACATAACGCTACCCATTTCATGTTTTAATTGGAAAAAGTCTTGTAATAAAAGGGATTTAAGGCGCGAAAGAAGCGAGATTCATTAATTGTATTTTATTGACCATATTTTTTTCGTGGCATCCCATGGTTAAGACCATGAAAGGTTACTCTTCCTCAATTCGCTCTAAATTACTCATATAATCTCTCTCTCTCCGCTTCTCTTGTCCTCTCTCTTCTTCTCTTCAATGGTCGCATCATTTTTTTTTATAGATGAATGCTATTGGATGACGCTTGTTTTCAAATCTGCACCAATTTTAATGGGCCTCGCGGGAAAATGTTTGGAGCCCACCCTAAAAATTAATATTTCAGGCCATGCACCATTCGTGATGGTAGAAACTGGGTTCTGGGAACAGAGTAGCCCTACGAACAAGAAAACAAGTTGCCTCTGTCCAACGATGTCCATCACAGGGAGGTAGGGAGAGTTGCAGGTCTGAGTTGCCACATATGGACAGACTGTTCAGGAGGAGATTATGGGACAGTGCCCATTTGCATCAATCTCCAGTTAGATGATATCAAAACTGATGTTTCCAACATGAGTCAACTGATTTTTGTATACCCTGGTACAGGTACATCAAGGAGGGTGTAATAAAGATTTTAATGCCTTTCTGTGAGGCATTCAAAAAACGGACGACGAAGGCAGCGGATGTAGTCCGGACTATGGACGAGTGCTTTGAGAGCCATCAGATCAAGTGGGCGAGAAGGTCGGGTCGCTCTGCACAGATGATGCCACCAGCCAATACAGGGAATAGGTTTGGCTCTTATGCTTTGGTAAAAGGAGAGGATGAGGGTTACCAGTATCATCCCATGAAGCACTGTGTTCTCCATCGCCTATGCTTTGGTGTAAAGGAGAGGGTACCAGCTATCATCATGAACGCACTGTGTTCTCCCCAGCGCTATGTTTTGGTCAAGGAGAGGGTACCAGTCTTATCATGAAGCACTGTGTTCTTAATTGATATTGCTTTGTATAAAAGAGTCCTTCGCACACTCCCTATAAATATACCAAAAGCGATCCCCCTTTGGTTGTTGATATCACCCTCACAGTCTTTATGAAACAGCTGCTTTGCTGCTGCCGCTTGGGGGCCGCGCTCCCCCCCCCCTCCCCCCGCGCTGCCAGAGGGAATTTAAGACCCTTGCTTGTATGTCATATCTTGACTCCTGCTTTGGCTGCAGAGACGTTGTGCCTCACCTCAAATGAAGTTATATATGTATCTGTGGTCAAGTTGTGAATTTAATCCGGGTCGTCCGTCCTTTAAACCACAGCACAGAGGGGTTCAAGTTTACATTGTGAGGAGATGGGAACGTGAATATTCAAGTCCTTTCTCTTCCAACACTGAAGTGCGGTGGCTCTCACGTTGGAAAATCCTGACCCGTGTGTGCAATAGCTTCAAGGATGAGATTTCAAATCCCTCTGAGAGTATCGACATAAGTTTCGCTGCAAAATGTTGAGGGACGAAATGCTTCATCGGTGTCTTCTCTCTCTCTCCTATCTGGCAGACATTTTCAGCCATTTGAATTAAATCAACTGTCCATGCGAAGAGATGGTTTGCTAAACAATCTTGTTGTGCAGAGAGAAGGTAGAAGCCTCAAGAAGAAGCTTTCACTCTGGAAATCGTCGAATTACAGGGAAGGAATGTGGGGAAAAGCTTTCCTATCCGGAACCGAGATATTGGGCAGAATACGACAGTCCAGTCCCAGGATTGTAGAAAATATTGTTTGCTCACTCTCGCACCCTTGAGACCACCATGACAAAGTACTTTCCGCCGGATCATACATTTCACAGAATGGGATTCAGCAGCCCTTCTGACAGACCTGAGTGATGATGGACCAACTGGAAGGAGGAAACCTATTGAACTGCAGGGAACCGGGTTGTCAGAACAAATATTCCGTGGCATGTCATTGTCTGGCTTCTGGTTGTGATCAGTCACCCAGGGTAGCGTTTACCCTGGGACTGGCGAGGCCAGCGCTGGAGACTGATCATTCCATTGCTTTCATGCCGCGAGGATAGTATCTGCATCCTTGGTGTTTTATTTTTGGAGAGAATGAACAAAACAAATGATCAAAGCAGTAACTTCACTTCACATTACTTTAATCCCTGGGGTTGTGTGTAGCAACTGTAAATCGTCTGTAACCAGATATTAGTCAGAAATAGGGGGTGCCCTGGACTTTCTAGACCTGACCTCTGCAGGGGGTGCTGAGGTCTGAAAAGGTTAAGAAACGCTGTATTAGTGTTGTCCCAGCCTCACTTGGGGGAAAATTTTTTTTCGCAAAGAAAAAATCAAATCACAACCCCTATTTAATTCCATATTGAATAAAGAAAAAAATGGAACGCGCGCGGCCGGGAACGGAAAGTCATTTTCAGGTCAAAAGCCAAAGGCAAAGCTCAGAAAGAAGAGGACCAAAACTTATTAAGAGGGGAGGGTCCCCTCATCGACCTTGTTATTTGACCCTAGTTATGAATACCACAGATTATATATAAGAAACCATCCTCCCATGGTCGGGAGTGAGTTGAGACAGGCATTCTCAGGGGTTCATTTCGAACCACCCCCACCAAACCAACACAGTTTCTGCGTCTTGGTAATCATAACCTCAAAACAAAAAAAAAATGATACAAGTTAATATAAGGGTAGAGAGTAGGCCGTTCAGCAGTATAACACACACAAGGTGTTTGTGGGCCCTTCGGACCCATGTATGATGTTGTTAGTAGTAGTATCAGTATAGAAAACCCAATGTGATGTGCAAACTCCAATCGTGTTGTTGCTTTGGTCGTTGGTCACGGTCCAAAGTGCCTCGGGGGTTAGACCACGTTCCGTGTGATTCCCACGGGGCGCGCCAACACTTCGACGGCATCAGCACAGCAAACCCTTGGACCGGGCTGACGTAGAGTGGCCGTGGTTGAAAACACGGGTTGTGGCCAAAGTAGACTTCCCACGTGCTCTTGGTTCGGGCCCTGGCACTTGTTGATCGTCAGGCAAAATGCAACACGGATAGGACAAATTGCAGACGATGCAGCAGGACGAATCAGTGGCCAGATGCGCCTGCTGGATGATGGGTACGCGCGGGCCAGGTTAGAAGTCTGGCTCGGGCTCGGTTCCGGTGATGAACCCCTGCAGCTGCAGGCACGTTGGCAATAATGCCACGCACCACACATATGGGCCGTTTGACGATACGGGTTGGGCAGATTGTTGCGCAAACACCATTCACCGGTACCACCAGTCTTTAGTGTACCATGCCGTGCTATGGCAGACACCGGCATCAACAGACAGACAGACACACGGCATGTGTAGTATATTAGAATATCGATCCCAAGCACCCACACACACGCCCACACACACACACACACACACACACACACACACACACACAACACACACCAACTTGCTCCTTAGCGGATAAGGAGATACTAAATTTACACAGAAGTTTAACTATGAACTAGGAATTAATTAATCAATGGATTAAAAACTTAACAAAATTTAAACTTAATACTTTTCCAAAATAACTATATCCTCTTTCAAAATACGTCCTTTACAACAATCATCTCCTCAACGGTTCTTAGAGGGTTGAACTATTAAAAGTGTAACTCTACAAAATTCCTTGGGGGTCCTATATAAGATGAGAAAATTTGAATTGGAAGATTGCAGATAAAAATGATGATATTACCAAAAACTATCCCGAATGTGTGGCATAGTATATAAGGTAGTAATTCACTCAACAATCGAAAGCTATGATCAGGTAATATACACGAGCTGTGTTACCCTAACCTTATATATTGTGTGTCAGTATGGGCATGGTACTTGGCCATCCTCATTGAGCCAAATTAAACAATAGCACAAAACAAACTTTTGAGAGTATGTATATTTCATTGGGTAAATTTTGATTCTACAGCCAATTATATTCTCAGAACACAAGCTTCTAAATGTTTACTCTATCCAATAAATGCTTTTCTTTCTACTATACATTTGTTTAAAAGTATTTTCAAACAGAAAGGGAGGCTTCCATTTTTAATTACAAGAAACCATTTACAGCATCTAGAAACATAATAATGTTATTTGGTTATGTTCGCCATATTCAAACAACCTTCTCTTCAAGAACAGCCATCTTTTATTTTGGTCCTCAAATTTATGGAATACTTTACCCAACTGACGTGAAAACTCTGTGTTAATTCAGGAACGTATGGAAGTATTCCCTCAATTTAAATAAAACAATAAATAAAAAAAGTGATCCTATTCACGCAAATAAAATTTGTAGAAATCATACACTCAATATATAATGTAGTAGTGTCAAAGTTCATGGAATCTGTTTTTCTTTATCTTGTATATGATGTAACTATAAATGTCATATTTGAGCTCCTTCAAGCTAAATTGTATTTTTTTTATAGAAGATAATATATATCTGTCAAGGAGCTCTTGGCTCAGACAGATTCATTCACAATATTTATTTAATATGATGTAGTCTATAGGTATATTAATTGCTATGGACAATAAAACTTACTTACTGAATTACCTTCTATCCTACACACACAAAACACACACACACACACCACCACAACACACACACACAACACAAACACACACGCAGAGGGGACACGCACACTCAGGCAGAGCAAATATTGTGCCAATTCAAAAGGGGGAGGACAAAGAAGAACCATTAAAATTACAAGGCCAGTATCATTAACAAGTGTAGAGTGGACAAAAAATGTGTGAAAAAAAATTGTGAAGGACAGAGGTTGAAATATTTTGGAAGAGACAAACACACTCGCAGGTGGCAGTTTGGATTTAGAGGAGGAATGTCATGTACAACGAACTTATTAAGCATGTACTCGAGTGATCGATTGGACACAGGAACAAGAGAAGGGTGGGTCGATTGAATATAGTCCTGGACCTAAAGAAGGCATTTCTTTGACAAGAGGTACATCACACGAGGACTGCTCTGGAAGCTAGAACATGTTAGGATGATTGGAAGGTGGTTTTGCCTGAAGGGATGGAAGACTTTTTGAGCAACAGAGAGACGAGAAACAGTAATAAAAGATAAAGAAAGTCAGAATGGTGCAGGGTGATAAAGTGTGAAGGAAGTCCTCAAAGGAATCAGATTGGCCCCAGTGATGTTCTTGGTCTATTTTGTAAATGATATTGAAAAGGGAATCGGTTTTGAACAGTATATGAGTTTATTCGCTGATGTGATGCTAAATTACTAAGAAAAGTTAAGAAAAGGAATAGAGGACTGGTGAGTATTTGCCAAAAGGATCTAGATAAGAATTTTTCAGATGGAGTCCCCCCAATTATGGAAAGAAAATGGAGTAAGTAGTTTAATGTGTCTAAAAAGTGTTAAAGTGATGGAAATGGGCAAGTAGCCCCAAAAAAAAAAGAGACAAGAGAGGAAAGTATTCGATGGGAAATCTAAGGATAATCATAAACAAAGGTCGAAAAAGATTATGGGGGAGTATGGATTTACGGAATTAATTTGTCATCTGAGAAGTATACAAACAAGATCACTAGGAGATACCTATCAGTTGCTGACGGAAAGTTATAAGAATGGATTTCAAATATCTGGATGAAGAAGATTAAAGAAATTGATAACATCTTGATTCGACCAAGGTTTGGAAATATGCGTCAGTGATTTGGTCACCACATAAAACCGAAGGATATAAGGAAGATTGAGAGAATACAAACGAGCAGCCACCAAAAACAAATGGCTCCCAAGCCTGAGAGATAAACCATATGACGGGAAAGACTTTAAAGACCTGAAACTCCCAACCTCTTTGAGAAAAGAAGGAGAAGGTGAGATTTTATAGCATGTATAGGAGGCTAGGGGGACAGTAACCGCCACGAATTTTCCATCTGGAAAAATCCCCAGGAATGAGCGGCGGGTCGGGGTGGGGGGGGATACGAACGCTGGACCACTGAATGGTGCGGGGACGCCCTAACCGACTGAGTCCATTCAGGCGGTATCAGGCGGTGTGTGTGTGTGTGTATGTGTGTGTGTGTGTGTGTGTGTGTGTGTGTGTGTGTGTGTGTGGGGTGTGGGTGTGGGACCTGGGTGTGGCGTGCGCACGTGTAAGTGTGTGGGTTGTGGGTTGTGTGTGTGTGTGTGTGCTTTGTGGCCTGGTGTGGTGTGTGTGCGTGCACGCCCGACATGCTGTTTAATACGTTTATTTGCACCATGCATTGTATTTAGTATAAACTAAATCGCGTCGTTTGTATAACATTGTGTTTGTGTGTCAGTGTATTTTGTCAGGAACCAAATGTAAGGGAGAGGGTAACTATTTCATATTTCAAATCAGACTCTCTCCTGACCAACTCTCTACATATCTTATTTAGCATATCATCTGATTATTTACGAAACCAAAAGTGGTTCTCGGTAATGAATAATAATTTCCTTACATGTTTACTTTAGTGGATATTCCATAAAATATGTTGCGAGGAAACCCACACGTGCGTGGAGACATGCCAATACATCTGCCAAATACGAGAGCTTTTTTATGTTAATTATCATTATTACTTTTATTTCCCCAAGGAATTTTTCTTGCAGCAAATATGTATTATATAACTTGACGTTGACCTCTTATCCCTTATCAATGCCATAAAAAAAAAAAAAAAGTTTCGGATCGTAGATGTCACATTTGCTTAATTAATTTCGTCCCTGGAATTATGTTCTTCCATCTTGTCGAAAATGTTAGAATTATTCAGTAGGCCAGGACCGTTTGGCCTTTAAGTGGCTGATGAGCATGTAAAGTGATTTTTATTTTACAAAAAACTTTAAGATGAACATTTAGATATTTTAATTTGTGGACAACCCAAATATGTGGAAGGTGAAGTGAAAATATGAGAAAAAGGCACAGTCGCCTCCAAGCTGTCTTACCTTAATAAATAGTAAACTACAGGTGGTTTATTTGCTGGACACGTGCGGGCGTGCCTGTGCGTGGCGTGCGATGGGTGGGTGGGTGGAGTGGGCTGGGTTGGTGGGTGTTGTGTGGTGTGTTGTGTGTGTGTGTGTGTGTTGAAGCCTGTGTATTTCACCTGTTTTACTCATTTTGTCCTAAATAAGTGGTTGCCGGTACAGTTTTTCAGGAACACCAAAGCAGTTGTTATGTTGGTTTACGAGTGTTGTTATAAATCATGGGGAAAAGAAGAATGACTAAAGTTTTTGTATTGGAGTTTAAAAATAAATAATTTGCTATACTTTTCACTGTGAAGGACTCAAGAAGCCTCCTTACAACGCACGATAAAAATCTTGGGATGGAAGCTTAACATCCTTACAGTAACATTTTTCTTTTCACTTTTAGCTTCGAATTTGTTTTTTAACTTTTCTTACCTGGAAAAGCCAACTTTCTGTGTTGCTTCCCACAGTTTCCATTTTGGTATTTTGTTTTTGTTTTCAGGATTGCTACGTCCTACGTGTGGTCGTGACTGGAGCACTTAAGGGACAAATCTTGTGTTATTCTAGGTGATTTGGCCTTTGGTCTATACAAAGGACAACTCTTACAGTTATTATGTCTTGGGTACCACCTTCTTGTCTGTCTGGTGAGGCGCGATAGACGTAGGAAATTTTCAGTCCCTGTTGAAGGCATTGTCTGCCAAGGATTAAAGACATCACATTGTATGTCATCACGTACTTAAAATTTCCGGTATTGGGAACTTGATGGAATTTTGCGTACCCTTAAAATGTTCTTGAGAGAGGATCTATATCACGTCAGCGATGTAGGGGAAAAAGAGTTGTTGAAGGCCTGTTGTTCTACCTTATGGTCGCAAAATATATAAGTGTCCACTACAATTTCCGGTATGTGGGAACTTGATGGAATTTTGGCCGTTATCCCTAACTGTATCTTTGGGAGAGATTCCAATATCGTCCAGCGATGTCGAGAAGCGAGTGTTGTTGAAGGCCTGTTGTTCTACCGTGTTTGGTCCCGCAAAATATAAGTGTCTTCTAGTTAGCCTCATGTATGTATGGTGGAGGATCGAAGTGAATTCCCCTTTGCTCTGAGTACTCCGTTTCAGGATCCTGGTCAAGTTACTCAATCTGTAGCTATGGAAAAAAGACTTATCAGAGCGTAGTTTGTCGCCCTTCAATGACTGAGTTGTGGAGTAGACATTGGCAGGGTACGATTAACTCCTATGTGAAGTTTACTGTTTTTTTATCTTGGGGTTGGATCTTAAGTTTCATTCATTAGTATCGCCATGTTTACATTTACGTTGATGGTATAGAGAGAGTACGTTTAGCCTCCCTACCTAGTACGTGTCAGTGTGCGGTTACCACAAATGCTAAAAAGTGTCGCAGGTATCCGATTATATCGTGCACTTAAAATCCACGTGTAAGCTTAGTGGCTAATCCCTGTGCCGCTTTAATGCAGTTCTTCTATTCTAAGGGTTCTATTATGACACCTTTCACCCCTTTATCATGACCTTAACCCTTACGCGGCGGGCGACTCTTTACTTCCCCGTGCACACCAGCCGGGCTAATTTGCTCTAAATCGTCTCTTTTCAGCGACAATTTGTAAAATAACTACTGAAGCTATACGGAAGCAAAAAGAATCGTCGTTTAGCTTAATTTTTCTACTACGTTATGCAAGTATAAATAACTTTCTAGGTACTCTGGATACCTCACAGTGAGGTGATGAAGTAAAGTATTTTTCGCGTCTCACGAGGCTTTCTGAGCTGATCGCCGTTCGAACGTTTGTGTACGGTCAAGGCTTTGGCTTCTCTTTCTAGCCATACACATTGTATTGATTCTAGTAACTGTTCATTGTATTATCATTATCACTATTATCATCATTATTATTACTAGTAGTAGAAATAGTAGTAGATTATGTAGTAGTAGTAGTAGTAGTGGTAATAGTTGTAGTAATAGTAGTAGCCTAGTAATTGTAGTTACATCATTACTATGATGATTTAGTAACTGATCATTTCATTCACACTCTTATCATTCTTATCATCATTAAAATAACTACTATTATTATTTTTATTATTATTATCATTATGATTATAAATATTATTATTATTTTCGCTATTATTATTATTATTATTTCTATTTTATTTATTTTTATTATGATTATTCTTTTTTTTCTTATCACTATTACTATCATTATCATATGTTAATTACGTAATTATTTTAAGTAGTGGTAGTAATAGTAGTAGTAGTTGTAGTGGTAGTTGTAGTAGTAGTTATAGCTGGCGACGTGGATATTTTGTTGACCCCTTTTTCCTTATCGTCTTATCTCGCCATTTATCTATCTTCCCCTTGCACGGATATCACTCATCAGTCATCACCAATCTTTCCTTCGTTTCCTTCCACTCTGCTCATCAGTTTTCTTTTTTCTCTCGTTTCCCCTATTCAATGCTTTTAGAGGCATAAAAATTAGACGTCGCTTAGACGGTGGAGACTGCTCAGTATATAGGCTGACGGAAGACGACATTCTGCGTCTATATATATTGGCTCCTCATGACAAACTGAGGCATATCATGCGGAGTATATGGTATCCTTACAGAGCTGGAGGGTACTGTAGAGGTCAAAATCAGGCGAAAATTAATAAGGCGTAGCACTTCCATGTCGCGAAAAGATAATACCCTCTCATCACGACAGTTTTCGGGTCGGCCGAGGACTGCGCTATGAGGCACGTGTCGGGACGAGTAATACCTAATATTTCAACATAGACATCATATGTGCGGTGGAATTTACTCCCATTTACTGTAATACATATCTACACAACAAGAGGTTGCTGTAGGGACCAAAATTGGGCAAAAATCTTAATGACGTACTGGTACGTCACCCGCCTTCCTCGCCCACCCTACTATGGACGTATGAGTACGTCACCCGCCGTGTAAGGGTTAAGAGAGCTCCCATATCGATCCTACACAGGACTGGTTAAAAGAAACAAATGCTATTGTCTACTTGATCACTGCACATTGTTAATGCTTACTTCACTGGCGGTCACACGTCACGACTATCACATGCATTATATTTTTGTCTTTCTTCTGCCTTTTTTTGCAAATGAAAAATAAATTTCTCACTTTTATTTGGTCTTGTTTCCGAATGATTTTTTTAGTTTATGAATCTGCCACATGAAGGTGTCCAGAATTACATTGCATCCTTTGTTCGGCCGCCTCTCCCTTCCGAGCAGTGACGTATATAGGGGGGAGAAGAGGGGGGTGGGGGCACTCTGCTATGGCCCCCTCCTTTTGTCCCAAAGGGATGAAAATTGTTTTATCATTGAATATCAAATTAATGCAATATATCCCCTCTGAGGCCTCATAATGCCCCTAAAAATTCTTGATTAAAAAAAAAAAATTTGACCCCCTCCTCAAAGCTCCAGCTGTAGAGGCCTGCTTCGCTCCCCCCCACCCCCTTAAAACAATCCTGGATTCACATCTGTGCCCTCCCCCCCCATTTCCAAGGACCTACATACGCCACTGCTTCTGAGTTCTTCACTCCTTCTTATTCAAATATGATCTTGAAGTTTGAGGCAAATTTTCTTACATTATTGTATCAATTAA
>JACEEZ010003114.1:20000-22500 GCA_016584305.1 Chionoecetes opilio
CCCAAAAAAATTCATTTCTGGTATTTCTACCAAAATGACCACCATTTTAAAAAATGGCTGCCTTTTTTTTTTTTTGGGGGTTTGAATTTTTATACTTATACTAGTAAAAGAATTTTCCCGTTAAACATGCAATAATAAAGTTGACAGTTTTTTTTTAGCCCCTGATCGTTTTGAGTCCTCAATTTTCTTATTGGCAAAAAATGCAAAATTTTTTTGGGGAAAATTATAATCACCTCTCAACTGCTGTTCGTGTATGATCTTGCAACATTCAAGGAGGTTTGACAAGCAAAAAACATTGTGCATGGTAGCCTCGACTTTTACATGGCATTTTGGGGACTTACAGGGCTGTTTATTTGAAAGTGCATCTTATCAACTTTAGTAATTTATATTCATCCGGGTTTTATAGCTTTTTTTATAAAATGTAATTTCTTGACTTCTTTACTATCTTTTTCCTAACCTTGTTTGCAATACCAGTGTCATCATCTTCTGCACGGGAAATTGCGTGAACATCTGTCCCTTTACTCTAAAAGGCTAATATGAGGCAATACAGGGGAACACAAAAACTACAAGGTCCTTAAAAAAAGTGCGCAGAATTTCTGCTATTAGCTTTCTACGGGGCCTTCATTTTCTATGTACAAATTGAACGATAAACTGATTTCCAAAATTGTACTGCTTCCCTTAAGATACTGATAACAACCTGCAAACCTTTACCCAATCAGGCTTATTCCCTTTGGCTTCCTTTACCGCAGCAGGGGTTTGCTACTTGACTAAAGTTGGTACGACATGCAACATGGTAGCGGCATCAGCTGCGTGAAAATCATGATAGCTCCACTCCCCCCAAATTTCCGAACTTGTGCTGCCCAGCATCACAGTTCATCACAGTTCATCACATTTTGCAAGGTTTCTGCTTAAGGGACTTTTTTCTTTTTGGCCTGTTAACTTGTCTCCCGAGATATCTAGTTTCCATCTTGTGGAGTTTGGGGGCCCTTTCTTAATTTGGCAATCTTCTCCACAAAAATACATGCTCAAAAAAATTGAACTTTCATTTGTTCAAAAACGTCTTGCTCTTTTCAGGTGCAGATCGCTTCTTCTTCATCTTCCTTTTGGCCCTTTCAGGGCCCCTTGAACCTCTTTTGGTGAACTATTTTTCACACTGAGCTTCACATGCCCTTCAAACTCAGATCCTTGTCTTTATCTATTGCAACGCAGTTTCTGATGTTTTCATTTTTTGTATATTTTACTGATTTTATGATATTTTCTTCCTTGTTTTAGCTTTATCAAGACTCTTTCTTTTTCAATCGTGCATTTAAATTTCCAAACCCCAATAGCATTCTTCCTCCATCTGGCTTTGTTTCTATACATATACACTTCTTGAAAATTTTAAAACTGTGCAATAACTTACACTAGTACCAATCTAACACCTAGAACTTTGGGCCCTTTTAAGGGGCCGGGGGTTTTATCCTTTTACCACCTTTAACATATGCACTTTCTGTATGGGATACAACTAGGTTCCACATTTTTATGTACTACCCTACCCCGACGTTCACCATGCCTTTAAGCCCCTGCGATCTGACCCCATCCGAATGAATTAAGCCCCTTTTTTCTTGGCTCGTCCTCCCCGCGTTGGGACACCCTGTTTTCGGGTACGGTATCTAACTTAAATGGGGCAAATTAGTAACATTTGGGACACTAAGTTACTCTTAATAAACTTGAACCCCATGCTGGGTTTTTCACAGCAGTGAAGTCACCAGTGTGCCCGGTATGCAAGGACATTCATCCTTTATGATAAACAATAAACGAAAATAAAATGCCACCAACAAATGGATTGGGGATTACGAGGAAACAAACCTGAGGATCATCCCTATACATATCTAGTGAATATAGCATGTTCGGGGCATCCCTATTTTTTAACATTTTTTTATCAAAAAACTATACACCCCCTCCCTTCAATAATTTTTATGAGAAATGTCAAAATAAAATCTATAGTAAATTAACTGTCGAATCATACATCCTCAAATTACGATTTGTAACATTCAAATTTTATATTTGTTGGGGACCATTTTTTTTTTAAAAGCTGGCCATTTTTAAATTTTAAAAATACCAAAATAATTTTCTGGATCAAAATACCCGGAATTTATGTATTGGTTTACCCTCCCCTTTGAATTTTCAAGGGATGTAGGTTTTTATGTATTTTTGAAAAAATTTTTGGCGGCCATTTTGTTTTATCCTAATATCTCAAATTGCCCAAGGTGCCAGCGAGCCAAATTTATTTTTCAAACCGGTAGTTGGAAATAAAAATCCCTGAAAAAAAAACTCAAGACCCCAAACAAGGGTTTAAAAAAAAAATGTACTTTTGGCTGCCGGCTAATAGTGATGCAGTTTTGGTGTCCCACGCGGCAGGGGCGGGTTTCCCGTGTTCCTCCCGGGACTGAAATCCCCCCTTTTCCCACCCCACCACCCTGGGGTGCGGGGGTGGCGGGTACCTTTTTTCCCCCGACAC
>JACEEZ010003114.1:27500-35000 GCA_016584305.1 Chionoecetes opilio
GTGTGTGTGTTGTGTGTGGTGTGTGTGTGTGTGTGTGTGTGTGTGTGTGTGTGTGTGTGTGTGTGTGTGTGTGTTTCGAATGTACCAGTTTATATCCATCTCTACTACTACTACTAGCACCACCACTTTAAATGATGTTAAAGTAAAATTAAGTGAAGTTGATGTATTTTCGGTATTAAGTATGAACATTAGAAGTCTAGCTAGTAATCTCCAAATATTAATTGATCAGTGTTTAACCGATAAGGATAAATTTGATGTGATGGGGTTCTCGGAGACTAGGTTAGATAATAACATCGAAGCATTGTATGTTTTAAAAGGTTATGATATGTACGCAATGAACAGAAATAGGAAAGGTGGAGGTGTGTGTATATATATATCCAGTAGGTATAGTTCTTGTATCATTAAGGAGTGTTGTATGATGGAACCATTTTTTAGTGTGTCTGTGTACAAGTGAATAATGGTAAGGAAATCAACTTGTTTGCATCTGTCTATAGGCCGCCAAAGGGGAACATCCCTTGAATTTCTTAATGCTTTAAAGACAATATTTGATTATACAGCGATAAAAAAGTACAACAAAATATTTTTTCTGGGGGATGGAACTTAGATTTACTTAAAGCAACTGAATCAGGATCTTTGATTTCATAAACGTTATGTATGCACATGGCTGCTTCCCATTAACAACAAAACCCACGAGTTACTGAAAACTGTGCCTCATTAATAGATCATATATGGACCTCACATCTGGAAAATAATATAAACAATTACATAGTATTTTACGAAAAAACAGATCATTTTGCAGTATACTCTCAGTTTAGAAAAGTTGTAAATAAGTGTGATGCATATGTAGAAAGAAGATTTTTTTCTGACATCAATATCAATTTATTTGCAGAAGAAATATCACATGAAAATTGGTTGCAAATTATAAATATTAACGACGCAAATGTTTGCATATGATAAATTTCACAGATTATATAAAGATAAATTTTTATCTTGTTTTCCATTAAGAAAAATTAAAGTTAAACGTTAAAAACGAAAGAAGCCCTTATATAACTGCAGGATTAAAAAACTAGTATCCAGGAAAAAACACAGACTTGAAAGGTTGGCATCAAAATGGCCATTGTCATAGGGACCAAGATATAAAGCTTACAGGAACAAGCTGGTAACACTACTTCGAGCTGCAAAAAAACAAATATTTTCAAGATAAATTTAAGAGTGAACAAGGTAATAATAAATCAATTTGGAATACAATAAATAGTCTAATGGGCAGAAAAAAAGTCAATCATTGTAATGAAATTAAACTGAAAAATAGTAATGGCCTCACTGCAAATATTTTTAATGAACATTTCTTAAAAAAAGCTGGTTCCCCACCGCAACAAACAAGTGCACAGCAAAACTCTCCCTCTCAATTTTTCAATAATCCATCGGAAATTTCTTTTTACCTTTATCCTGTTACTAGGGAAGAGGTTAATCAATATTTAAAATCTATAAAAGCAAACACAGCACCAGGATGTGATGAAATTCCACCAAAACTGCTCCAACTTACTGCACAACACATTGATGTCCCTCTCACCCACATAATCAATCTATGTTTCCAGCAAGGATGCTTTCCGGACAAACTTAAAATTGCTAAAGTGATACCAATATTTAAATCTGGTGATGATGATGATGAAAATAATATAGACCCATATCTATTTTACCCTCGATTAGTAAAGTTTTTGAAAAAGCTATTGTTCATAGATTCAAATGGTTTTTGGGAAGATTTTAAATTATTATCTGATAATCAGTATGGAATTTCGCAATAACAAGTCAACAGAGAAAGCCATAATGAAATTCACAAGTGAAATTTATAGTAATTTGGAAAGAAAACACTATGTTGCAGGCATATTCATGGACTTATCTAAGGCATTTGATTCACTGGACCATAAAATATTAATAGATAAGCTAAATAATATAGGAATAAGAGGAACACCATTAAAGTTATTTTCAAGTTATTTGACAAATAGGAAACAAGCTGTATATTGTAATAAGAAAACATCAGTGCTGAAAACTGTTGACAGGGGAGTACCTCAGGGATCAATACTGGGCCCATTGCTGTTCTTGGTATTTATAAATGATATTTCCAATGCCAGTAATAAATTTAATTATGTTCTTTATGCAGATGACACCAATCTGCTCTTACAGGATAACAACTTAGATCACTTGAATGCGGTGTTAAATACTGAACTAGAAAAAATTAGTAAATGGGTTTCAGCTAACAAATTAAAGGTAAATATTACAAAAACTAATTATATGCTATTTCAAAATCGATCTGTAGTATACAACATGGGTCCAGTTATATATGGATGGGTGTGAACTAAAGAGGGTTGCATGTACAAAATTTTTTGGGGGTTATCATAGATGAAAACTTGAATTGGAAAAATCAATTCAATCAGTCTGCTTAAAATTGTCAAAAAACTTGTGGAATATTATACAAAATTCGTTACAATTTAACAACTGATGCTTTAAAAAGTATATATTATTCCCTGTGTTATCCTCTTATATATATTGTGTGTCCATTGGGTTGTACGTGGCCGTCAAATGTAAAGGAAATTATTGTCCTCAGAAGAAACTGATCAGAACCATTAACATATAGAGGAAAACATGACTCTACACACTTTTTATTCAATGAGTTAAAATTACTAAAATTTGAATTACTACTTAAATATTTTTGTCTTCTCACTGTTATAATGATTTAAATGATAATAGTAACAACAGAAAAATATTTAGAATGATTCATCACAGCCTAGGTACCAGAGGTAACAATGTTAACTTGTTATGTCCACAACCAAGAACAACACTGTACAAATTTTCTATATATTGTTTTGGCCCGAAATGTTGGAACGCATTACCAGATGACATCAAAACAGCAAATAATCTCAATATATTTAAATTTAAACTTAAACAGTATTTATATAATTTACAAAGTCAAGTTCTTATAGATTGAAAATGAAAATACAGTAAATTTGTGCTCCTGAAAATTTAGGTACTTTTTTTTTTATAAAAAAAAACATGTTTTCAGTGAGTTTATATTTTTGTATGTTAATCTTTATTTGTAAATTATTGCCGTCATCGTATTCGCATTTAGATTATGTTAACTGATTTTATGTCTGCTAAGGAGCTCATGCTCAGCAGACTAATGCCTATAAAATGTGTATATATTTATTTATGTGTATATAATTGGTATTTGGCAATAAACTCTATAAACTATAAACCACCACCATCTCTACTACTACTAACTCTACTACTACCACCACTACTACTACCACCACCACTACTATATTACTACTACTACTACTACTACTACTACTACTACTACTACTACGTATACTACTACTACTACTACAACAACTACTACTACTACTACTACTACTACCACTATTACTACTACCACCACTACTACTACTACCACCACTACTACCCCCACTACTACTACTACTACTTATATTCCTACTGCCACTACTACCACTACTACAACTAACTACAAACACTTCAATATTTTTTCCTTTCATTTTTACCCATATAATTTTTTTCCTCCATTATATCTATAGAATACTTTCCTCCCTTTCCATTCCTCTCCCACACCTTCATGCCCTTATTTTGTTGTCAATCATCACAATAACAAACCTTTACATTCCTCCTCTTCCTCCTTATACAACCTTGAAATACACGCACTTACACATGCCTACACACTTACATACATATATACAGCGAGTGAGTATAATCCGCGAATCTCAAAACCGCGAAAACCACCCGCGTACACCTCACGTTCTCATGGACAGCTAAAAGTAGGCAAGTCACTATTAACATCAGCCATAAGTCAGCGGTAAGTCAGGTAAACAGTCTGACTTATCCCGCTCCTGAGATAAGCCGGAGCGGGAAGAGGAGGAGGAGGAATACAAAGGAATACAAAGGAAACACAAACAGCAACAGACCGATAGGTCCTTACAAGACTGTTTGCTTTAACTACACTACACTAACTAGATAATAAGAGAGAAAGGATAGGAAGTAGAAGGCTCCTCCCCACCCACCCATCCCTCCAGCCGAAGCTGGCCGGAAAAGAAGTGATACCATGCAATATAGAAAAACTGCATGGAATTTGTGAGGAAAGTTGAAAGCTGTAATCTATGGCTAACTACTACTAGTTTGTGGGGGTAGGTTTAGTGCTTGATAGATAGGTCATGTTATGTGTGTTTTGTAATGGTGTGAACACAGTGTGGAGGTTCAAGGGGTAGTGCGGTAGCCTTGCCTGGCGCTTTCTTGGGAGGCAGCAGTCAATAGGCCCCAGCTCCGTTCAACCCACGGGCGGATTGTTTTACTTTCCATGTAGGACCCCCGTACACTTAAATGCCTCCTGCAGCAGTGCCCCCCCCCGGGTACCTTAAATCCCGATGGTGGGCCAACTGCCCCCAGGACCCTAACTAAAACCAAAAGCCGTCACAGGTCGAGAGTATATGGTAACCTTTAAAACTCGGGGCATCTGTGTGGGGTTATGAGGTCGATGTAGTTTTGGTGTGGGTCAGTGGGGGAAAAGTTCGGGGGTTTTGGTGGGGGCCCCTTTCCCGGGGCGCTTTTTTGGGAGGCGCAGTCAACGGGGGCCCCCAGCTCCTTTTTCAATCCCTGCGGTGGGGCCTTTCCAAGTAGGCCCCGTCCCATTTTAAACCCCCCTGCAGCGTCCCCCCTTTGGTATAAAAACCCGAGGGTGGTCACTAAACTGACAGGGCCCTTACGGGGGGGGCCAAGCCCGTCACAGGTCAAAGTTTTTAGTAGTAAACCTTTTCCCTGGGGGCTGTCTGAGCGTGGGGGGGGGGGTTTTGGTAACGCGACTCTAAATTCATTTTACGGAAAGAAGTAAGTTTGGGGCCCGCGAGAAAAATTTTATTTTTCCGAGAAAAACCCGTGAAAACCCGGGTTTGATATAAAATATTTATCGGGGCAAATTTTAAATGTTTCCTATTTTTGAGCTTACTACGTTGACGGCACCCCTTTCCCCTTACGTTTACAAACGGTTTGTGAAAAAAGAAATTTTGCTTTCGTTCTTTTAAAACCCGTTTTAAGTATTTTAAACCCGTTTTTCTAGTTGACTTAAACCGGGGTCTAGCGTGAAAAGATTTTTGGGATACTTTTCGTAAACCCTTGAAGATTTTAAAGGGACTTCGAGGGGTCACCTCTTTCCTTCGTTTTTTTAAAGTGGAAAAATTTTTAAGTTTTTTTTGAGCCGATTTTCGTACGATATTTTCGAAAATCTAGGTATCTTTTTTGGTTTTACTTTTGCGCTTTTATTTTTTCTAGTTTATCTATTTTCCCTTTTTTTTAATAAAGGGGAAACCCGAAATGCACAAAAGTATTCTAGATGGGGGCGAAAAACGAGTTAAAAAAAGTGAGTATAAAATTTATCAATTTGAAAATGAAAATTCGTCCAATAAAGCCAAACCCTTTTTTTGCCCGTTTTTAAATACCCCTATAATTTTTTTTTTTCGGGTTGAGATCTTTCGAGATTATAACGCCCCAAATCTTTTTCTTTATCAACACTTTTTAGTTGGGAAAACGTTCATTTCCCTAACTTTATTTTTGGGGTGTTTTTACCGATATGTAGTACATGACATTTTTCAAGGTTTAAATTTATTTTGCCTGTTTTTTGGGAAAAATTCTGTTAGGGGTGTTTAAGTGTTTTTTTGAGTGGCCCCTGAGATTCTGTAGAGGGTATGTTTGTGATTTTTTGTGTCATAGCCCAAAATTTTTAAAATTTCCCGCCCTTTTTTCCCTCCTCAAAGTCATTTAGTATATTAAGAAAGGATAGGGGCCCAGAACGATCCTTGAGGGAAAACCACTATTTTTCAAATGGTCCAGTCAGAAGTTTCCCTTTATTCCCCCCCTTTGTTTTCGATTTTACAGCCCTTTTTTTATTTCCCCTTTTAAAGATGGCCGTTTCCATGAGCTTTTTTCTTTGCAATGAGGAAAGCTTTTGAAGGGAAATTTTTCGAACGCTTTTTTAAAATCGAGGGAAAAATACGGTTTTACTGCCCTCGTGTTGTTTGTACATTTTGAATTTCACTATTGTTAAAAAAAGTTAAAATTTTTAGAGGATTAGCGTTTATTTCTGAATCCATGCTGGAAAACTTTGGTTTTTTGGGCTTTTCTTCTAAGAACTTAAAAAATTTTGTCTCTTTTGATGGGGTTCCATTAATTTTTTCCCCCAAAATGATTTTTTAAAATGAAATTTGGGGAAAAGTTTTCCGGGGCTGCGACTTGCTTCCTTTTTTTTAAAAAGGGTGTGACATTGCTAGTTTTTCCTTCGCCCCGGTACATTTCCGGGAATAAAGGGCTTTTTTAAAAAAAAGATGGAAAGTGGTTTTTTATTTTTTCTTTGCTTCTTTTAAAATGCGTGGGGGAAATTTTTGTCCGGAACCCCGCCCTTTTTTTATTTTTCCCCTGTTATTTTATCGCGAAACAAAAGTCACATTTCCTTTAAAGGGTTTAAGAGCTGAGGGAAAGTACCTTTTTTTCGGGTTTTCGGGATGGGTTTATTTTTCGTGGGTTTTTCCCCTGTGAAGATATGGGAAAAAAGGTTTTTTAAAAGGGACCGCAAAGATACTTTCATTTTTTGTGTGGGTTTGCCATTTTTTTTTTTCCAAAAGGTCCCTTTTTTGAGTCCCTTTACCCCTTTTTTTCCCTTTTAAAAATTCTGTTTGAATTCTTTAGGGGTTTTATTTTTTTAAATTTTGGCAATACTACTTCAAAAATTTTTCTTGCTCTGCTTAATGGAGTTTTTTTGTATTTCGTCTAAATTTTGTCGTGATCCGTTTTTTCGTTTCATTTAAATGTTTTTTTTGCGTTTTTATTGGGACGCCTTTTTTGCTGCAAGCTGTTTCCCTTTAAATTTTGCGGGGGGCCCCCATTTTTGGTTTTTAAAGTTTTTAAAAATCGCCTTTTATCGATCGGTATTGGAAAGGGTGTATTGCTAAGTTTTAAACTTACCGGTGAATTCATGCCATGGAAAATTTTGTCGTTTCTTTCTGGGGATAAAATTTCCCAAACGGTGGGTTTGTTAAATCTTTTTGTTTTCTGAAGTCGGGCCCTTTTGATAAAAACAAAAAAACTTTTTTTCTTTACTTTTGATTCGGGTTTCTTAACCCGATTTTTACTGAAAGTAATCGCCCGGTGGTCACTGCTACTAAATTCGGATCCCACGTTAACGTTACTTAAAGATTTTCGTTCTTGTGAAAAAGACTAGAATTTTTCGGGCCCCTCGTTGGGTGATCCCCGTGTTTTGGGATTAAACCCCTTTTTTGGAGATTTTTAATAGGGAGTGGTTTTCCCCCAATGTGTTTTTAAGCGAGGCCCCCAAAAAAGTAACGGGAAAAAAAATCACCCAAATTAAAGCTTTGTTCTGAAAACTAATTTCCCAAAATTTGTTCCAAAAAGAGTTCTTCGTTTAATTGTATTTGTTTTAAAACCCCGGGG
>JACEEZ010003114.1:40000-50000 GCA_016584305.1 Chionoecetes opilio
GGGTGGGATGACAGAACGACCGCCAACCACCGGGCTCATCCGCCTGCTGGATGGGAGGGGGCGTGGCTGAGTGGGGGGTAGTAGCTGAGTGGGGAGGAGGGGCGGTGAGTGGGGGTAGGGGGGAGGGGTAACGAGGACAACAAAGCCACAGGAGGATGGAAGAGAAGACAGAGAACTTAGGAATAGGAGGAAGAGGAGGAAGAGGACGATAGGAAAGACGGAATTAGAAAAAAAACCTAGGAAGATCAGGAAAAAAACGAAGGAAGAGGACCAGGAGGAGGAGGACGAGGAGGATCATGACGAGACGAAGAAAGAAGACTAGGAAGAGGAAGAGGAAGAGGAACAAAGATGCAGAGAAGGATTAGTACCACATTGTTTCGTGTTATGAGTATACCGGAATGAGCTGTTTAAGGGGAAGCTAATCTATTCCACTAATCTTCACTAAAACTCATAATAGCGGGATAGAGCTGTGAGGAGGTGAAGCAGGAGGACAAAGCAGGAATCAGCAGGGAGGGAAATCACAGGGTGGAATGGTTTAGGAGGACTCACCTAGTTTTCTTCTGATCTGTCGTGTAGCTAGTCTCTCCTCTCTCTCTCTCCTCTCCTCTCTCTCTCTCTCTCTCTCTCTCTCTCTCTCTCTCCTCTCTCTCTCTCTCTCTCTCTCTCTCCTCTCTCTCTCTCTCTCTCTCTCAGCATTGTCTTCACGTTTGATCCGTTTATCCACCTTTCCTTAATCCTTCTGCTTTCCCCAGTTCTCCTCTTCCTCCTCCATATTCACTCTTTCATTACAATTGATTTTATCGCCTAGAAACTTAATCAGACCATCACAAACAAATTAATGTAAGGTTCGGGTTAGAACTGACGCGGGATGTGTAGGTATGTAGTTAAGATCAATTTACTTACCTAAATTTATACGATACTAAAGTTACATTAAGCATCTTCGAATCACCATGAATTTTTGTCTACGTAAAGAAATAATAAATTACTGAAAACTCTGCTCACTGGTTTGACATTTTTAGCTACGACATTTCACTATCATCTAATACACGTTAGGTTCTTTTTGTATGTCTCTTTATATCCACTGACTTGTATTGATTCATCTTTATCTATGTTTATGTGGCTCTTATCAATTTGACTTTGACTGTAATCTTTATCTATCTATCTTGATGTCGCTCTTATCCATCTATCTCTACTCGTCGCCATACGTTCTATGTCCATGCTAATTCCTTATCACGGCTGCTGCAGGATAAGACGCGGCTGTTTTCAAGCGTAGGGAATAGAGATAATGGCTTCGTTAATTATCTTATACTAGGTAAACACACACACACACACACACACACACACACACACACACACACACACACACACACACACACACACACACACACACACACACACCGGTCTTTCTCCTTCCAATGGTATTTGCACTTCAACTTTTCTGACACTTCGTAATCTTCGTAATTGATTTTTCATTTGTGCTTCAAATTACCGATCTCCATTTTCAGGTGTTGGTGAATAAACATTCTCCTATCAGGAGATGACGACATTCGGTGACTTATAGTAAGGTGGTCATAGTTTTACAGGTACAGGTCAGAATGGTGATGCTTCCTTACGTGTTTGTGGCTGATGCAAGTCTTGATTCGCTATTCATGAGAAGAGGAAGAGGAGGATATATTATAGCTAACTAGCCGCAAAGGGCGGCCTTTTTGGCTAGCTCCTGCGGAGGGCTATTGGTGGGCCTTCGGCCCACCACCTGTGTTTGGTGGGCCACGGCCCACCAAACACAGACTCTCCAGATAGCCCCTTCTAACTTTCCTGAAATCATGGATGTAGAAATGTATGTATTAACGCCAACCCATTCACATCATAGCCCCTTCTAACTTTCCTGAAAGCAAAGCCGCCCTCCGGGCGGACTTTTTGGCTAGCTCCTGCGGAGGGCTATTGGTGGGCCTTCGGCCCACCACCTGTGTTTGGTGGGCCTTTCGGCCCACCAAACACAGACTCTCCAGATAGACCCATCTCACCAACCACTCTCAGATAGATTACCCACCACTCCCCAAACACAGACTCTCCAGATAGCCCCTTCTAACTTTCCTGAAATATATTCATTCCCCCCACACCATTCACTCACCCATTACCCATCACCTCCCCCCACCCATTCACTCACCCATTACCCATCACCCCCACCCATTACCACACCACACACCCATCACTCACCATTACCCATCACCCCCCACCCCTCACCACCCATCACCCCCACCCATTCACTCACCATCACCCCACACCCATTACCCATCACCCCACCATTCATCACTATACCCATCACCCTACATCAAGGTTTCCTCAATTCGAGAGAACTGGAACCCAAAATGCCAGGGGTCGCTGGCAGTTTTAACTCACTTTTTTGATAATAAGTTGGTCTACTGGAAAACAAAATATGGGCTTATTCCACTGCACTTAAAACACAAAAGTATAATATTAAGAACGATTTTCTTCTATATGTATATTGTATAGAAGCCTGATTCTGTAAAACATTGTATATAACCAAATAACCAAGGAGGTTATAGTTGAGGAGGCGAGGTAAATGCTACTCTATGATATTATATAGTCAATAACGTATGTTTAGAAGTTATCTATACCTAGGCAGTCATATTTTCCTGTTATTATTGTGTATCAATCAGATAGAAAGCCTGGAAGTGCAATGAGTCGACGCGTGAAGTGGCAATGTTTTGATTCAATCTCCCCGCCACAATCTCCCCCCCACCACTCCCCGCCGCGGCATGTCGCCTCCACAATTATAACCTACATTGTCGCAGCAACAAGCCGATTTCGGCATTCTTTATTCTTCGTTTTTCCAAGGCATTGCTTATTGTATTTTGACAAGCGTTTGCCAGACGCAGCAGTACTGTCTTAGAAAACAGTGTGAACATCGCCCAAATTTTACATGCCTCAATATACATGTAAAAAATATATTAAGCTTTGCTACTCGAGGCGAGTAATTTGCATTAAATTGCTATTATAGAACGTTCCATCGTAATGCATGTCATCCATATAATTAGTAGAACAACAGAAGAACTATATTTTTTGGTATTCAGATGCGGTGCATCAATGTTTATCGCGAAATTAATTTATGAAAAATATTAGTCGCGGAGCCAAAACACAGTAGACCAACCTTTGAGTTAAAACTGCCAGCGACCACTGGCATTTCTCGAGTTTCAGATCATTGGAATTCTCGCAACCCACTTTTTTTTCTTCACAGTTCTCGCTAATAGGCTGCTAAAAAAAAAAAAAAAAAAAAAGGGATCGGATCATCCTATAAGTGGGCTTAAAACCTTCCCCTGGTCAACCTGATTCCAAAACTGTGACATATGATGGGATTCCGCCACAGGGGGCGGCACCTATCGCGGACAGATAGACAGACAGACAGACAGACACACACACACACTTTCGCTTATATTATTATAAGATAGATTATAAATATTAACTCAGGAACGAGGAGGAGGAAAAGGAAAACCATGAATGTAAAGGAAAGAAAATCGAGGCGAGAAATTCTTGAAGCATAGTTACAAAGAAGAAGACGAGGAAGAGGAAGAGGAAGAGGAGGAGAAGAGTGGAAGATATGAATTATGGTAATAGGAAAGCTTGGGAAATAGAATCAGAACGAAGGAAGGAAGGAAGGAAGGAAGGAGGGATGAGGTAAAGGATGTAGGAAGGAAAGAAGGCAGAGAGGAGACAGGAAGTCTGAGAAAAATGAAGGAAGGTAAAAGGAGCTGTATATTCGGCGGAGGAAAGAAAACATAAGTGTTGAGAGAAGAAGAAACATAAGAAAAAGAAGAAGCAGAAGAAGCAGAAGAAGCAGAAGAAAGAGATAAAGAAAAGAAGAAAAAAAATGATGAAAAAATATACAATTTAATTAAAGAAACAAATCTAACAAAAAGGAAAAAGAAATCAAAGAAAAACGAGAAAGTCACTTAGAGAAACGAAAAAAAAAAAAAAGAGAAAAAGTTTATAAAGCCAGGCATTATAACAACCCCACCTCCCACCCCCGATTCTTCCACTAACAGCCTGCCGCCAAACAATTCGCCCAAAAACCTGACCACAGACCCCGCGCATAAAAAAATAAAAACCAATCTCAAAAATAATAAAACCCTATAGTGCCAACATAACGACGAAGTGAGCAGGCAGGAAGGAAAAGCTGGGTCACTGGGTCACCGCTAAAAGACTGTTGTGCTGACCACGAGAACTGTGACGACAAGGAGGAGGGGGAGGAGAAGGAGGACGAAGGTGATGAGAACATGAGCGAGGAGGAAGATGAAAACAAGAATGAAATGAGTCAAAGAAGAGAAAAGGTTGAGGAAAATCAGAACAAAAGGTGGAAAAAGAGGAACTGGAAGGCGTTTTAAGGAAAGGAATAAGAGTCATAATAAATGATAAAGAGGAAGGAGGAAAAGTGAATCAGAGAGAAGAGAAAGTATAGTAAAGAAGAGGAGAAAGAGGAAGTAGTCAGGTTCACCGTGTCAGACCGTGGGAATTGCGTGCCAGAAGCGATTTTATTGTTTAAATGCCATCTATAGGGTGTTAGTAAACAGAAAAACTTGGGTGGCAATATTACTTTTGGGAATTTGGGTTTTTGTGGGGGTTTAAACTGGGATACTGTCATTTCGCAGTTTATCGCCCGAAATTAAAGCGCTAATATTGTTATAACTATTTTTATCTCCTAAAATATTAATCGGAAAATTATGAAAAAAATCTGGTGTCTTCCTCGTATCATTATTCATTTAAGTACCAAATATTTAGTTGATATCTGGAATAATTATTGATGCATTAACAAATATGTTATTTGTACATGCAGAGTCTGTGAACCACGATATCCGCCGTCTCTGAATTAGGTTAAGATTTTGTCCATTGCAGCACCTTTGATTGTCTCCTACTATAAAACAATTCTAACTAAATATATGTACAATAAATTAATGCTAGGCCTAATCGATGATAGTAACGTAGCACTATTTTATGAAGTATGTTCTTCCCAGATAAGTATCCAATGCAGAAATAAGTCATCCGTGACTAGAAGATTTTAACAACCTCAGCACCAGTTAGTGTCAGGAATTGTTTTTCTTTTGCTACATTATTTAGGCATATACTATGATATTTACACGATATGATTGTGTATGTTTATATATATAAGAAAAAAAACGACAAATGTATGATAAAACATGTAATATTCATGACATGACTTCATAGCACTGATACATATAAAGGAAATAAAAATATACTTTTCTGTAATCATCACACATTCATACCACCTTTTACCACCAGTAATTACTCCACTCAACATCTAAATGAATACTAACAATAGACTAAATGAATGTAAAATCTTAAATGAATCTTATGGGGTCATTTGCTGATCTTAATACATTGGCTAACTGATTGGCTACATGTCATCTTCGTCACAAATACTGTAGTCTTTCACGTTTCCACAGTCGGTGCATTTGCATAATGCTGTGCATGGCAGGCGAATTTTTAGGCATGAACAGTTCACTTTCTCTTTGCACGCACCTTTGCATCCACACCTAACTAGTTCAAGTACTGCACGTTGTGCTGGCTTTTCGAGACATTATACTGGTATAAAGTTTTTGTCGTCATTTAGTTTCCATCCATTGCCCTCTGGGAGCAGGTTCTTTGGCCTTGGTTCTTGGTAGGTTTTGTCTCTTTTGAACATCAGGTTGGCACGTTGTATGTGAGGTTTCAGAGTGCTTCGCGTCGGTGGAAGCTTTTCACCCTCCAAGTTCTTGACCTTGAACAGCTCCCATCGAAGATCTGGCAATGTGACGCACAAACTTTTGCTGGAGTATACACTGCAGACGAACGTCTCGACATTGACAACATCAGCTTCAGGAAGACTGTCTGAACATCCAAAGATCTGGAAAGTCTTGATAATCTTGCTGCTCGAAGGTAGTTGCAGGAACTTGGTTATCCACGCTTTCTTCGATATACTGAAGAACTTTCCACCCCAATCCGCGCCAGTGAAGTTGTGCAGTCCTATCAAAGCCTTTGACTTCTCCGTTCCAATCGCAGTGCACCTCTCTTTGATGTCAATTGTCCGGAAGAACTTCGCTCTGCCAGTTAACATCTTCAATTGTCCTGGGATGGTGTGGTTGGCAACAAGATCTATCAACAACAAGAACACATCTGTGTCTGGGGACCACACATACATGTCTCGCGTTGACGTTCCTTGTCTTGCTGCATCGATGACATGAAGCGGGATCTGTGTGTCAGCATCCTCGTGATTGTGAGTGGACATATTCTGAATGATGATGTTGTTTGCATTGGTGTATGCTGATGACCCATACACAACAACAAGCCCTTTGTTACTCCCAGAGAAATGCTTCAGCAATCGTTTCCCAAAAAATTCTGTGAGCTGGGACTTGGTGTCTACATGAGATAGCAGAAGCTTCATAGGAACATTGCGTATGTTCATCGCGTCTTGTATTAATGAACTTCACTGGTTGTGCTGAGCCCGTCAGGGTGGCAAGGTTGGAGAGACGTGACCTCGCAATGTGCAGCGTCCCTGCGCATTCGGTCAGCGGTTCGAGTCCGCCTAGTTCGTGCTGACGTGGCGGCGGTTTGTATAGTAAATAACCTTGTAGTTGGTACTTGCAAAGTGTCTAGATAGGATGAAAATCTTATCTTATATGGTTGTGCTGAGCCTGCTCGCTTGGAACGTGTTTTTTCTTTCATAGATCCCGTTATAATAATTTTATTTATCATATTATTTATGTTATCATAATTTTCCTATTAATATTTTAAGAGATAAAAATAGTCATATCAATATTAGCGCTTTCATTTCGGGCGATAAACTGCAAAATGACGGTACCCCCCTTTAAGCCCCCACAAAAAGCCAAATTCCCAAAAGTAAAATAGCCACCAAAGTTTTTCTGTCTACTAAGACCCAATAGATGCCATTTAAACAATGAAATCGCTTTTGGCACGCAATTCCCACGGGATCACATTTCAGGTACACGGCGAATCTGACTAAAGGCGAAACAAAGAGTAAAGGGAAGAGTAGTAACACAAGGAAAATTAAAGAAGAGGAAGGCGAAATAAAAAGAGGTAGATGAAAGGAAAGGAGTACATAAGAACATAAGAGCATAAGAAAATAAGGAAGCTACAAGAGGACGCGAGTCCTACACGTGGTAGTTCCTGTCACCTAACACTACCTACATCCACCTTTCATCCCCATCCATGAACCTATCCACCCCCTGTTCAAAGCTCCCTAATGACTCCGCACTAACTACCTGTCTACTGAGTCCATTCCATTCATTCACCACCCTATTTGTGAACCAGTTTTTCCCTATTTCCTTTCTAAATCTACGCTTTTCCAGCTTGAATCCATTACTTCTTGTTCTACCTTGGTTAAAAGCAGTAAGAACTTTTCCTACCTCTCCTTTATTAAATCTCTTTATCCACTTAAAAACTTCTATCAGATCGCCCCTTACTCTGCATCTCTCGAGTGAGTGTTACTTTAATAACTTCAATCTCTTCTCATAACTAAAGTTACGCATCCCTTGTATCATTTTGGTCATCCTTCTCTGCAATGTTTCTAGCAAGGCTATATCCATCCTGTAATATGGAGACCAAAACTGAACCGCATTGTCTAGGTGAGGCCTGACTACAGCCAGATAAAGCTTTAGAATAACTTCCGCACTTCTACTTTTAACACTTCTGGTAATGAATCCTAATACCCTATTAGCTCTATTTCTGGCCTCAATACATTGTTTCCTAGGTCGGAGGTCTGGGCTCACCCTCACTCCAAGATCTTTTTCACCTTCTGATCTTTTCAGCGATACATTGCGTATGGTGTATCTATTACCAGGGTTTTTTCTACCAACATTCATAACGCTGCACTTATCAATATTAAATTCCATCTGCCATCTGACTGCCCACTCATTAAGTTTATCTAAGTCTCCCTGCAATATGTTTACATCAGACAGTGATCCAATAATCCTACCTACCTTAGTATCATCAGCAAACTTGCTGATATCACTGCTAATCCCACTATCCAAGTCGTTGATGTAAATCAAAAATAGTAATGGACCCAAAACAGACCCTTGTGGAACTCCACTCGTTACCTGCCCCCATTCAGATTTAGAACCATTAATTGTAACCCTTTGTTGCCTATTACTTAGCCAAGCTCTGATCCAACGAAGAACCCTCCCATCTATTCATTGAGCCTTAACCTTATTTAAGAGTCGCTCGTGTGGTACTTTGTCAAATGCCTTACTAAAGTCCAGATATATTATATCATAATCCTTATCATTATCTGCCGTCTCATAAACTTTCCTATAAAAACGCAATAAATTGGTGAGACATGACCTACCCTTGGTGAATCCATGTTGTGAATCATTGATCAAACTATGTTTATCTAAGTGTTCTCTAAAGTATATTGCAATAATAGATTCCAATAATTTACCTACCACTGACGTTAGACTTACGGGTCGATAATTATATAATTTGACTTTAGTCCTGTCTCCCTTCTTAAATATGGAACAACATTTCCTTTCCTCCACAATAATGGCACAGCGACTATCTCAACCTAAAAATGTGCACTAACGACTCACTAACAACCTCCTTGCATTCCTTTAATACCCTGGGATACACTTCATCTGGTCCTGGTAATTTTAAATTCTTCATTTTATCTATACCCTCTTCCACCATTTCCATAGTTATCACAATATCTTTGAGTTTCTCCTCATCGCTTCCTTTGAACATCTGTTCACTTTCAGGCATTTTCTGTGTATTCTCCTCCGTAAAAACACTTAAGAAATAATCATTTAGACTTTTACACATATCTTCCTCAATATTTAAGACCTCACCCTGTCCTGACCTTAACGGCCCCACTAATTCCCTTGTCTTTGTTTTATATACCTGATAGAACCCCTTAGGGTCACTTTTCGCCTGTCCTGCTACTTTAATCTCATAATTGTTCTTAGCTACTCGAGTTAATTTCTTCACTGTCCTCGCCATCACGTTATACTGTTCTTTGCTTATCTGTCCTGCCTTGAATCTTAAATACATGTTTCTTTTTACTCCAATATTGTGTTTTAAACTAATGGTCATCCATTTTGGGTCACTCTTTCTTGACCTTATTTCCCTATAACGAATAGTAGTAGTAGTTCCCTACTAAGGAGTAGTAGTAGTAGTAGTAGTAGTAGTAGTAGTAGTAGTAGTAGTAGTAGTAGTAGTAGTAGTAGTAGTAGTAGTAGTGTTGTAGTAGTAGTAGTAGTAGTAGTAGTAGTAGTAGTAGTAGTAGTAGTAGTAGTAGTAGTATAGTAGTAGAAGTAGTAGTGGTAGTTAGTAGTAGTAGTAGTAGTAGTAGTAGTAGTAGTAGTAAGTCGTAGTAGCAGCAGCAGTAGTAGTAGTAGTAGTAGTAGTAGTAGTAGTAGTAGTAGTAGTAGTAGTAGTAGTAGTAGTAGTAGTAGTAGTAGTAGTATTGGAAGTAGTAGTAGTCGTAAGGTAATAGTAGTAGTAATAGCAGTAGTAGTACTAGCAGTAGTAGTAGTAGTAGTAATAGCAGTAGTAGTAGTAGTAGTAGTAGTAGTTAAAGTGAAGGAGGTATAATAAGAAGAGGAAGAGGAGGGAAGAAAACCATAGAATTACATTTGCAAAGACTCAGATTGTGTTTCATTAACTTAAAGAGGTCATTAAGCTGCTGAAATCATACTGGGAAACAGGCTTACATACCATGCTCTCTCTCTCTCTCTCTCTCTCTCTCTCTCTCTCTCCTCTCTCTCCTCTCTCTCTCCTCTCTTCTCTCTCTCTCTCTCTCTCTCTCTCTCCTCTCTCTCTTACCTCTGTACCCCTTTCCACTCTTCTCTACTCTCTTCTCCTTACCCTTGCTTGACCTTCCCCCTCGTTTCCTCTCCTCTCCTCTTCCTCTTCCTCTTCATCTTCCTCCTCCTCTCCCCTTTGTTGTGATTTCCTGACTTCCCCTCCACACCAG
>JACEEZ010003114.1:55000-104206 GCA_016584305.1 Chionoecetes opilio
CCCCCCAACACCTACCCCCCTACACCCTCAACTCCCCCCATCCCCTGGCCAACCCCTCACCTCCAACCAACCCCTCGACCCGACCCCTCCCCCCACCCCCATTGACACAACAACTGCCCCCATTGAGCTTCCCCACCCGTGTAACTTCTCCAGCAAAATAAAAAAATAACAAAGAAAACACTCAAATTCCACCAAGAACCATCAAAATAAAAAAAATACATAAAAGAAACAAACTCAAAATCCACCAAGAAACTCCATTTAATGATCATCCTATCCGAGCCGTAACAGATTCCATAATATTATTCACTGTGTCTGCACTAACGAACACTTGCCCTGGAAATAATATAACAAGTTCGTCCCCCAAAAAAATTATTAAATATGAATATACGTCTCAATTTTGTTTGTCTGTTCTTATAGCTAAGAGCCGTTTTCTTAGCTAAATGACTGCTCTTTAGCAAAACTTCTACTATTTTCCTTATCTAAATGCCGTATATATATTGCATTTATTTCGTATATATTCTAATTCTACATTGTATATATTCTCCAACCCCCCCCCCCCCACAAAAAAAAATTCCTCAAAGAAATAAGTGCAGGAAATCAGTATTTTTAAATGTTTCAAAAATCCCAAGGCCATTCTGACTGCCCAACAAGAGGTGCATATAGAGGCGCGCGTACGTACCTAGGACAAGGAATAACGGACCTCCTGACATATCAAAGAACAGAATCTTGTGTCATCAGTCATAATATTTCGTCTAATTAGGTATTCTATGTCTTTCTTTATTAATGGTTATAATGTTGTTGTTGTTTTCCATAGATAGGTAACAATAACAACCAGGTACTGTATAATGGTTTAAAAAAGAGCTCTATTACCTTTTCACACTTGGCGTTTGTGTGGAGACGGTGGTGGTGGTGGCGCGGCGCGGTGGTGTGGGGGTGGTGTGGTGGTGGGGTGATGGTGATGGTGATGGTGGTGGTGGTGGTGGTGGTGATGGTGGAGGTGGTGGTGATGGTGGTGGTGGAGGTGGTGGTGGGGGGGGAGGCGCTGGCTAGAGGGCGCCATTATAAGGGTAAATAAAATGGCGGTTCATACCGCCGTGTCCTGCCATCGAGGCGTCACCAAACGGACTTAACACTTCACTTTGCCACCTTGACCACAACTGTAGGAAGAAAAGAAGTTACCAAGATTAAAATACCACAAAATAAAGAGAAAACACCAACATTGAATAATTAATAAGAGCAAAATCTGCACAATTCATAAAAAAAAAAAAAAAGGAAATTATAAGTCTAAAGAATAATTTACAATAAAGTCACAAGATTTTAGCTTATAATAAATATGAAGTCAGCAAGATTAGATTAATGATGAATATATAGTAAGCAATTTGAGAAAAGAATTTTCAACAAATTAAAATAATAAAACAATATATGTCAGCAATATAACACACACACACACAACACACACCACTACACACCACACACACACACACACGACACACACACACACAACACACACACACACACACACACATATTACACACACCCACTACACACAAACAACACACATACACCACCACACACATACACACACACAACACAGCACACACACACACACAAATACTACACATACACACCACACCACCACACTCATACACACACACACCACACAACACACACACACACACATACACACACATACACACACCCACATACACACACACACACACACACACACATACACACACACTTAAGGGTACTCCCGTAGTGTCGTGGTATCCCCCGCACGTCGGTTCACAATCCGAGAGTTCCCCCGGGTTGATCCCTGGGCGTGAGCGGAATAAGAATAGCCTGTTACCTTAAAGCCCAAGCACCTGTCCCACCCAGCAGTGAATGGGTACCAGGGTGTTAGCCGGGGGTTGTGTGACCCGCCTCCCGGTGTGGTGGCTTCGCCCAACACTGAACACTAAGGATGAATGATCAAAAATAGAAGATATGGAGACGGGGCCATACGAGTGGTAGCTCAGGCCCTGTAAAATACGACTAGGTGAACTAGGTGCAAACACACACACACACACACACACACACACCCACACACCACACACAACACACACACACACACACACACACACACCACACTTAAGACCAAAACTCTTCATAAGTAAAAAGAAAAAAGTACCTAACCCTAATTTTAAACCCCATTTTTTTCTAAACTTGTCTAACTCTACAATAAAAAAAACCTAAATAAAAAATACTCAGTCATCCTCCCATTTACAAAAAACACTCTTCCTAATACACTCCACTGAAGTCGTATATTTATTATTATTTTCTAAACCACTTGATACCTACCACGTATAATACTAGCCCTCGGTGCGAACTTTTTTGGCTAGTTCCTGCGGAGGGCTAGTGGTGGGGCCTTCGGCCCACCACCTGGTGTTTGGTGGGCCGAAGACCCACCAAACCATTCAACATCACCCAAACCCCATTCACCTCCCCATCACCATACACCCCCCACACCATTCACTCACCCAATTACCCATCACCACCCCACCCATTCACGTCACCCTTACCCAAATCACGCCCCCACCCATTCAACTCACCCATTACCCATCACCACACACCCAGTCAAAAAAAGAAAAACACAACTCACCACTAACCATCACCCACCCCATCTATTCCCTCACACCATCACCCTCACCCATTCACTCACACATCCCCCACACCCTTTCCCCCATCACATTCACTCCCCCAAACCCTCATCCCCCTTTACCTCACCCCCCCCCTTTCACTCACCCTCCCCCATCCCCCCCAAACCTTTCCCACCCTACCCATCCTAACACCCATTAATACTATTACCCATCATCCCCCTTCTTTTCCCCACCCATTCCTCACCCATCCCCCCACACCCATTCCCATCACTTCACTCACCCCAAACCCATTCACTCCCCCATTACCCTTTCCCCCCCCACCCATTCACTCACCCATTCCCCATCACCCCCCCCCTTTTCACTACCCTTTACCCACACCCCCCCTATTCCCTCACCCCACCCATCCCCCCCCCCTTATTCCTCCCCATCACCCACCCCATACCCACACCCCCCCCATTCCTCCCCTTTCCCCATCCCCCCACATAAATTTTTCCTAAATGGACCCACCCATAACTACGTCAGGGTTTTTTTACATCGGGCATTTGGGGATAATGGGGGTCGCGCGGGGGACCTACGAAAAAAAAAATACGGGAGGAAAAGAATTTAGAGTTATTTGCGTGAAATTGATTTCCAGGGCTATTTACCGGTTCTGTTCTCGCTGACAACACATAAGAAGTCCTGAGGTAAGGGCTGATGTGCAGAGGTTTTAAAACTAGGAAAAAGAGTAAAACAGGCCTCGTAAAAAGGTAAGCAACGGTAGGTATAATGTGTCTCTACCACTGCTATTCTTAATGAGTCTCCCCTTGTGACTTTTTTCCGGGTTTTAGAACCCTTTTGCACAAAACCATCACCTCAGGTTTTCTTTGTCAGCGAGACGGAAATATAGCCCCGGGAATATCAATTTCGCCAAAAAAACCTAAATGTTTCATCGTCGTATTTTCTTTTGTGGTTGTACATATTCAGGTTATGATGTTTTAAAAACCCTTATAATTGAGTTCCTTTTGTTGTTTTTTTCTATAATAAGTACGGGGAAAATCATGGTTTATTTTACTTGAGCCAATGAATATTTTGAGCTATCCAACATCCCCAAACCCTTTGCTTTGATTATTTATACTCCATCCTAAACAAGTTGCATAACCACGGCGACATTACCCATCTTTGCCTCATGGTCCCGGGTACTGTCGTCTCCCCGATATTTTATCCCTACAAAAATCGGGAAAAACCCCCGACGGTAATGGCTAGGTTAGATTTTGCTTTGATTTATTTATTATTTATCCTAACAATTGCAAAACCCACGGTAAATTTACCCACCTATCCTCAGGGTCCCGGGTACTCTCGTTACCGAAATGCCGTCCCTCCCAAAAATCAAAAAAAAACCCCGCCGACGGTAAGGGTTTTAGGTTGGTTACCGTCGGGAAAACCTAAAGTTCCTAAGTTTGGGGAAAAATGTGGTAAAATTTCCCGGCATGATTATAGATTGGCAATTTTGTTACCAGGTTGGCTTATTTTAGCTCATTGGGTCATCATGTATTTACTCTACAGTGATGAGGCAAACTGTAGGGTAAAATCATAATTGGAAGATTTCAAAAAATACAAATGACAAGGTTAGTGAGGAGCGGCAGATTTAGAAGGAAAGGTTTGTAGTCAGATCTTAATATGCAATGATAATAAGACAATGTTAGCAAAAAAACAAGAAATGTTGTGCATTCATGGGTTAGAGAAAGCATAGTAAATTCCAGAGAACATCGAACTCACTTTTTTTGGGGCGAAACTATTTTTTTTGGAGTGTTTTTTTAAGTGTTTTTTAAAACTGCTAGCCATTTCTGTCGCAATTTTTTTTATTTTTTATAATATTTTTTTTTTGCAAAAAAAAGACACCAAAAAAAAAGAAACCTAAACCAACCCAACCCTTTTTCCCAACCAACCCATACCCAAAACCCAACCAAATAAAAAAAACAAAAAAAAAAAAAAATCCCTTTACCTAAAAAAAAAAAAAAAAAAAAAAAAAAAAAAAGCGACAGAAAAGGTTACCAATTATTCAAAAAAAAAAAACCACCAGAAAAAAAATAATTTCGTTTCCACCCAAAATAGTTCGGTGTTTATCTGGACTAATACCAAACAATGACAGAGTAAACTGGGGGGGGAAGTGGGATTATTTAAAGGATTAAGGTGGTATGGAGGGCTATTAGTATAAAAAATAAGCTTTACCTGTGATTTGAATACCAACCTAACTGACCTTTACCTAACAACGGTAACCTAACCAACCCTTACCCTGGCGGTTTTTTTCCCATTTTTGTAGGGACAGCATTTTGGTAGACGAGAGTACCAGGGCAAGGTACCAGAGGCGAGGATGGGTAATGTCACCCCCCGGGGTTTTGCAACTTGTTTTGGGTGGTAATAAGATAAATCAAAAACAAAAAAACTTAACCATTACCTCGGCTATTTTTTCCCCTTTGTTAGGGATAAAAAAAATTTGGTAGACGACAGTACCCGGTACCCGAGGCAAGGATGGGAATGTCCCCTGGTTATGACGTTTATGGATGGGGTGGTTACCGGTCATTTCACCCCACACTCAATTTGCCCCCAAGAATTTTGCCCCATGTAAGAACAATTCGCCCCATGGGAACATTGCCCACACGATCCATGTCACGGGTCTTTTTAAAAAACTTCCTTTGGGAGAAATGGAATAACCACCAGTAACCTTGGGGGAAATGAGGTTTAAATTTTTTAGTGTTTGTCCATACTCTCCCACTTCCCCAAACAAGTTTGGGGACCTTGGGAAGCGGGGTTTTCGGGCGGCAAATTATGCTCGGAAAACGTAATTAAAGAGTTGTGTGGGGGGGGGGGGTAAAATTCCAGCTCTAGGGTAATTTCCTTATATCTAGAGAAAATTTCCTAACCAAAAAAAACCTAACCCAAACCAAATTAAATAAACCCCAGCGGGGGCTTGACCCCAATAACCTACATTTAAACCAATCTAACCTAACCTAACAAACTAACCTATCCCAACCCAAAAATTTACCTAACCTAAACCCAAACTACCCAAATCTAAACCCACCCTAACCAACCCAAAAAAAACTAAACCCAACCCCTACGGGGTGTTTGGGGGGGGGTTCTCGACACCTAAACAAAATAACCTAAAATAGCTCCTAGACTCCATAGTGGGGGCGAAAGACTCCATAGTGGGGCGAAACTTTTGGGGAAAAAGACTCCATGGTGTGGGGAAAGGATTTTGGGGGAAAAGCCGGATCCGATGGAGTATAAGATAAAGCAAAACCAAAAAGGGTTGGGAAAGTTGGTATAGACTCAAAGAGTATTCATTGGGGTCGTCAAGTAACATTAAACCATGATGTACCACTGTTATTTGAGGAAAAGGGGCAACAAAAGGAACTCAATTAATAAGGTATTTTTATATTCATAAACCTGAATATGTACAACCCACAAAGGAAAACTACGAGATGAAAACATTTAGAGTGTTTTTGGGGGAAATTTTATTCCCGGGCATATTCCGTGCTCGTGACAAAATAGAGAAGACCCGAGGTGAGGTTGATGTGCAAAGGTTCTAAACCAGGAAAAAAGTCACAGCAGGTCTCAAAAAAGTAAGCAAATGGTAGGGACCATTACGTACCTACCAGTTGCTTACCTTTACGAGGCTCTGTTTTGACATTTTTTTGGTTTGAAGCCTTACACATCAGCCCTTACCTAGGTCTTCTCTTTGTGTTTTCAGCGAGAACAGAGCACAGAAATATAGCACCGGGAAATATTAATTTCGTGCAAAAAACTTAAAATTCTTCCATCCCCGTAGTTTTCCTAAGTAGGTCCACCAGGGGCGCCCCCGATTACCCCCACAATGCACGATGTAAACAAACCCTGAGAAATTAGTCTGGGGCCCATTTCGCAACCCTTTTTTTTAAACAATTCTCGCTAATAGGCGCTAAAAAAAAAAAAAAGATGGATCACTCATAAGTGGGCTTTTAAAACCCCCCTGGTCGAGCTGGTTCCAAAACTGGCCAATGAGGTGATTGCGCCACGGGGGGGGGGGAACCTATACCCCAAAACCAGACCAAAACCAACACACACTTTCGCTTATTTTATTAGATATATTAACACACACCCGGATGAATATATTATGGATTAAAAATGTCCCCCTGTGGGGTTGTGTGTTTTGGTTGTGTTGTGTGTGTGGTGTGTGTGTGTGTGTTTGTGTGGGTGTGTGTTGTGTGTGGGGTTGGGGTTTTCTGAAAAAGAGAAGAGAAAAGAGAGAGAAGAAAAAGAGAGGAGAGAGAGAGGGGGAGAGAGAGAGGGAAAGAGAGGAAGAAGGGGGGAAGAGAGAGAGAGAGAGAGAGAGGAAGGAGAGGAGGGGGGAGAGAGAGAGAGACAAAAAAAAAAAAAAAAAAAGAAAAAAAACGCAAAGTATAAAAGTGAAAATACGAAAAAAAAAATTTTTTTTGGAACCCGAAGGTTTTTTTTTCCTCCTCTCCTCTCTCTCTCTCTCTCTCTCTCTCTCTCTCCTTTTTCCTTTTCCCCCTCTCTTCTCTCCTCTCTCCCCCCTTTTTTTCCCCCCTTTTTTAAATCAGACATTAAAAGGATAGAAAAAATAAAAAAAGAAGAAGGAAAAAGAAAGACAGACAAAGATTTGAAAATGAAGGACGAAAACTCTCTTTCCCCCTTCTTGCACCACTTCTTCCTCTTCCTCCTCCTCCTCCTCCTCCTCCTCCTCCTCCTTTTCCCCTCTTCCTCCACCCCCCCACCCACCCACCACCACCACCACCAACCCCCCACACCACCACCACCACCCCACTCCTCCCCATTCATGAAAAAAGCACCTCAAATTTATACATTGCAGTAAGGCATACATTTGGTCTTCGGGCTGTGTATTTTTTTTTATTCTGTAGATTTTGGGAGTGATAATAAGAGGAAGAGGAAGAGGAGGAGACAGGACTACAAAAGATTTAAAAAGTCGCACCCCACACACAATGCCTCTTATGACCTTGTTTTGCTGTTTGATTGTATATGAGAAGAATGTCTAATGAGGAAAGTAGTTATCAATTATATTTAGATGAGAAAACAATCCCACGACCCAAGCCCTTAGAGATAGAGAGAGAGAGATAGATAGAGATGCAGAGAGAGATGAGAGCGAGAGAGAGAGGAGAGGAGATAGAAGAGAGAGAGTAGAGAGAGAAGAGAGATATAGAGAGAGAGAGCGATGAGAGAGAGCGTGAGATATAGATGACAGAGTTAGAGAGATAGTATATATAGTATACGCATGATATAGATCTCATCTAGATCGAGAGAGATGCTAAGGAGTTTATACTACGATGTGAGAGAGAGATGGTAGAGAGAGCGAATATTCCTGGCCCAGAGGATAATCATGAATCTGTAATTATTCTCCTTTCTCCTCTCCCGAGTCATATTTCCTGTTCTACCCCGCCCTTTTTTTATTCTCTCTCTCCTCTCTCTCTCCTCTCTCTTCGGTCTCTCCATCTCTCTCTTTCCTCTCATCTCTAAAATCTCTCCCTCTCTCTCTCATCTCTCCTCGTCTCTCTCTCGTCCTCTTCCCTTCCTCTTCTCCATCCATCCCGTGCTCTCTTCTCTCACCCCTCGTCTCCTCTCTTTCCTCACTCTCTCGCCCTCTCCATCTCTCTATCCTCCCGTCTCTCTCTCTCCCCCCAGCCTAAAGGATTGTAAATTTTTACACCCCGGGATAATGTTCAATGTTTTACGGAGTATAATTAATAGATTTGATATATAATAATTATAAAGATGTGAAACACTGTGCTCTTCCAAAAGGTTCTCGTCATGTGGCTCAGGCTAACTTTCGCACATGGAATTTTTTTTTTTTTAACAATCTGTTTGGGGTTTCAACTTCGTATTATTTTCATCTTCATCAGCAGTAAACCCCTGAGGAAAAAAATGAGAGCTTTGGTGTGAAAAGCAGGCCATGTCGATTGTATATTGCCAATGTTCTGTTAAATACTGAAATTTGACCACCCTGGTCTCTGCTTCTTGTGTGTGACAAATGACAGGAACATAACGTTCCTGACCGGTTAGAAGAGAAATGAAACTGTTAGAAACATAATTCTCCAAACCAATGTATTGAATATGCTATTAGCCTGATGAATAATATCCTATACATGACTACCTTCGTTATAGATGGTATAAACCATACATTTCATGGTGCACGGTATCCAACAAAATCAACCCTAGATGTCTAAGAACTATATTATTATCCGACTTAAATAAGGCACAAATTTACCTATACAATAAGGAAGCGTAGTGTAAGGAGTAAGACATCCAGTTGCCCGTAAAGTAATGCATGAATCACTAAATTATCTATTAATATTATATATGGCAAAAATACAAACAAATACAAATCAATGAAACAATGAATGACATGTGGTACTCCAAGGACTCGAACTTTAGGACAACTCACAACGAAATTTGGCGAACCAACCATTCAGGCTATGACACAGTTAAAGTTGAAAGCACATACTCTGGCATACACAGGCTACTGGAAGTGAAAATGGATTATTGACCAACATATGGGCATGGAACCGAAAAAATAACGTTAGAAACCGGTTGAGGGCTTTTAAATAGCGGTTTTTTGCTCCGGAACAGTAATGTTGATAAAGGGGGTGGGGGGGGGGGGGGGGAGGAAGGGGAGGGGCGTTTTTGTTTCCGCTTTTATTCCGAACATAATTTCGTTCCTTTCAGTTTTCTTTTTCGTTCCCTTAAACCGTTTCAAAGCCCTGCTTACGAGTGTGCACTAAATCAGCTTGTTTTATGTATATCAACCTGCATAAGGCTACTGTCTGGCAGCAGATTACTACAGCAAGCATTTGCATTTATAAATCAAGAAAAAAAAATGTGAAAGAACACAAAAGAAAGCGCTGTAATACGTAAGTGTAAGAGAGGTCCAGCAGGGGTGCAGCGGGGCTCATATTCCTCACTCCCTTACCCATCTATCACTAACTAAGCCCACCCTGCCTCTCTATCCCTTCTCCCTATCTTATCTCCCTACCTATCCCTTCTTCCTCACCTTCCACACCTTCCCTGGGGCCTGGGGAAGTGATGGGGCAAAGGTGTTGATCCACAGCGCAACGGGGGCTCGGATGATGCAAGATTACGGCGGCGAAAGATCACTGAGTCAAACGTGTACCAAAGACTACTCTATACAGAGTAGTCTTTGCGTGTACTTATGGCGGAGCGGCAGTGTGCGAGGCAGGGGGGGCAGGCAGGGAAGGGGGGGGAGAGGCAGGGGGGAGGTGAGAAGAGACAGGGGAGAAGCAAGCAGGGAGGGGAGGCAAGCAGGGAGGTGGGAGGATGGAAGGGAGGGGGGATGACGGGAGGCCTCTGTAAGATAAGTACCGTACTTAGCAACAAGCGTTTTCTTTGATATCCAACGTGAATATTCATGTTGTTACAGTTCATCCAACATGAATTGAAGAGAAACCACATTTTGTCCCTAAATATTGTACTACCAGTCTGCAGGGTGGAACGCCGACGTGAGTTTCGACAGGGGATGCTTGCAGCCTATGTTGATCTCAAGAAGGCGTTTGACTCAGTGCATCGTGAGTCACTCTGGGATCTTCTGCGACTTCGAGGGATTCCTGCAAGGACTATTGGTTGATAACTGGTCTGTATTCTGGGACTGAGAGTGCTGTGAAGTGTGGGGCAGGTGTATCCAGCTTCTTTCCTGTGAATACAAGAGTGAGGCAAGGGTGCGTCCTTGCCCCATCACTTTTCAACGCTTGTATGGACTGGATATTGGACAAGGTTGTAGATCAAAGTGATTGTGGAGCATCCGTCGGCAACACCAAGATCACTGATCTTGTTTTTGCCGATGATGCAGTAATCTTTGCTGAGTCGCTGGAGGTCCTGGTGATGGCTCTCGAGGCGCTGCACGAGGAGGCAAAGCCTTTGGGACTTGAGGTCTCCTGGCTCAAGACCAAGGTCCAGGTGTTTGGAGACTTACTAGATGAAGCAGTACAGTCTGTTCATGCGTGTGGCGAGGACATTGAGATCTTGGAAAGTTTTACATACCTTGGTAGCGCAGTCCATAATGACGGCGGGTCACGTCAAGAAGCCTTACGGCGGATTGGCATAGCCCACGGTGTTATGGACTCGCTCAGCGGAGAGTATTGGCGTTGTCGGTACCTGTGCAGGAGGACAAAGATCCGGATCTTCAAGTCGCTTGTGATCCCTGTCTTACTCTATGGTTGTGAGACATGGACACTAAATAGTGACTTGAAGAGACGAATCAATGCCTTTGGTAATAGGTGTCTTCGCAGAATCATGGGGTATCGCTGGGATGATTACGTGTCAAATCAGCGATTGCGCCGTGAGACTGAATCGAGGCCTATTACCTGCATAGTCCGTCAGCGCCAACTACGGCTATATGGGCATGTGGCACGCTACCCTGAAACCGATCCTTCCCATCGGGTTGTATCTGTAAGAGACAATCCGGCGTGGAGGAGGCCAAGGGGGCGCCCACAAGGCTCGTGGCTGGGGCAAGTTGATGTTTCTTGTCGAGAGCTGCTTGGTATGGGAAAGGAGCCTGCATGGGAACTCGCGCGTGGTGACCCCCGGGACTGGTGTCGTAGGGTGGGCGAGGCGACGCGCCCTCCGGCGTATGCCCCCAATGATTGATTGAGTCTGCTTTTGTGCCATTAGAGACCCATACGTCATTCTGTACCCCCACACAAGGCAGAGGGACGCGCGTTACTAATAGTGCCGCGTGATACCCGAAACCACAACAATAAAGTGTACTCTGATGCATGTGAAAAGAATAATAGGAAGAGTCATGAACTGATAATACGCGTTGGCATAAAAGTTCCCGGGGTTGTTTTGGAATCAAAAGGGGGGGGGGGCCCGCCCCGGGTGGGGGGCAATCCCCCCCCCCAAGGGGTTTTTTTTCATTGGAAAGTTTGCCCCCGGGGGAAAGGGTTTTTTTTCCCCGAACCCTTTGGTCCGGGAGCCTGGAGTTGAGGGCTACGGGAAAAAGCTTTGGGGACTTAAATTTCCCCGGGTAAAACCAACCCAATTTTAAAATTAAAATGGTTTTTTTTTTTCCCCGGGGAATTTTTTGGGGAAAATTTTTTCATCCGGGTCGGGAAATGGGGGGGGTTTTCAAAAGTTCGGTATTGATAGATTTATACCCCCCACCCGGATATTTGTTCCTTAAAAAAACCGTTTAATTTTTAAAACCCCCGGGTTGGAACTCCCTAAATAGGATTAAAAAGACAACTGTTTTGGAAAGTTTTCTTCCCCGGGGGCGGGATTTAGGTAAAGGGCTTGCCCGGGGAATAACGAGGCTTTACCGATAGCCTCCCCCAGAAGGGGCAGGGAAATTAAACATTTTTCCCTTGGGGAACCAAAAGAAAAAAGGGGGGGGAAAAAAAGGGGGCCCCACAAGGCCGTGGGGGGCAAGTTGGTTTTTTCGAGAGGTTGGGGTAGGGGGGGGTCGGGGGCCGGGGGGGGGCCCCCGGGACCTAGGGGGGGGGGCCCGGGGGGGGGGTTTTTGATCTTTTTTCTTGGGGCCCTAGTCTTCTGAACACGGCGGGGCCCTTAAATTTTGTGCCGCGTTACCCGCCACCCCAAAAATTACCCCCTTTTGGGAAAAAAAAATCAAAAAATTTTTTAAAACGCTTCCCTTTAAAGCCCTTCCCCTTTATATCCAAATTTTAAAATTAAAAAATGTGCAATGGGGGCTTTTAATTTTAAAATTCCCACGAAGTTTTTTAAAGTTTTTTTTCCCGGTTGCATTTAATTTTCCAACAATTTTTTCAGGGGTTTTACAGTCAATATGGTACATATCTCCTTTATACCCCTAATTTTTTCCAACCCAAAAAAAAAAAAGGCTTTTAAATAAAAAAATTTTTTGCTACAGGCGTTTAAGGCTGCAACGAAAAAGAAAATTTAAAAAAATAATAAAAAAACAAAAAATTCTAGAGTTGGGTTTGTAATCGTTCTGTACTACATGTTTAACTACCAGCTCGTCAAATGAAGACTAATGAAAGCAAAAAGTCACCATGAAGAAAGACAAAAATGTAAACCCATCGTGACGCCTCAAGTTTTGCGGAGGTGGCGATGTGAGGCGAGATCCCCGGGGGGGGCTGTGACCATCGCGAGGGTTGTGCTCATGTTTCTCAATACAAAGAAGTTTTTCGTGTGCCTCCCGGTGCAAAATGTAGTGAAGGCGGGGCTTTTAAATTCTCCCCCTCTTTTTCCCTATGATAAAGTAAAATCTCCATATCATTTCCAGCCGAATTTTCCGAGAACCGGGGGTGTTTGGCGGCATCTCACCTGCTATGTGATTGATTTTATTTTTGAATTTCATTGGAAGGGAGGGCAGGGCCGTTTTTTTACTATATGCGAAATACGCGGTTGCATAGGGGCCCCGGAACCCCCAAGGGGCCCCCCAAGCACCAAATTTTTTTTTTTTTTGGATATAGTCTTTTCCTTTAAAGTACCCAATTTATGCATTTAATTTAAAAAGGCGGAACCCGGGCACCTTTGTATACGCCCCAATGCCCCGGCCCAACTACGCCCAATGCGTTAAAACCGAAATTTTATTTTAAAGTATACATGCTTTTTCTTATCTTACAAAATCATTTCAACAATGTTACATACTTCTCTTTTTCAAAAATTGGGGTTGAAAATAGCTTTGTTTCTGTTTGCCTGGGTTTTAGGATAATAAAAAATTCTGGGCGGATAGGGTCTAAACATGATGCCAAATCCCTTTCCCTCCAAATCTCCTTCCTCATTATAGGTATTTTCGGACCTCTTGGCCCGGTCTGGACTGGGCTATCCCCGGGGGGTCATGTTTTTTCGAGGGAGTCTAGAACGGTTTAGCCCAGTCCAGTCCGGTCCGACCCATATAGGAGGACCACCTTGGACCAGTGTGGGGAGAACTGGCGCATGCGCACTACAGTCAGCGGGGAAGGCGACCAGGAGCTTCTCGTGCTGCTGATAAGACATGAAACACCATGATGGCCGACCATAAGACTAAAGTATCACAGGCGGACGACAAAAAGGATATTGACAAGATGGACGCCTGCCGCCTCCACAGTTCAGTTCAGTACCGCCCACTCGATCCCCCAGCCAATAGGAATGACGAATGGGACGGGGCCAGTCTCGATGTATTTTCGCGACCATCAGTCCACCCTGACCCGGTCCGGACTGGACTGAACCAGGGCGGTGAACGTCACGAAAATGCGCTACTACTTCCTCCATCCCCTTCTTTCCTCCATTTCTCTTTCCTTCTTTCCTTCCTTACTCTCCCTTTCTCCTGGGAATGAGTGAATGAGGAATGGGAATGAAGTAGTTAGGTGAGGAAGGAATGAAGTGATCACGGGATAGAAACTTAGAAAGGCGAGTAAATGAAGAGAAAAAGCTAGGAAATGAATAAAGGAGACAAGGAAAAAGGAATGATTAAATGGAGAAAAGAACAAGGTATTAGAATAGGCCAAGAAAGGGATGAGAAGAAATACGAGGAAAAAATCTGAATATACAACCAAATAAAGTGAAATAAGGAAATTGAAACTAGAAAAATGCTAGAAAAGAAGGGAAATATGAATAATCTACCATAAAGTATGTTGCCCTTGTGTTTGGGTGACGCTGCTCAGTGAGCGTCAACAGATACTATCAATACATGAGAGTAATAGTACTACCATGATCTTATAAGTAATAGTATTACCATGATCTTACAGATGATAATGTGACTTGGCTTTATAATGTTGTGTGCAGCAAGACCCAGACAGCGAGACCCTGTAGGGGCCAGGCGGCGACCCTTTGTTTCAGGCCAGGTCGCCCTCCACTGCCATCCCCTTTTGAGGATCCTCATTGCCGCGGCTTTTTCCACTACTTTCCTCACAATATATATTAATATCAGAAATGAATAACAAAGTCAACCTGAGATGTGTGCGCGTGGTCGGTGTGTTGGTGGTGGGGGTGGCGCTCACCCTCGTGCTGGTGAACCTGGTGTTCGAGGGCGACAAGCTGCGCCAGGCGATGCGGGCGTGGCGTGACGCAGGGCCCCACACCACCCTGCTGGGGAAGGTGCGGGGGCGCCTGGCCGCCGCGTCGTGGCTGGCCTCCCCAAGGAACCCCCTTGGGGAGTGTGGTTTCCCCTCCGGCGACAGCTGGCGGGAAGTGCTGCCCCTGGTGTTGGGCAGCAAGGAACGGCTGGCCTGCCTGCAGAGGCAGGTGCAGCGGGCAGAACAAGAGCACAACATGTTTGTGCTGTGGTTTGTGGTGGTCGTGTGTGTTGTGGTGGTGGTTGTGTCTGTGGCCCTGGTGGCAGGGTTCACCTGGGCCCGGCACACCCTACCATGGCCCCGCCGCCGGCAACATGTGTGCACCGCATTACTACTGAAGGAACCAGACCGTCGCTTGTGTCTCAGTGAGGCACAGCACTGTGTAGTAGCGCCTCTTTTGCCACTGCTGCGACGCGTGTTCGTTGTGGAGTTCCCGGATGTTACCTGTGACGTCCTGATGACCCGACAAGACTCATACCTCCGCTTCGACGGCCACGGGACACGCAAGTCACTGGCCTTGCCCGCACCAGGCGGGGCAATACCGGCTGAGTCCTCACAGAATATGCAACAAAATTCTGACGGACAGGAGGACGAGGAGGTCAATCAAGAGGTGCGGCGAAGCCTCATCGTGCCTCGAAAATACGTGGAGCGACTGGCGGGGTCTGATGAGTGTTACCTCCACTACCTGGAAGGCCACTACTCCGTTCAGGTCCTGCTGGACCCTGCACGCCGCAGGCTGCATATCAAGGGCTGCAAGACCAGCGCGCAGGAGTGTCATGCCGCCGTGAAGGAACTGTTTGCCGCGTGGCGGACACACGAGGCCGACGTGGAGTGATCGCCTCCACCACATATTTCAAGTATGTCTGAACATCACTATCCTATTATCTTATATCCATATTATCTTATTATAATTATTATTATTGTTATTATTATTTTTATAGTTATTAGTAAATAAATATAGATTATGCATTAATATCCGTGTTCAGGCTATTTTATGAATGAGAGAGAGAGAGAGAGAGAGAGAGAGAGAGAGAGAGAGAGAGAGAGAGAGAGAGAGAGAGAGAGAGAGAGAGAGAGAGAGTAATAAATAATATTAATACATCTTTTTATTTCCATGAAACATGGCTATTCTCTCAAACTTACATCATAGATGTCCTATACATATCATGCTAAAAAATACAAATCTAAGTCACATAAATGAAAGTGTTTTACACAAAAAATCAGTCAAAAGAGACATTGAAAGTATAACTAAAAGTCACTTGATATATCTTTATAATACTAATAATAAAATATGCATATGCTATTTGAAAAGAGAAAACACTTTAAAGTTCACTTAGGGTCACTTAGAAGTAAATTTCTAAGCCTAGACTTAAAAGTGCACAAATTTCCAGAATGAATGATGCAAGCAGGCAAATTATTCCATAGTTTAGGCCCTTGATGGACGCCATCAGCATAATGCCAAGCAACATCTAACCAAATATATAATTTCTTACTATCATTTTGTGTTGGCCTCAGTCAGAGCTATTCTTATATTTATAAAAAAAAGTAAAACAGAAAAAGGCTATTTAAGATCCGGAGCTATTCATAAAACATTCGGGGCTACAGCCCCCAATGCCCAGGCCTAACTACGCCAATCTCTCTCTCTCTCTCTCTCTCTCTCTCTCTCTCTCTCTCTCTCTCTCTCTCTCTCTCTCTCTCTCTCTCTCTCTCTCTCTCTCTCTCTCTCTCTCTCTCTCTCTCTCTCTCATCGTTCTGTAATCTCTATGAAGTTTCAAAGTCCCCTCTCTTTTCTTCCTTTTTCCCCTCTAATACCTCTCCCCCCTTATACCCTCATACCTTTCCTCTTCTCCCTATCACTATAACCACATATATATCCCCTATATTATTATTATTATTATTATTATTATTATTATTATTATTAATTGTATTCCTCCTCCCCCTGTCAGTTACTATAATCTTTCTTATCCTTTCCTTGTTCACTTATGTCTTGTCCGAATTAGTAAGTTTTTAATCTCTCTCTCTCTCTCTCTCTCTCTCTCTCTCTCTCTCTCTCTCTCTCTCTCTCTCTCTCTCTCTCTCTCTCTCTCTCTCTCTCTCTCTCTCTCTCTCTCTCTCTCTCTCTCTCTCTCTCTCTCTCTCTCTCTCTTTGCATCCCGAATTCTGTGCCATTAGGTGATTGATATAAAGACAACAAGAACTAGAATGATCTTCCTCTGTGCTTCCTCTTATAGGTAGCCTACTACAACTACCATTGTCACTCATATTGCTGTACTTATTTTATCATCATTATCATTATTTACCAGTTAATAATCTGTATACCGCGATAAGACTGTTATCCTGAAACTGTCTTTTTCACAAATGTTAATTCTGAATAAAATTATTGAATCTGAATCTCTCTCTCTCTCTCTCTCTCTCTCTCTCTCTCTCTCTCTCTCTCTCTCTCTCTCTCTCTCTCTCTCTCTCTCTCTCTCTCTCTCTCTCTCTCTCTCTCTCTCTCTCTCCCTTCATCTCTTCTATCCACTGCCTTGACATTTTTCAAAAACTTACTCGCTCACTCACGCTATCCTATCAAGTGTTCGCTCCTATTTCCTTTTCTTTCTTATTCACATTCTCCTCTACTACTATTTCATCCCTCCTAAATCTTCTCTATTCTGTACCCAAATTCTCTCTTTCCTTCCTTACTTTCATTCCACAATTCCAGCCTTTCACATTTTTCTTCGTTTCTCGTATTCCATTATCATATCCATACTCCTCCTGCTATCTCCTACTCCTCGTTTACCAGGATCCTACTCCTACTCCATAACCGTTGGCCCTTGAGTTCAATCGCAAGAAAAATCCCAAGTCATGAGGACGGGGAATACAATTCAGGCACCCAATAAGCTCAATAGGTGAGTTTTTTGGCGAGGGTACGCGGCAGTATTCTCCTCTCCAATTACTACTACTATAGGAAGGGCGCAGCACTCCCGGTGCTTTACTACTGCTGCTGGAGGAGGAGGAGGAGGAGGAGGAGGAGGAGGAGGAGGAGGAGGAGGAGGAGGAGGAGGAGGAGGAGGAGAGGAGGAGGAGGAGGAGAAGGCAGCAGTGAAGGGCCAATGCAGAGATCAATAATAAAAACTCGGAGGATTTAATGTATGAGTGTGAGCGTATGTTCAAGTCATAGGTGGATTTGACGAGAGAGAGAGAGAGAGAGAGAGAGAGAGAGAGAGAGAGGAGGAGATGAGAGAGAGAGAGAGAGAGAGAGAGAGAGAGGAGAGAGAGAGGAGAGAGAGAGAGAGAGAGAGAGAGAGAGAGAGAGAGAGAGAGAGAGAGAGATGAGAGAGAGAGAGAGAGAGAGAGAGAGAGAGAGAGAGAGAGAGAGAGAGAGAGAGAGAGAGAGATGGAACGAGAAGAGAAGGAAGAAAAAAAAAACTAAGAAAAGAAAGAATGAAAGAAAAGAAGAAAAAGTAAGAAAGAAGTAATGAGAAAAAAATACATAGTGATTTTAGCCTTCATTTTTTTATTTTTTTTATATACGACCTTTAAGCGACATTATAATTACTATGAGGGATGTGATATTTGGACCGAGGCTGATGTGATACAATGATTATGACCTACAGTATGAATCACTATGAGTATTACTATGACTACTAGCAATGACGTGAGGCAAAGATAGCAGCATGGGATAGGGATACAATGATTATGACCTGCAGTATGAGTCACTATGAGCATTACTATGACTACTAGGAAAGACGTGAGGCAAAGATAGCAGCATGGGATAGGGATACAATGATTATGACCTACAGTATGAGTCACTATGAGCATTACTATGACTACTAGGAATGACGTGAGGCAAAGATAGCAGCATGGGATAGGGATACAATGATTATGACCTACAGTATGAGTCACTATGAGTATTACTATGACTACTAGAATGACGTGAGGCAAAGATAGCAGCATGGGATAGGGATACAATGATTATGACCTACAGTATGAGTCACTATGAGCATTACTATGACTACTAGGAATGACGTGAGGCAAAGATAGCAGCATGGGATAGGGATACAATGATTATGACCTGCAGTATGAGTCACTATGAGCAGTATATGACTACTAGGGAATGACGTGAGGCAAAGATAGCAGCATGGGATAGGGATACAAAATGACTCAGTTTGAATCCCTTGCATTCATTCTAAAAATTATTTTCGTCAAGATAAAATCAAGGAACTAATCAGGAACGCTATAATGATGGCTACTTAAGCTTGACTCTATTGTGCTTTTGGGGAATAGCTAGTCAGGTTGTGATACGTTTTTGCCTCTTAGCAACTTGAGTTTTTTCAAGAGTGAGAAAAGACAATTATAACAAATTATCCATCCCATTTCTATCGGTCATTGTCTTACTTGCGATGGGGACTGCAGCTGGGGCATTTGTGTATTACGTTTGTATCCTTGGCTCAGTCCTTTGTGATGTAAAAAAAAAAATACAAATTACTCGGAGTAGCGGCATAGTACAGGTCAATGCGGCAGGATTTGTATGCAGCCAGAGGGTAATATTGAGTGTATTTATCTGTATTAGTAATCACGGCTATGATACACCGTTGGGGGCAAAGCAAGGCAATGGTATAGGCACAGGGGTTCTCAACCTGGGGTACGCGTACCCCCAGGGGTACGTGACAGGAATTTTGGCGGTACGTGACAGGTTTCTAAAAATACTTCGGTTTTGAATAAATGTAAACCTATTTGTAGAAAGTGGCCTACATGTGCTAGGCTAGATGTGTCCTCCACTAGAGCCAGGACACTAAATTTACTACTACTTTACCTACTTTAGTTGTTTTTTTCATGCTAGTGACGTTAGTCACGCACACAGTCATTTCCCCATGAGTAACTAGTTATAAGCTGTAAATAGCACCACTAGCTCATATTCACAGTTATTGGAAATGTGTCTGCTTTAGTTCAATTTTATTATTTGTTATGCTATTCACACACACGGTGACTTACCTATCGCCGTTACTAGTTACAAGCTGCAAGCTATATCTGCAAGCAGCACTAGTTCACTGTCACAATGATTGAAAACTGTCTTCTGTGGTTCTATTTTAGTAAATGTATTGCTCATAGTGACATAGTCACATTGATTGAAAAAGTTTGTCTGTTCTACATTTATAACACAATTTAAACTTTATAAACTAAGTTAATAAACCATGCATTTCTTTTTACCCTTCTTGATGCTGCATTCTGAGTAAGGGGTACGTGACCACTACTGAAAGACCTCAAGGGGTACATAAGATTAAAAAGGTTGACAACCCCTGGCATAGGCACAGGGCTAGAGACAAGGACTGCTGGGTGTCAGGTTTAATTGTTTTTTTTACTCTGGTATGTTTTGTTTTTTTGTTTGTTTTGTTTTGTTGTCATCTTGTTTTGCAAATGTTGTTTTTCATGGCTGTTATATGGACCATAACCTAAATTGTATGCATCGTATATTTGTATTGTTATGGTCATTAAATACCAAATATCAAATATCTAAGAGAGGCCTTCAGAAAAAACTAATGGGTCCCTGGCTGTACCCGCGGCCCGGCAGGCGATGGGAGGGCCGCCCCGTCAGCCACTACGTCAGCGCGGCGGCCTCCTATACCGAAGTTTGGGCGTAATAACCTTCACAAAGTATGCAGCAAGAAAACCTGCCATTGTGCCCCTCGTAAGTATAAAGTTTTGTAAGCATGTTCTCCTTAACAAGCATTGCCTCGCCTCACTTTTTTCCCCGCCGGCATTGAGCCTGAAGGAGCGCGGGATGGAGGAGGAGGAGGAGGAGGAGGTGCTGTGACGGTGAGCATACCTAAAGGGGTATCCAGACGAGCGGGCCTGATCGGCGGGCATGCCCGTTATCGGGCACATTTGACGGGCAAACCATCAAACTGCCCGATCCCCCGTTGAGCGAAATCACAGGCAGTGCCCGGTGGCTTGAGGAGCTACGACGCTGCCAGAGGTAAGTTAACATTGTGTACCCATAGCAGGCTTTCCTCCCACATCCCACGTCGTTGTAACACTGTTCACATCAGGAACTTGCGATGTCTACCCCGGCTACCTGCAGTGAGCCACCTACCATTTGTTGGTCTAAACCACTATAAATTATTATAACAAATACTCTGATAGAACTTTATCGTGAAAATCCATGTTTATGGAATGTGAAACTGAAGTGCTACAAGAACAGAAATAAACGGAAAACATCACTGAAGGTCATTACTGCAGAAATAAGGGAACATGGTGCTTTCGTTACGACAGATGACATTAAAAAGAAAATAGACACGCTACGAAACCAGTATAGGCGTGAAGCCAATATAATGAAGTATCTTTTAAGTGTCTTTTAGTATCGTTGTATGGCTTCCATAAACATCTCTTCCTTTAAGCCAATCTTTGCACCATATTCTCTTCTTTTTCTTTATACACAAAGCAATGATCACGCTACACAGTATTTTCTTCCTCTCAGTAATACTGGGTGCCATGTTTATCGTACCGCACTCCACAACCTACTGGCATCGTCGGGCACGCCCGCCAATTCATCGACTTGGCCGTGTGGACAACATTCACGGGCATGCCCGGTAGAATTTGCCCGCTGACCGCGCTGCCCGCCGATCAGGCCCGCTCGTCTGGATACCCCTTAAAGGCCGTGTCACACGGACACTTTTCCTGGCATCTTTTGGTACTTTGCTACCAATAGATGCCCGTAGTGGTGGCAAAAAAATGCGCGTTCGTCATACGGCGTTTCGGCTACGAGCATCTTCTACTGGCCTCTTCCGGGACCAGCAACCAATTTTGACAAAACTAACATTATGAATCGTGCAAGAAGACTTCAATCGTATTAATTTCAATCGTATTCTTCACTTCAAGACTTATGAATCGTGCAAGAAGATGCTCGTAGCCGAAACGCCATGTGACGAACGCGCATTTGTTCGCCACCACTACAGGCATCTTTTGGTAGCAAAATACCAAAAGATGCCGGAAAAAGTGTCCGTGTGACATGGCCTTAAGCCTACTGCCTGGAGGAGGAGGACTCTAAAACTAGTCCAGTCACCAAGGTAGGTCATCTCCTCCTCCTCCTCCTCCTCTCTCATCTTCGTTGCGCCCCGCGGTGTCTCCCTCGGGCGGTCGCCTCGCCCTCGGGTGCTCGCTGCGGCTGCCTGGCGCGTGCTGGGCCTCGAGCTGCCGCTGCTGAATAATGCACCGAGGCGTGGCAGGCAGCGAAGGCCCTCAGGCACGCAGCCCGGCGCGGCGGAGGGGGCGGGGGCGGGGTTAAACATAGGCACATTAGACCTTCGCAGCGGCAAGTAAGTCAGGTGGGTTGAACCGTGGGTACACCTGTTAAAGGCCGCTCAGTAGCTGCTAATGACGCCATCCACGGGGGAGAAATAGTACAGTAATACAGGGAAGCAAGAAGGTTTATCCTACCCCTCTCCCCCTTAACGGGACCAAGACAAAAAAACACTGCCATCATCATAGTCGTCAGGTATAAAAGACCAAATATGAACATTTTCACGGTACAGAAAATCAGGAAAGTTTGAGCACTTCACGCTCGGTACAAGAGTTCTAACTCAGCACACTGAGTGAAAAGTTTAAATTAAAATGTTACGGCATGTGAGGATATTACGAGCCCCACCAGGAGCCTTGAGCCCCCCCCCCCCCTCCTGCTGCTGCTGCTGCTGCTGCCTAACAATTAGGAGGACGCAGGAGGATCTTTTGACATGCCTCGTATCGCTACCCAGTGTTGACCTTAACCATGCCTACATCAACTGACCCTGTAACTCTTAGCCAAGTAACTTAGCTTAGTAACTCTGACACCTTGTTGGCGTGAGTGACGGCATAACGAGCTCAACACTCCACCACCGTCAGCGGGACATGGGCGGCGGTACTCGGCTCACGGGCGGCACGGGCGGCGCTCCTCCATGGGCGGGGTCTCGGTCCTGGCTACTGTCTGTGATCGGTGTTTAAGATCATGACAAAACTTAAACACCTGCATCACTTCACCCTTTAACTGGCTTTTCTGATCTATAAAGAGGCTGTGGCATCTATATCTCCATAAGGTTTGAATCATCACTGGGATTAATTTTGTACAACTCTATACTCTCCGTTCTTAAAACTAACTCAATGGTCTTCTTGTAACACGTGAAGATCAGTTGTGAAGTTTTTCCATCTTCCTACGACTTAAATATTTTCAAGAGAGAAGAATCAAGACACCTCCTGAACTAAATTGATCCACCTTCCTTTCTTTATTATCTTACTGTCTTCTTTATGGGGACTGACAGCTAGCGGGCTTTTTGTTACTTTCTTTTTTCTCTTTGCCCATTCCTTTGAGATGTAAAAAGAAGAAAAATTGTTCAGACAGATTCCCCTCCCGCGGTGTGTGATTCAAGACATTTCCGCCGTGACCCTCAGCGCCACGGTAACTAATTTCTGACACGAGATGAAATGAAACGGTCGGTGTATTTCGTGTTGTCGGAGACGCTGTTGCCAAGAATCCACAAGATTTGGGACATCTTATCCTTCCATTCCATTCGAGAGGAGGAGGAGGAGGAAGGAGAGGATGGAGAAGGAGGAGGAGGAAGGAGGAGGAGGAGGAGGAGGAGGAGGCAAAGGTGGATACAAGAATATCAGAATTCAGGAAATAATTTATGACGACGTAACGGATCAATTCAGACAAGTGAAGAGAAAGAGAAAAAAAGAGACTGCACTCGTCTGTACGCTTACAAATTCTCTCTCTCTCTCTCTTCTACTCTCTCTCTCTCTCCCCCTCTCTCTCTCTCTCTCTCTCTCCTCTCCTCTCCTCCCCTTTTCTCTCTCTCTCTCTCTCCCTCTCTCTCAGGCAGCACTGGAAACGCTTCAAAATTAGTTCAACATTGAGCGCTGAATAAGTAAGACAGCACACACACACACCCAGAGAGAGAGAGAAAAGAGAGAGAGAAGAGGAGAGAGAGGAGAGAGAGGGGAAGAGAGAGAGAGAGAGAGGGGACATCAGAGCACTGCAGGAACAGAGATAAAACAATTATAACAAATAAACTATAAAAAAATAAAGATCACAGTCCGCTCTGGAGTACATAGAAAACGGGAGGTCAGACAATCACAAATAGCGACATGAAATCAATCCAGGAGTAACAACGCTTCCCACTCAAAGAAATGTTGAAATGAAGGACCAACGCAAATGCAGCTCAGATAGTAGTCGTTAAAGATGAAACACTGCATACATATCACTGACAGTCAGGGAAATAAATGTAAATAGTGAGAAATAAATGGATGTACGTATGGCTGCTATAGAGGAGTAAGTATTATGGAAACAAAACATCTGGTCAAAATAATATATGGAGTGAAATTGAGCAAAACAAAACAAAACATTTAAAAATATAAAAGTCAAACGAAATTGTTTAGATATATATCCCAGACATTATTCGGTGACAACATAAAGTTAAAAAAAAATGTTGCAATTTCATAATGTAAACGCGTCACTTATAAGAAAAAGTCGATAGCAAAACATGAAAAAAATAGATATGAAAAATGCCCGATCAACACGCAAAACTAACAAAACAAAAACCCAAACCCAACAAAGGCAAAAGCAAATGACCAAAACTATCTACATTACTCAAAAACAAAAACAAACAAAATCACAAAAACAACAAAGCATAGTCACATAAAACACAAAATTACACACGAAAAAGAAAATATACAACAAACACAATAACAAAACAATAACAATAACAATCGATCAAGACCTTAACAATACTGATAATACAAACAAACCTTGAACATCAAATAGCAAAGAGCGAACACAAGGGAGTAAACAAGAGCACCCCCCCCCTCACCCCCTCTGCGGTAACAACAAGAAGACCTCCGCTGGTGCCCCTGCCGAGGCAAACACAAACATGCACACCTACGCCAACACAAGGCCACGAAGCCACAGGTCAGGTCAGCTCACGTAAGAGTTATGTATAAAGTGGAGGAAAAATTGCGTTACAGAAAATCATATATTGTGTATGTGAGTAGAAGAGAGAGAGAGAGAGAGAGAGAGAGAGAGAGAAGAGAGAGAGAGAGAGGAGGGGGAAGAAAAGAGAGGAGAGAGATAGAAGGGGAGAGAAAGAGAGAGAGAGGAAGAGACGAGGAGAGATGAAAAAAAAAAAAAAACATATACACACACACAGAAGCGGATCTCACAACAGCTTTAAAAAAACACACAAAAAGAGAAGGTAAAGAAAAAAAAATAGCCCCGACGAATACTTCACACACACACACACACACACACACACACACACCCCACACACACACACACACCACAGCAGACCACACAACAGGTACTCCGTGGTGTAAGGGATAGCACGCTCGGTCCACAACGGATAAGTCCCGGGTTCGATCCCCGGGCGAGCGGAACAAATGGGGGTTTTTTCCTTAAAAAAACCCGAGCCCCTGTCCACCAGCAAGTGAAGGGTACCGGGTGTTAGCCGGGGTTTGTGACCTGCTCTCCGGGGTGCTGACTTCGGCAACACAAAGCACTAAGGATGAATGATATAAATGTTGATATGGAGACGGGGCCACACGAGCATTGCTCTGGCCCCGTAAAAAACAACTAGATGAATAGATGAATACCACAACACCACACACACAAACACACACATCACACACTGTGTGTGTGTGTGTGTGCGTGTCATTTCCCCGGGCCTATTGTCTTGTCCACGCAGTCGAACTCGCATCACCAGTTTCACCCTCCCTGAGTCAACTTGCAGCTTTATAATTACCGAATAATTAACTTAAGGTACTTGCCCCCTTGGGATCTCAGCACCTCCACACACACCCCCATCCCCTTGCTCAAGGGGGGATCAGTAACCGCCTTTTTTCGTGGTAAAATCCCCGGAAACGAGCCGGGGCCGGGGATCGAACAAACCACACAATAGCTCGTGACGCCTTTAAACCCACCAAGCCGTTTAGGCGGTGTGGTGTTTTGTGTGTGTGTGTGTGTGGTGTGGTATGAATGATGATGATGACAACAATAATAACTAGGGGGTTGGGGCACTCAGTACAACACAAGCGCATACCTGCCGCCCAATATTTCATACAATTGGTTTGCTATGGCAACGTAGTTCTTATTATAGATATATATATCTATAATATATATATATATATATATATATATATATATTATATATATATATATATATATAATAATATATATATAGATGCACTAGTATGAGCGCATACCTCCGGCCGGATATTTCATCATTGGTTGTCATGGCAACCGTTTTGTCATAGAATTTCATCCAAAATAATTCAGTTCTTCCTTATACAACTCGACTTGGTATATTGATTTGGTCCAAATCTATTGGTACCTTTTTCGAGAAATTCCCTGTACACAACAAACAGACAGACGACAGACAGACAGACAGATCGGGGTAAAACATACCCCTCCAACTTCGTTGGCGAGTACTAGATATAAAAAACGAATAAATAAGGAAAAACACTGCCGGAATAGAGGAGTAAAGACAAAGAACATTACCGCTAAAGACGTCCTCCCTTACTTACAACCTGAATGGGACGACAACAGAACAGAGGACAAACAACACAAACAACAAGGAGCTCCTCCGGAAGGAACTGAAAATGCAACAACGGGTATTGCGCTCATTGTAATTGTACACTTAATTAAAAAAACCAAAATGTACACCACACACACACACACACAACGTTAGACCCCACTTCTATCCTAACATGCTTTCCAAGAATTACAATCATCACCCTTAAAGTAAAAATTTTTACACGCACCCTGATAATTGTTATAGATTACTTAATTAACTAATAGGCCCTACCTCGTTCTTCAGGGATGTGGGGAGTCCTAGTCCTCTAAGTCTAAGCTATAGGTCAGTCGTCCAATGGTTCACTAATCCTCTAACCAGTGGTTCTTAACCTTTTGTAGTGCTCGTACCCGTATTGAGATCTCATATATGTGTCCTCGTACCCCGGTCAGGAACAATTCAAGTCCAATACCAAATCGTGTTATTCATTACCAGAGGGATTTTTTCATACCAAATTTAACCTAATTTGGTCAGGAAAACTATCCAATGGTCAACCCTGCAGCCTAACTGAGAACACGTACTGTACTCCGACACGGTATAGAACTCGATGTACGAACGGTAACAAGAAGACACAACGACATATGACGGTATCTAATATATTTTTACAATTATTGGTAGTATAACTTAATGAGAACCGTTGGACTCCAGGTGATTAAGACAATGTTGACAGACAAATAATTATAAAATATAATTTCCTCCTCCTTATAAAATGACTTGAATGATTGGTCGCAAGTGTTTCGTACCCCCAGGTTGTAAGGTTTCTACCCCTTGGTGGTATCAGGTCCCCGGTTAAGAACCACTGCTCTAAGTGCTTAGGTCATTATCCAATGGTTCACTAACCTCTAAGCTATAGTGTCCCAGTATGTCCGAATGGTTCACTAAACCTCTAAGCTATAGGTCAGTAATGTCCCAATGGTTTCACTAAACCTCTAAAACTATAGTTCACTATGTCCAATGGTTCACTAACCTCTAGCTATAGGTCAGTAAATGTCCACAGAATGTTTTAACTAACCTCTAAGCTATAGGTCGTATGTCCAATGGTTCACTAAACCTCTAAACTATAAGGTCATATGTCCAATGGTTCACTAAACACTCTAAACTATAGGTGCAATATGTCCAATTGGTTCACTAAACCTCTAACTATAGGTCAGTAATGTCCAATGGTTCCCTAAACCTCTAAACATAGGTTCAGTATTTCTCATGGTTCCTAAACCTCTAAGGCTATGGTCAATATGTCCAATTGTTCAGTAACCTCTACGCTATAGGTCGTGATGATCCAATGGTTGCCTAACCTCTAAGCTATAGGTCAGTATGTCCAATGTTTCACTAAACCTCTAAACTATAGGTCAATATGTCCAATGGTTCACAAAACCTCTAAACTATATGGTCAATATGTCCAATGGGTTCACTAAACCTCAAGCTAAGGTCCATAATGTCCAATGTTCCCTAACCTCGTAAAACTATAGGTCAGTATGTCCAATGGTTCACTAAAACCTCTAATCTATATGTCAGATATGTCCAATGGTTTCACTAAACCTCTAAGCTATAGGTCCATTGTCCAATTGGTTCACTGAACCTCTAAAACTATAGGTTCAGTATGTCCAATGGTTCACTAACCTCTAACTATAGGTCGTATGTCCATGGTTCCTTAAACCTCTAAACTATAGGTCAGATGTCCAGTTCACTAAACTCTAAACTATAGGTCATTATGATCCAATGGTTCACTAAACCTCGTAAAACATTTTAAGGGTCCAGATGTCCAATGGTTCACTAAACTCTAACTATAGTCATATGTCCAATGTTCACTAACCTCTAACTATAGGTCAATATGTTCCAATGGTTCACTAAACCTCTAAGCTATTGGTCAGTATGTACCAATGGGTTTTTCACAATCAACAAGACACAAATGATCTAGAAGACCAGTGATTAGCAGCCGGGTTGCAGAGTTCTCCAAAGGGTAATAACATGGAAACCAATGGGCTGCGTGGAAGGGGCCTACATGGCATGACCGTGTCATACTAGTGCACAAGCAACAACACACATTTTAGAAGAAAACTGCAGTGTTACTCGTAATGGAAGAAATATACTTAAATTGCAGATAAAGTAGGATCAACTTATGCAGTATAATAGAATGGTTTTTACTATATTACACCTCAGTATAAACTAGCAAAATATGAAAACCATGCCACCCAAATAGGCAGATACAGCCCAAAGTGTGGGCAAAAGTATATTGATTTTGTTCTACTTTCACGACGAGTTTCAGACAAAAACTTGTCTTGACAAGTACACACGCAATAATATATCCTTGTCCCCCAAGAAAACCCTTGTGTTGGTGTATCTGTCGATTGGGTGGCATGTTCTATATATTTTGCCTAGTTTTATACGACGTAAGTCAAGGGTACATGAGGTTTCTGAAAGCTCCCGGAAATGTTGCATCGAACCTTCGAAAACAGTTGAATAACATGATCTAGACCAGTGGTTCTCAAAACGTTTTGGCTGCGACCCCTCCCAAATAATTTCGAAGGCTTGCGACCAAACCCCATTACCAAGAGCAACTCTTTATCTGACAATCGAACCATTTGCCATTCTCTCTCTCTCTCTCTCTCCTCTCTCTCTCCTGTCTCACTCTCGTCTCTCTATCTCTCTCTCTCTGGTCTCTCCTCTCCCCTCATCTCTCACTCTCGTCCTTCTCTCTCCTCTCTCTCCGCTTCTCTCTCGTCTCTCTTCTTCGCTCTCTCTCTCTCTCTCTCTCTCTCACACATACACATACAAAAACCTACCACACACAACACACACCACACACCACACACACCAACACACACATAACACACACTACACAAGACACAATCTTGGTACTGCGTGGTGTATTGGGTTAGCCACGCTCGGTTCACAACCGAGAAGTCCCGTGGGTTCGATCCCCGGGCGGAGTCGCAAACCGATGGGTTGTTTCCTTAAACCCGAGCCCCTGTCCACCCAGCAGTGAATGGGTACCGGGGTTGTTAGCGGTGTTTGTGGACCCTGCTCTCCGGGTGGTGGCTTCGGCCAACACTAAGCACTTTAAGGGATGAATGTAAAAATGTTGATATGGAGACGGGGGCCACACGAGCATTGCTCTGTCCCCTGTAAAATACAACCGAGATGAATACACCGCACACACACACACAACACACACACACACACACACACACACCACACACACACACACCACACACACACACACACACACACACAACACAACACACACACACACACACACACACACACACAAGGCATTTTGAAAATAAAGTTCCCCATGTATAGGCCTACTTTGAAAATAATGAAAATATAGGAGGAATCAAAGGGATGATCAAATTTGGTGGAAAAGTTATCTGAGAGGAAGGAGAAAATAAGAAAGTATAAAGGATAAATAACTCTGAATGGAAAAGGTATTTAGTTGTGTACCACAAGGAATCAGTGCTGGCACCAATATGTTCATTGATTTATGTCATGAATGACTAATGCAATATAAAGTGAAGATGAGTTTGTTTGCAGATGATGCAAACTATTTGAAAATAAAACGCTGTAAAGTTTGTGAACACTACAAATGACCTGAACAATGATCTAACAATGAGCAGAAGAATGGGAAAATGGAATTTAATGTGAATAGCGTCATGTGATGGAATTGGAAACTGTGAAAAAGTTGAGAGATACAGAGAATGGCCTACAAAGATGTACCAGGCATGGTCTATGTACCAGGGCTAAAGAACTTCTTGAGAAAGTTTTAGGAAATAGACAATAAAGTTACCAACACCTTGAGAAGGAGAAAGAGGCAACTTGATAACAGTTTGTAAACTGATACTAAGATGGTAAAGCAGACAATGAGAGACTAATGATCGGAAACAAAAAGAAGTCGATATACACAGAGGAAATTTAAAAACCTTCAGAATAGGGAGTGCCTGAACAACATAAAGAAAGTAGTACAGCTTCTCTCATAGCAATGTAGCAGTTTGGAATGGACGAAATTGGGAGGTTATATCGGCACATAATGTGCACCGATTTGGAAAGTATAAATAACTTGATAAATGTATATACGGAGTAAGGACCACAAGAGTGTAGCTCAGGCCCTGTAAAACACAACTAGGTAAATACATACCCACACATATAGGTAGTCTTATTGCTCCGTATCATAACATTCTATGTATAGTATATTCGGTACATTATGAATACTTAAATGATACCGTAATCAGTGCAATCTATATCATATATTCTTGCTTCACAGGATCAAAAAATAGTAACATAAATAAAGTATAAACTTGTGATGTGGATTTGTAATGCATTAAAAAGGGGTTTGGCAGCGACGCTACAAGTTAGTGGACGTGTGAGCGCGGCGGTGAAGACTTGACGGCAAGGGAAGCAGGACAAAGGAAGACAGGATCAACTCTTTTCTAACGGGCAGATTATGTTACTGTATTTTTTTTGTTAGAAAATTTTTAAGGTTAGGAAGTATAACAATTTTTTGTTTATACTGAAAATAGAGATAAAGAAATAATAATAAAATTATGAATTGTGTTTTTCTATGCATTTTGCACATTCTAGAAATCTCGCGACCCCCCAGAAGACTTTCCGCGACCCCTCGAGGTTCCCCGACCCCCAGTTTGAGAACCCCCAAACTAGACTACACTCCTATTCACCTTTTATAACCTGTCAACAAAATTTCCTTTTTCTCTGTATTGAACATAAAATGGATAATTACTGATATTTACAACTTCAATAAATAGAAAACATCTGATCTCAATTCGTATAGTAAGTAGTTTTTCTTTGTATTAAATAAATTTATTGTTAAACTAACTTATATATTCTTCTTCACATGTTTGGTTCTCGTCCGCTCCTATAGATAAGGTACTCCTCTAAACACACACACCCCACACACACACCCCCCAAACGCACACACCCCACCACACCCACAAACACCCCACACCCACACACACATACCCCCAAAAAAAGAAAATAACCTTAAATCATAGTCATTCCTGTTATCAGTTTTCCTCTTCAACAAGCCACTTTTCCCTCCTCTTTTACAATCTCTGCAGTGCGTTTTCTCACCTTTTTGTTCAGCCACTCTTTTCATGGTTTTTACTGCTCTCCTCAACTTGCTAACGCCTTCTCAAATCCCCCGGTTTATTCTCATCCCTGCTTTACAAAGTTCACCCACATCTTCACTCCTTCAAACCCCCTGTCACAGCGGACTTCGAGAGAACCCGCCATTTTTTCCACCTGTTACAAGGTCTTCCCAAAACACAATAGTGACACCTCGTGAACTGAAATTAACCTTGTCCTTGTGGAACTCTCTCTTCCCTTTTTCCCCTCTCCTCCTTTTCCCTCTTTTTTCCCCCCTTCTCTCTCCTCTCTCTCTCCTCCCCCCCTCTCTCTCTCTCTTTTTTCTCCCCTTTCCCTTTTTCCCCCCCCCTTCCCCTTTTTTTCCCCCTTTTTCTTTTTCTCCCCCTTTTTTTTTTCCCCCCTTCCCCTCCCCCCTCTTTTTCCCCTTTTTAAAAGATCCCAAAAAAGACTTTAAAATCCAAAAAGTAGGATGAACAAAAACCCCCGTTTTCCCGGGGCCAAAAATTCCCCCTCCATTTTTTATAAACCAGGCCCCAGCAGGGGGTTTAAGGGGAAAACCCGTTGGGGGTTGGAATTTTTCCCCCTTCCGGGGATTAGTTAGACCTGTGGTGGGGGGAAATTTTTCCCACCACTAGGGCTCCCGGGTTTAAAGTTTCCCCCGGGGAACCCCGGCCCATTTTTAAAACAACAAAGGGGGAAATTTTAAACCCCCATGGGGAAAAAGCCCCAAAACTTTTAAAAAAGGGGGGCAAGGGATATAGTGGGGGGGCAAGGGGGGGGGGGGGTTTGGGTAGGGGGTTTTCCCAATGCAGGTAATTCCCCCCGGGGGCCCCCCGGGTAAAATTTCCCCTCCAAAAAAAAATTTAATCACCGAAAAATTTTAATAGGCTTTATTTTTTTTTTTTTTTCTTTATTTTTTTTTTTTTCCTTATTTTTATATTTTATTTTACTTTTTTTCCTTTTAAATAAAATGTTTTTTTTTCCTATTTTTCTTTTTTATTTTTTTTTTTTTAAACTTTTTTTTCATTTACTTTTTTTTATTTTTTTTCTTCCTCCTCCCCTACCAACCCCCACCTTTTTTTTTTTTCCCTTTATTAACCTCCTATTTAATGAACTTTCCAAAGTTTTTACCCCCAAACACAACCCCCTACCTTTGTCTACCTATCTATCTATCTACCTTCTTCTTCCTAATATCTACCTCCTATCTATCTCCTGATCTGCTTATTCAATATCAACTACCTTCTCTTTTAAACCCCCGTCTACCCACTTTTTACCGCATAACTACCCAAGTACCCCGACAAACTCTTCCAATCGCTTCATAACGACACCTACCCCCACCCCCACATAAAAGGGGAAGGGGTAATTACGGGTATAACTGAGGGAAAACCCAAAAAATTAACTACTCATAAAATTTTCATAAAGGGGAGAATATGAAAATTACGAGAGGAATGATTAAAGAGAAGTGTGTGTGAAGTGAAGGGGGGGTGTTAATGGAGTGTTTAAAAAATGAAAAAGGTGAAAAGGGAAAAACATGAAATTGGTGAAAATATGTAAGGGGGGGGCGGGAGGGGGTTTCTAGATTTTTTTTCCCCAATTAGTCCGATAATACTGGAAATGGGCGGAAAATTACATCGGGGAGAAATCAACGTGGGCTTCCGATTTTTATCATTCTCTATACTTCTTCATAAAAAACTAATTTGTCGCCGATAAGTACTGTTATGAGCGACTAAAGGGCAAAGGGGGGGAGGGGAACCCCCGCCCCCTAATTAATTAAACCCCACGAGCCCTTTTCCCCCCTCCATTATTAAGTGAGGGCCTATGTAACCCAGCGTACCCTTGCTCCCCCCCCATTTTTAAGGTGAGGGCCCTTTTTAACCCAGCGATCCCCTTTCTCCCCCCCCTTTTTTACAGGTAGGCCTTTGTAACCCCGCGATCCCTTGCCCCCCCCATTTTACGGGGAGGGCCTAGTAACCCAGCGATACCCTTGCTCCCCCCCCTTATTACAGGTGAGGGCCTTGTAACCCAGGCGGGGAAAAAAATGCCCTTTGCTCCCCCTCCATTATTACAGGTGAGGGCCTTGTAACCCAGCGATGCCCTTCTACCCCTCTATTATTACCAGGTGAGGGCCTATGTAACCCAGCGATTCCCTGCTCCCCCTCCCTTATTACGGTGAGGGCCTTTGTACCCGGCTCATGCCCTTGCTCCCCCTCGATTATTACAGGTAGGGCCTATGTGCCCCGCGATGCCTTGCTCCCCCTCCATTATTACAGTGAGGTCTATTACCCGCGATATCTCTTGCTCCCACTTCCATTAATACAGGCTGGGCCTTTTAAACCCGAGCTATGCCTCTTGCTCCCCTTTCCATAGGTTACGGTGAGGGTCTATGTAACCCGCGATGCCCTTGCTCCCCCTCGTTATTACAGGTGGAGGCCTTTGTAACCCTCGATGCCTTGCTCCCCTATCCAATTATTAGCAGGTGGGGCCTATGTAACCCAGCGATTTCCCTTGCTTCCCCTCCATTATTACGGTGATGCCTTTGTAATCCAGCGATGCCCTTGCTCTCCCCTCCATTATTACAGGTGAGGGCCTTTGTAACCCAGCGATGCCCTTTCTCCCACCTTCATTATGTAGTTGAGGGTCTTTGTAACCCAGCGATTGGCCCTTGCTCCCCTCCATTATTACAGGTAGAGGCCTTTGTAACCAGCGATGCCTTTGCTCCTCCGTCCATTATTACAGGTGAGGGGCCTGTTGTATCCCAGCGATAACCTTGCTCCCCTTCCATATTACAGGTGAGGGCCTTTGTAACTCAGCGATCCCTTGCTTCACTCCTCCATTATTACAGGTGAGGGCCTTTGTCCCAGCGATGCCTTTGCTCCTCCTCCATTATTCAGGTTGAGGGGGCCTATGTACCCAGCGATGCCCTTGCTGCTCCCCTCCATTTTACAGGTAGGGCTATGTAACCCAGCGTGCCTTTGCTCCCCCTCCATTATACAGGTGAGGGCCTTTGTAACCCATCGATCCTTTGCTCCCCCGCCTTTATTACAGGTGAGGCCTATTTAACCCAGCGATGCCCTGCTTCCCGCCCTCCATGTAATTACAGGTGAAGAGGGCCTATGTACCCACAATGCCTTGCTCCCCCTCCATTATTACAGGTGAGGGCCTTTTGTAACCCAGCGATGCCCTTGCTCCCGCCCTCCATTATTAAAGTAGGGGTCGATCTAACCCAGCGTGGCCCTTGCTCTCCTCCATTTATTACAGTGTAGGGTCTATTGTACCCCAAAAGGCGATATTCTTGCTCCCCTTCAATTTTACACGTGAGGGCCTTTGTAACCCAGCTATGCCCTGCTCCCCTTCACCATTATTACAGTGAGGGTCTATGTAACAGCGATGCCCTTGCTCGCCCCTCCATTATTACATGTGAGGGCCTTTGTAACCCATCGAGTGCCCTGCTCCCCTTCCATTATTACCAGGTGAGGGCCTATGTACCCTAGTGGATGCCCTTGCTCCCCCTCCATTATTACAGTTGAGGGCCTTTGTCCACCGCGCTGCCCTTGCTCCCCCTCCAGTTAGTAAGGTAGGGCCTTTGTAGCCCAGCGGATGCCCTTGCTCTTCCCCCCCTCCATTATTTACAGGTGGGGTCTTTGTAACCGCGATGCCCTTGTCTTCCCCTCCATTATAAAGGTAGGGCCTTTGTATACCCAGCGATGCCTTTGCTCCTCCTCATTATTACAGGTTGGGGCCTTTGTAACCCGAGCGATAACCCTTGCTGCCCCCTCCATTCTTCTTGTGAGGGCCTTTGTAACCCAGCGATGCCCTTGCTCCCCCTCCATTATTACAGGGGTGAGGGGCCTTTGTAACCCAGCGATGCCTTGCTCCTCCGCCATTATCAGGTGAGGGCCTATGTAAACCAGCGATGCCTTGCTCCCCCTCCATATTACAGTTAGGGCCTATGTAACCCAGCGATGCCTTTGGCTCCTCCTCCATATTATAGGTTAGGGCCATTTGTAACCCAACGATGCCTTCCTCCCCTCCATTTTACAGGTGTGTGGGTGTCCCAGGATTGGGTATCTCGCCTAATATTTCACACGGGTCAACAAGATGTTCCGCCTCGCGATGCCCCGCCGCTACCTTCATATTGCAACATCACCGGCTGTAGTCCAATCAATTTAGCGCGTTTTTACCCTCACCCACCACAAATTTGCAATAGAACAAAACAATATTTTTATGAAACCTGTTGATACCCCGAACAAATATATGAAATTATACTCATTCTAATGGTGGATCATTATTTTTTCAGATGGGGGAACGAGAAGCCGTGACGAGAGGTGGAGTGACGCTTGCAGTGAAATTGGATCGGTGTGCAGAGAAAAGGGGCAACAAAAAGACAGTTCAACGCTGCGGTCATTGTGAATGTAGGAGTATTTATTTTAATGTAGGATTGTTTTAAACGGTTTATTTTTATTTAAAGTTTTAACAAAAAAAAATTCTGTAACATTTTTAACATTAAATTTCAACAAAATTTTTTTTTTAAACATTTCAATTTTTTTTTAACATTTCATTAGTACAATTTGGGCCGTTAACCACTTACCCGATTAACTTAAAAAACTTGGAGAGTATACGCTGCGGTCATTGTGAATGTTAGGAGTATTATATTTAATGTAGGATTTTTTTAAGGTTTTATTTTATTAAAGTTTTAACAAAATTTTTTTTTTTTTACATTTTTTAACATTAAATTTAAAAAAAATATTTTTTTTAACATTTCAATTTTTTTTTTAACATTTCATTAGAAACCCAAATTTTGGGGCCGTTAACACTTACCCGATTAACTTAAAAAACTTGGAGAGTATACTGTATTTTGTATTTTGTATGAACATGTATATGAACATGTACATTTATAGTCGGAAAACAGAGGGAACAAATGTAATCCAAAGTTTCCTCTCTTTTCAGCAACATGGGTGACTGCGTCTTCTGTAAGAAACCCCTCTCCTGTGATCCAACCAGTACACTGACGGATAAAGGTTGTACGAGGATCAAAGAAGCTGGAAGTGAGCGTGGTAAAGAAGTCCAAGTCCACCAGGACAGGCAGTTCATACAGATTGCCGGAGGGTGTTCTGTAATGTAGAGACATTGAACTTTCTTGAAGCGAAAACATTTTTCGTCTGATGCAGACAAAGGGAGTGCCTTCGTTCTTTGGATTCAGCGTTTGACTACCGAACTCAGTGTCTTTTCTGTGGTAATCCTGACAAGTACCGGGGGAGGAAAAAGGATCATATTTTTGATCCAGGGTTAAAGACATTCGACTTCCAAAATCATGTGTCAAACTGCCTGTGAAATCGATTAGCCCAATTGGTCAGATACAGTGAGGAGCAGAATTGCAGTTGTTGGCGATCTACACGCAGCAGATGGCGGTATACCATAACGTGTGCAGTACTAACTTTCGTACAAAGAAACAGTTACCACTAAAATTCCAATCGGAAGAGGGTGTCTTCATCCAAAAAGCAGAAGTTGGGTCGACCTAAGGACCAAATCAGACATGAAGCGTTCCTGAAGGTGGCAAAGTACCTAGAAGGAAATGAGGAGAACTAACCACAATTAGTGATTTAATTGGGAAAATGGAGGCCCTTCCTAGTAGACACTGGCTGTGATGCATATGGTTTTTCATACATGAAGGATAACCTTCTCAATCATTTGGTGATAAGATCATAATTGCAGACATGAATGGAAAACCAAATGTTGTGACATTTAGGGTGTGGCATCGTCGATTCTTCAGGCCTTCTATCGTCAACAAAAGGAAAGTGATCCTGAAGCAGAAAAGTTGCGCCTGATCAAGACAGCCGCTGATCTCATTAAAAGTGACATAAAACAGGTATCTCAAATTAGGAACATTTACCCGACTACTATCGACATGTCCACTGCCCAATGCTGCAACCAAGTTCCTACCAGAGTCACAAAAGCTCTTGCTGGAAATGCTCTTTGGGGGGAAAGGAAAAGACTTAAAAATCTGCTCACTCGGACAGGCGATCATGCAAGCCACGAGGCCTAGGATCCTTCAAGCTCCACTGTTGCTGGGTCTTGGTATCCAAATGCACTACCATTTCGGTTCTCGATTTCTCATAGACACGCTCTTTGCACAGGGGTATACTTGTTCATACACGGAGGTGCAAACGTATGAGCGCAGCGCAGCAGTCACGAGTGGAACAGATATCCCTGGTTTAACCCCTGGACATTTCATTCAATATGTGGGGACAATGTGCCCATGACATCTGCACATTAAATGGGAGAAACACATTCCATGGCAGGGCATCTTTGCGTGTGTGACACCAAAGCGTCCGGACACTTCAGATTGCCCGTAGAGCTGTCTCAGCAGAGGATATCGCACAAAGTGGGGCAAATAAATATACGTCCATTCACATCAGCATGTGGGGGGACTGCAGTCACTTATCTACGAGAAGTTTCCCGGAGTCAAACTGACCTGCGACAAATCAGCTCAAATGTTGATCTCCTCTGGAAGGTTCGCTCACAGTTCGATCACTCGACCCTCTTGGACTGGAATGATGCAGATGGTACAAAAGGGGAGAACATCCGGGTGAGGCATCAATAATGTTTCTGCCATGATTGATCTCAGTCCAAGTGACTTGGACTGCATCAACTCCACACTGCATTTCGTTTGTGAACATGCGCAGAGATATGGTGTAACCCCGATACTGACATTTGATCAGCCACTTTGGTGGAAAGCTCTCACCATAGTCAAGAGCGAGCCAGCGGACAGCAAACTTCACTCGATTGTTCTAAGACTAGGAGGATTCCTTTACACTCATGAGTTTTCTTGGGTGTTTTGGGCCCACCTGATGTCTGGTACAGGATCAAAGAGCTTCTGGAAGTTGCATATGCTAGCAACACTACAACCCACATGATGAGTGGCAAAAGCCGTGTCTAGAGCTATACGGGGACATCTACTCGTTGACGCCGCACTAAATCAAATTTGTTTCCAAGGTATTCAGATGAACCTACCAAGTGATGGAGACAGTGAGCCTACACTTCCAACAGAGCTCAATGATGCAGGTGACGTGTTGACGGTCTGATGTCGGGTGACCAAGCAGTGTCAGACATCGAGTCGTCGAAGGGGGATGGAGGTCATGGAGACAAAATCAAGCTTTGTGATTGATGCAATGAAGGATCAACGGACAGCGAGACTGTGGTTACAATACATGGAAATGGTGGACATTATCCGTTTATTTCTGAAATCTGAAGAAAGAGGGGATTGGATGCTTCACTTGCATGTCCTGCGCGCCATGCTGCCATATCTTGCAGCTTCCGGACCCCGGCACTACAAAAAGTCCTTCACATATATCTGCAACTTATGACAGAGTTCCCGAAGGACCATCCAGAAGTACATCAGAAATTTCTCCAAGGATTCCAAGTTGTCCGACGGAGCGACAGATACGGGGCTGGTCTGCAAACCGATTTAGTCATCGAGCAAGTACTTATGAGAGCCTGAAGACATCAGGTGGGCTGACCAGGGGAAGAGGGATGACAGAGACACAGCGCTCAGTCTGGGTCATGGGTAGCCCTGTCTGTGCAGAGGTGAACAACGCCCCTCCAACACCTCACTGAAGTGATGTATGGACAAGTGAACAACACAAGATCTATCAAAGTCTAGACAGAAGAATGATGTAGCTGATACCCAGAAATGTTTGCGTTTTTTTCATGAGAGGGATCCCTTCAAAAAAACGATACTCTTCACAACATTTTCACTGGTATAGTTGCCAAAACAGCGGTCAATGTTGATGACGCGAAAAAAAAGTGGGAGAAAGGGTCTTGGGGCAGATGAGTGGTAAACGTGTGCTTGAATACATCATCAAGAAGAACAGTCAAGCCATAACTATGGACTCAGAGACTGCAATGACGACACAGACGGAGACATCAATATCAACCCTCAGTTACTCTCCAGAGATTGTGACGCTGGCACTGAATTAGGGACTTATCCAAAGCACTCGTTTGTGAGTTATGCGCATATCCTCCTTCTTTGTTCGAGACTAAATATGCCTTGCTCTCCGCCAATAAGCCAGCGTTAGCCTCAGCAATCAAATCCTTGGCACCTGCCGATACTATACAACCCCTCCGTATACAATACGTACTAGATGGCGGTGCCCTATTGCAGCGCATACCGTGGCAGTCAGGTGAACAGACCATAATATTCTTGACCGCTACCTGAAATATGTTAGTAGGCACTACGGGCATGCTATCGTCGTGTTGATGGCTATCGTCAAAGGGCCCTCAACGAAAGACTGTGCTCATCAAAAAGGGTGGGCGACCATCAGTGAAGGTATCTTTTTCTGAAACCATGACGCTTTCTGTCAAGAAGGAAGAGTTTCTTCGGAACAAGAATAACAAGCACCCAATTCAAAAGAATCCTTGGTAGAAACTGGAAGAATCTCATTGTGAAGTGCTTCATGCGAGTGGAGATGCGGACCTACTCATAGCAACAACTGCAGTTCGTAGTTCTTCAAAAACCAACACGTCTTGTTGGCGAAGACACTGACTTTTGATACTACTGTGCTATTATTTCAGCAAGAATAGTGCGCACAGTTTTCTACTTAATGTCAGAGCCGAAAAGGGGTTCATTTAATCCAAGACAATACTTGGACAAATTTGGGAAAGTCAGAGAGGCTCTGGGTGAGACTGGGGTGTGAAAACATTCTCTTCATCCATGCATACCTGGGATGCGACACGACATCAAGGGTCTTTGGGATCGGCAAAGGCAATGGACTCAAACTGTTCAAGGACAATGATATGTTCCGGCAAAACGGCCCTAATTTTCGGCAATGAATACTCAACCAAAGGGTGAGATCATTTCTGCAGGAGACAGAGCAATGGTTTGTGTGTACGGAGGGAAACCATCAGACAATTTAAACGAATTGAGAGTAGTAAAATTTCATGCTAAGGTGACAACAAACAGAACAGCATTGCACCCCCGGGTACTTCCGCCAACGAGCTCAGCTTCCAAAATCACAGCTACGGGTATTCCATCAGGTTCATGAGTGGAAAGGACACAAACTCAAACCACTTGACTGGGATGGAGTATCATGGACACCAGGATGATCCCTGTGCATTCTGCACCCCGCTGGGAGCACCAGAGTATCTCCTAAAGCTTGTTAGATGTTCATGCAAGGTTGGCTGCAGTGGTAACGTTGTGGTTGTCGGAAAATTGGGCTGCCTTGCACATTCGCATGTGACTGTGCAGAGGTAGTTGTTCAAATGCAGACGAATCAGTAGACGTTTTCGATGCTGCTGATGATGGTGACCATGGAAGAGATGAAGTGACGTGTTAAATATTGTGAACGGACCTAAATTCATTGTGTACACATAGTTTTGGTAGTGGGATCCCAACATTCCCCTATATAATATAAGACCCTTTTGTTTGTAATTGTAATTATCTATATATGTAATATGCCTACCTATCTAACTATATTTCTTGACTCCTATTAAACTAAATTTAAATACTAGAAATTACGAACTTTATTCACTCAAAGAATATTTTTTTCACGAATTCCAGACTCACATCAGCTCAAATTTAATACCCGGTATCACCTTTACGGGTAAAGTCAGTTTCCTGAAGAAGACTAGCAATAACATTTTTTGGGGAGGGGCTATATATAAATCAAGTTTTATTGCTGCATTTCACAGCTAAGGGGGATCAGTAATAATGGGTTTAAATGATAAGCGTCACATTTTAAGTATAAATTTAATCCCATATTTTTTGATGTGCAAAAAATGATAGGCATAATATTTTTTTCATTATTGCATGTGACAGTTTTCATTTGCCATAACCAGGCCACAACTGGTTAAATAAATAATTAAAAGTTTTTTTGGGTTTTATTATTAAGAGTGATATTGTCGTATATTTAATTTCAATTATTGCGGTAGTCCCAAAAGTAACCAAAAAAGCAAATGACCTGAAAAACCATGTTCCACTCAAAATATTTAAGTATAAACTTGGGCAGATATTCAGTAGGCATCAAGGTTTCAGAAAAATATAACTTCGTTTCTATTGCAATTTGTGGTGGGTCCATTCATATTTTGACTGGACTACTGTGGCGTGGACGCCTTCAATCAGGCAACGCCGGCCACTCAAGATAATGGACGAGGCTGTCGCGGGGGGCGTAACACCTTGCCCACCTGACATCACGGCCCTCAAATACACCACGCAGAGACCTTGACTTCACGGCTTTCATAAAAGCCATAGGTCTATGTATAATAATTACGATCATGATGGTTTAATATGGTATAATAATAATAATGATAATAGTAATAATAATACTAATAATGTGATAAACAAGATAATAATTATAGTCATTAATATTACGTTTATTATCATTCCCACTACATACCATTATGAGCTAACAATATTTCTCATTGAAGTAGTAGAAGCTTCAAATTTTATGTACATAGACGATTAGGTGGTGTGTGGGGTGTGTGTGTGTGTGTGTGTGTGGTTGTGTGTGTGTGTGTGTGTGTGTGTGGTGTGTGTTAAACCCTCAAACACAAGTGCTTCGACGAATTTTATGAGACACCAAGCCGAAAATACTCACTGAGACTACAGTAAAATTTTTTAGTGCAGCAAATGCAACAAGCACAGCCACACATCGTTCAGATGCTAAAAGTAATGCCATGGAGTGGAGCGCTCACCCGCCCCAGTGGTCCCAACAACATCTGAGCCACCAGTGACACACCTTACAAGATAATTACACTTAACATTGCAGGCCTCACACCATACAAATTCAAAGGGAAACTGAAGCTACTCTCAGAAATAGTGCAAACAGAACAAGTCATAATACTCTCCCTAACTGGAATCTCCCCTTACAGAAAATATAAAGGAGGCGGAAATAAAAATTGATAATTATACTCACTTCAGAACCGACAGAGGCAACCAAAGACAAAAAGGCGGCGTCATCACCTATGTGACGAATCACCTGGCAGCCAAAGTTCTTTTCTCTGAATCTAATTCATATACAGAGGCTCAGGTTTGTACATACCACTTATTGACTTTGATTTATACAATAATTATAGCCCACCACATGTCCGACGGGCAAATTCTTTTTTTGTCTTTAACAAGGATGAAATTATTGTTAGACAATTTACCCCCACCCATGCCTCCCGTAGTGCTCTCTGGAGACCAAAATTTTCCATTACTTGACTGGAATTGGGAAAAACAATCTACGGTGGGGCGGGCTGACATGTGTGTTCAGGCTGAAGCATTCCTACGCTTCCCCCAAAAGACCTCTGTCTGCCCACAAATCATCAATACTCCCACAAGAGGCGACAATATACTTGACGTGGTATTGACCAACAATGATGATCTTTTCCATAATTTCACAGTTGACACAACAAACCTCTCGGATCACAACATCGTAACCCTGACAACAACCATGACAGATAACAAACATCACCGTGACTTCAGCCCAGCACACCACACGGCGGTGAGATTTAATCACTTGAATTTCTTCTTTGGGGTCCATCTGCTGGTTTAACCTTAAAGAGCCCTTAATCAAGTGGACTGGCAACTTGAAATGAGCAATTCTGACCCTGAGGTTCTACAACAATTCTCAGTAAATGCCATGAACTTTGTGAAAAACATGTACCCATAAAAAACAGCATCCAAGAAAAGTATACCAAAGGGGATCGCAAGTACTTATGCGTATGCGTACGAAGCTTCGAAAGAAGTTGGGGCAAAGTGACAATGCAATGACAAAAACATCGACTAGAAGACAACATCAACACTTTAGATGAAAAACTTAAACTATCCGTTGAAGCTGAGACAGCTCGGAAGAAGCACAGGCTGTAGCATGTATTAAAACTAATCCTAAGTTTTTTTACAAATATGCTGCATCACAGTCAAAACTAAGAGTCGGTGCTGGTCCCCTGAAAAACTCAAGCGGTCGAACCATCAACGAACCCAGGGGATCCCCGGGGGAACTATCACGGCATTATGAAGGAGTCTTCAGTACCCCACGGCAAGATAAAATATTACACTTACTCAAAGATTTCTTTGAAATCGCAGATCCTACATTAAGCATAACAGACATTAATTTTTCTACTTTGGGACATACAAGAAGCAATTAAGGAAAATCAACACCAACGCAGCAGCTGGCCCAGATCAATTCCCAGCGAAGCTTCTCAAAAATTGCGCCACAGAGTTAAGCATCCCCCTGTATTTTTTGTACAGAAACTCCCTTGATAGAGGAGTCATAGCGCAAGAATTGAAATGTGCTAGAATTACACCTATTTACAAAGGGGAATCGAGAGCTGAAGCAAATAACTATAGACCTGTTGCCTTAACCTCACACATCATAAAAACTCTAGAGAAATTAATAGTGAAAGAAATAGCCTCGTATCTTGAGGATAATGACAAAATGAACCAAGATCAGCATGGCTTCCGTTCCAGCCGATCATGCCTTACACAATTACTCGCCCATCATGAAAACATTCTCAAAGCACTTGAACCCAATAAAGATGTTGATGTGATCTACCGAGACTTCGCAAAGGCTTTCGATAAAGTGGACCACGGCATATTGCTGCATAAAATACGAAGCCTGGGTATATCGGGAAAACTCGGAGTGTGGTTGCATTCTTTCCTCACCCACCGAGAACATTGTAGCAGTTGATGGTGCAGTGTCCCAGATGTCTGGAGTCACTAGTGGAGTACCACAGGGGTCAGTTCTAGGTCCCCTACTCTTCCTCATACACATCTCCGATATCAACAAACATGTTTAGCACTCGTCTGTCGCCTCCTTCGCAGATGACACCCGTGTGTTAAAGGAAGTGTCCTTACAAGCCGACGCCGACTTACTCCAACTGACCTTGCAGCGCTTTTTTGTTTGGCAGAACAGACCAATTGTCCTTTATAACAATAATTTTGAACACTTGAGTTACAACCACTGACCAAGAACTACCCAAAGGGTACACTTACACAGCACAGACGGATCTCACATTAACAATAAGGAACATATAAGAGACCTCGGGTTTTTCCCTCAGCTGTGATTGCAGCTTTAACTACTCACATAGTCAATGTGACAAAGAAAGCACAAAGTCAGGCTGGCTGGATTCTGCGCACCTTTCGGACCCGTGACACACTGCCCATGCTGACGCTCTACAAGTCACTCGTGTGCCCCTTTTTAGAGTATTGCTGTCAGTTGTGGAGCCCCCTGGAAGGTCGGAGAAAAACGGTCGCTCGAAGCTGTGGCAGCGGTCATTACCAGTAAAATCTCTGCTGTTCGAGACTTAGATTACTGGGGCAGGTTAGAAAAAACTCAACCTGTTTTCACTGGAGAGATGCAGAGAAAGGTTTTGCCATTTTATATATCTATAAAATATCAATTGGCAGTACAATCAATAACCCTTTACATACGTTTAACATTCATCAACGACTGGGCCGACTCTGCCACATTGAGAGGACACATCCCAGAGCAGCCACCCAAATCAGACCTTGAAAGAGAACGCCTTTGCCACCAGAGGGCCTCGCCTATTCAAGCCTTACCAAGACATCTGCGTGACTCAAACCAACAATGTCTGGGGAGTTTTCAAAAATAAATTGGATATATTTCTGCGGACAATACCCGATCAACCCAGCTGCCCCCTTACCCAAAAATCGGCGCCGCCAGCAATAGCATTGTAGACCAGCTGGCGCAGAGATGGGCAGACGGAATGTATTGTGGCGGCGCATCAGCGTGGCCACGGGCACCAAATGTGTTGTGCCTATAAAATACGCTCCACAGGATCCACAGGTGTGGTGCGTGCGTGCGTGCGTGCGTGCGTGCGTGCGTTTCGTGCGTGCGTGCGTGCGTGCGTGCGTGCGTGCGGCGTGCGTGCGTGCGTGCGTGCGTGCGTGCGTGCGTGCGTGCGTGCGTGCGTGCGTGCGTGCGTGCGTGCGTGCGTGCGTGCGTGCGTGCGTGGTGCGTGCGTGCGTGCGTGCGTGCGTGCGTGCGTGCGTGCGTGCGTGCGTTTCGTGCGTGCGTGCGTGCGTGGTGCGTGCGTGCGTGCGTGCGTGCGTGCGTGCGTGCGTGGGTGCGTGCGTGCGTGCGTGCGTGCGTGCGTGCGTGCGTGCGTGCGTGCGTGCGTGCGGGTGCGTGCGTGCGTGCGTGCGTGCGTGCGTGCGTGCGTGCGTGCGTGCGTGCGTGCGTGCGTGCGTGCGTGCGTGCGTGCTGCGTGCGTGCGTGCGTGCGTGCGTGCGTGCGTGCGTGCGTGCGTGCGTGCGTGCGTGCGTTTCGTGCGTGCGTGCGTGCGTGCGTGCGTTTCGTGCGTGCGTGCGTGCGTGGTGCGTGCGTGCGTGCGTGCGTGCGTGCGTGCGTGCGTGCGTGCGTGCGTGCGTGCGGCGTGCCGTGCGTGCGTGCGTGCGTGCGTGCGTGCGTGCGGCGTGCGTGCGTGCGTGCGTTGCGTGCGTGCGTGCGTGCGTGCGTGCGTGCGTGCGTGTGTGTGTGTGTGTGTGTGTGTGTGTGTGTGTGTGTGTGTGTGTGTGTGTGTGTGTGTGTGGGGGTGTGTGGTGGAGTGAGTGAGTGAGTGAGTGGAGTGAGTGAGTGAGTGAGAGAGGAGAAAGAAAAAAACTACATGCTAATTTACAATCGGGTCATAAAAAACTTAGTCATTATATACTTTTATCATTCAACAAGGCAATTAGTTTTCATTTGCCATTTCCAGCACGCTTCGCGGAACAGAAAAAGCTCTGCACAAACACGCGTCATGGAGTGTTGTGGATAAATACAGGACATCCCGGTGTCGTGTGCCCAGCAGTCTGTTTATGAGGTTGCAGGTCCGCCTGTTACTAACAAAAGAAAACGCGAACTGAGCATCTGCCGAGGCAAATTTTTTTTTTAATAAATTGATGTAGAGGGCTTATTTCATCCCTATATTTGGCTAATTTTTCTGTAAATCTCCAGCCATGTTGTCGGAGGACGCCGCGAATGCTTTTGCTGATAAGTCTTTTTTAGTAAACTTTCGTCTTCGGGCATGTGGTGTTCGCGCCCTCCCCCTTTTGTTGATAAACAAAGACGGATTTGTTGTCGTAGGACGCCTGGTCATGCCTTTGTTGATCAACAATTCATGTAGGCCCTTTACATCAATTCACTAAAAATATTCCCCCTCCGCGCTGCGCAGTTCGCGTTTTTTTTTTGTTAGTAAACAAAGGCGGACTGCACCTCATAAACAGACTGCTGGTCACACGACACCGTTCCGCCATCACCACAACGCTTGAACCTCGCTACTTCTCACCTGAACTGCACTATTATGGGAAGAGTAATTACATGTCCCGGATCATCTTCATTTTTATCATGAAGTACGTACACATGCACAACTATATGACGATCATGCTTATTTCCTGCTTAAAACCAAGAGTAATCAAAATGCACCGAGGTCTACTTAATTGACCAGTAAATTGCAAGTTAACACAAATCAACATAACATTCACCTTTTTAATTGTAACATATAATAGCACCAATATCTTAGCAATGTTTATGCATATTTAAAGTATCTGCAGCCTTGCTAACTCTAACATACGTACAAATCAGCGTTGACATCCAAAGCATTATTTCGAACTGTTTCTTTCCCTTCATGTAAACCTTGTAATGTAAAAACCTAATGTCCTGAAAACCTTAATGTAAAAACTTAATGTCACGTGTAGTCCAGCCTCGCGCATTAGTACAGGCTACCGGTAACCAATACTGGGAAAAGCAGCTCATGTGGCTTTTCTCCTAACCATTAATTACACAATTCACGACTTTCTTTTTTCTTGCTTTTTTTTTTATGTGTACTGCAGTTCTGGTTAGATAAAATAGTAGTACAAGGCCGGAAAATTAGTATGGCACTCGGTTTTGTCTCCGGGGATTATGTAGTTTATTTAAAACCTGCATATTGTAAAAGCTAATGAGCAACCACTAACTTTATTACTACGTTCACCTGAAATAAATATTGTTTGATTTGATGTCGAATTTATGTCACGAGAGAGAGAGAGAGAGAGAGAGAGAGAGAGAGAGAGAGAGAAGAGAGAGAGAGAGAGAGAGAGAGAGAGAGAGAGAGAGAGAGAGAGGAGAGAGAGAGAGAAAAGAGAGAGAGAGAGAGAGAGAGAGAGAGAGAGAGAGAGAGGAGAGAGAGAGAGAGAAAAGAGAAAAGAGGAAGAGAGAGAGAGAGAGAAGAGGAGAGAGAGAGAGAGAGAGAGATCTACATATGGAATTAAGTGTATTTGGTTGGTACAGTTGTTGGCGGGAATAATAATAAATCTTGCACGTGTCATGGGAGGCGAGGCTGTGCGGGCAAAGATTAGGCTTCATTATATCCCTGTCAGCACACCTGGGCACCGCAGGGACGGGTATTTGTAGTCATTGTAATGCCCTGCTTATTATATTCAGCGATATGCCTACATATTGGTGTGTGTGTGTGTGTGTGTGTGTGTGTGTGTGTGTGTGTGTGTGTGTGTGTGTGTGTGTGTGTGTGTGTGTGTGTAAAAAATCGAGCGGTCAAATTGTAACATATTTCTTTGTTCCTTCAAGAGAGCATCGGCGTGGAAAATGAAATAATGAAGCAGAAAATTACACGAAGAAGGAAAAGAAGAATAAGAAAATGATATTATGATAAGGAAGAAGAAAAGAATGAAAAACAGACAGACAGCAAAATATATCTAAAGAGAAACCAAAGCAATGAAATAACACAAAGGAGGATTAGGAGAGGGGAGAAAGAGAAATAACAAACAAAAATTGGTAATAAAAACAATCATAAAAACAAGCCAACAAACACAACCGAAGAAAAAAACGAGAAAACAAGACATACAATAATATAGATGGAAAGAAATGTAAAAGCAGAAAAACGAAAAAAATAACAACAGACATACAGTAAAAATAAATGGAAAGAAATATGAAAGCAAGGAAACAAGAGAAAAAAGGAAAAAAAAGGAAAAAATATATGACGAAAAAACCACAAATGTCACTTTCCCTTACACACACAAAAATATATAATATATATTGCAAGGGAGGTGTGTGGGGGGGAGGGAGGCGGAGATCAGGTCGAAGAAAACAAAACAAAAAAACCTCAGTCCAGTTTAGAACCAGAATAACAAAGACGACACACACACACACACACACACACACACACACACACACACACACACACGCACGCGCGCACACACACACACACACACACACACACACACACACACACACACACACACACACACACACACAAGGGAGACAAAATCAAGGACAATAAGGTTCCTGTCCCACTTCACTTTCTGTCAACCCTTCACGGAAGAGAAAAAAGTTGAGGAATACAAAGGAAGAACAGACAGCAACAGCCCTATATACAAGGGCAAACGGGGCTGCCTGTGTGACTACTTTCTACTACAATCGTTTCTACAAATAAAGTGAGTCTACGTTATCAAGACTATTACTTTCTATTGGATGAAGACTGGCTTTTATGTATGGTAAGACTCCACCTTTTCTGTTCAGTCTTTCATAATTCAACATTAAATAAATGGGAAGATTGACGATATGCAGCCATAAAGTCTATCTACAGAGGAGGAGGAGGACGAGGAGGAATACAAAGGAATCACAAGAGAATGCAGATATTAACCAAGGCCAAGAAAGGGCCCTCTCTTGGCCTTGATATTAACAGAGCTTTGGGTCTCGACGAGGGTGTTTGCGTGAATCCCAGGAGCCACTGTGCACTACTACCCGAGCTGCGGTAAGGAGGCGAAGGTCAAGGGGAAGGTAGTCATGGAAATGCTACGGAAAAGGGAGAATGGAAATGCTACTGAAAAGGGAAATGGAAGATGGAAAAAAAAAATGGAATGCACGGGAAAAGGGAAAAAATGGAAAT
>JACEEZ010003114.1:108779-169295 GCA_016584305.1 Chionoecetes opilio
AAAAGGCACTTCTAACTGAGCCTTTACACACATCACCTTAGGCACTTCTACTGAGCTCATCCTAGACACACACAATTTTCCCTCCTACTCTCACTTTCGTAAAGGCAGCAAACTCGACATCGGTGAACCAATAATGTAGAAAAACAGTTTCACAAAATACTTACAAAACCCTCGTATCAAGGGTTGGAAGGAAGACTTACAAACCTCCCAACGTGGTGACCACGCCCGCCCGACACAGCGGCTCCTCACACAACACTATACGAGTGGGATGTCAGGAGTGGAGGATGATGCGAGGTCACGACCTCTTTTATATGGGTGACCTATCTAGCTGCGTGTGGCAACCCCTTGTCACACCATGCTTCCTACCAAAAAGGGGCGGAGCTACGCTCTGCCCCAGCCATCTTGACCACCTCAAAACACGCGGGAGATATGAATTTTCGTCACAGTGTGTGTGTGTGTGTGTGTGTGTGTGTGTGTGTTGTGTGTGTGTGGAGCGCCTGTGTGTATGTGGTGACATACAAACAGAACAACATGCGGTAGAGGTGTGCCCTATAACACAACACATTAGAAACCTTTACAGATTTAATACTGTTCATGACGTATTCTCTAATTTCAGTGATGTAGTAACATGCAAAATTATTCATGAAGTTTTAAATAGTTATACCTAAGAAATGCATATTATTTTCCGTTAATATTTTATTTCATTTCTTTGTCTTTCATAGGGACGTAGATCAAGCTGGCTGCTTGTTGAATTTTATGTGTTTAGTAGTTTATCGTAGTAGTAGTAGTTTTAGTAATTATTTTTTGTTGGTCTACAGTTTGTTACTCAAAATTTGTGAGAATGTTTCATTTTTTGGACATTGAGTGTTTTGTCTATTCATTAATGATATTATGTGAAATTTATGTATAAAGCTGTGGTCAATAAAAATCTATCTATCTATCTATCTGTGTGTGTGTGTGTGTGTGTGTGTGTGAGAGACAGATAATTAAAGAAAAAAACTACATGCTAATTTACAATCGAGTCATGAAAACTTAATGTCATTATATACTTTTATCATTCAACAAGGCAATTAGTTTTCATTTGCCATTTCCAGCACGCTTCGCGGAACAGGAAAGCTCTGCACAAACACGCGTCATGGAGTGTTGTGGATAAATAGACATGCCGGTGTCGTGTGACCAGCAGTCTGTTTATGAGGTGCAGTCCGCCTGTTTACTAACAAAAGAAAACGCGAACTGCGCATCCGCCGAGGCAAATATTTTTTAGTAAATTGATGTAAAGGGCTTATTTCATCCCTATATTTGGCTAATCTTTCCTGTAAATCTCCAGCCATGTTGTCGGAGGACGCCTGCGAATGCTTTTGCTGATAAAAAGTCTTTGTTAGTAAACTTTCGTCTTCGGGCATGTGCTGTTCGCGCCCTCTCCCTTTTGTTGATAAACAAAGACGGATTTGTTGTCGTAGGACGCCTGGACATGCCTTTGTTGATCAACAATTCATGTTAGGCCCTTAACATCAATTCACTATAAAATATTCGCCTCCGCGCATGCGCAGTTCGAGTTTTCTTTTGTTAGCAAACAAAGGCGGACTGCACCTCATAAACAGACTGCTGGTCACACAACACCGTTCCGCCATCACCACAACGCTTGAACCTCGCTATTTCTCACCTGAACTGCACTATTATGGGAAGAGTAATTACATGTCCCGGATCTTCTTCATTTTTATCATGAAGTACGTACACATGCACAACTATATGACGATCATGCTTATTTCCTGCTCAAAACCAAGAGTAATCAAAATGCACCAAGGTCTACTTAATTGACCAGTAAATTGCAAGTTAACACAAATCAACATAACATTCACCTTTTTAATTGTAACATATAATACCACCAATATCTTAGCAATGTTTATGCATATTTAAAGTATCTGCAGCCTTGCTAACTCTAACATACGTACAAATCTGCGTTGACATCCAAAACATCATTTCGAACCGTTTCTTTCCCTTCCTGTAAACCTTGTAATGTAAAAACCTAATGTCCTCAAAACCTTAATGTAAATACCTAAGGTCACGTGTAGTCCAGCCGTGCTGGACGTGCTCACGTGCTCACGTGCAGTCATGCATGTGTGCGTGTGTGTGTGTGTGTGTGTGTGTGTGTGTGTGTGTGTGTGTGTGTGTGTGTGTGTGTGTGTGTGTGTGTGGTGTGTGTGTGTGTGTGTGTGTGTGTGTGTGTGTGTGTGTGACTATGTGTGTGTGTGTTTGTGTGTGTGTGTGTGTGTGAGGAGGGGGCAAATTATTGGATAATTATAATCATACGATTACACCAAATGTCCTTCCCTCCCCTACTCCTCCTCCCTCCTCTTTCATCATATCATCAAACACTTGCTACAACATTTAGAAGCAAGGAAACCCCACACAAAACAGAACAAAACAAAACAAAACAAAAACAAAACAAAAAGAGTACCTACTGAGAATAGAAAGTATCAAATAACTAAAAAAAAATGTGTAAGAACTGAAGATCACAAAAATAAGGTAATGTTGTAAGTTTATAAACAGAGAGAGAGAGAGAGAGAGAGAGAGAGATGGAGAGAAGAGAGAGAGAGAGAGAGAGAGAGAGAGAGAAGAGAGAGAGAGAGAGAGCGAGAGAGAGAGAGAGAAGAGAGAGAGAGAGAGAGAGAGAGAGAGAGAGAGAGAGAGAGAGAGAGAGGGAGAGAGAGAGAGAGAGAGGAGAGAAGAGAGAGAGGAGAGAGAAGAGAGAGAGAGAGAGAAGAGAGAGAGAGAGAGAGAGAGAGAGAGAGAGGAGAGAGAGAGATGAGAGCAGAGAGAGAGAGGGAAGAGAAGAGAGAGAGGAGAGAGGAGAGAGGAGAGAGAGAGAGAGAGAGAGAGAGAGAGAGAGAGAGAGAGAGTTATGAATTGTTTAATAGTGGCAAGTACACAGTTTCAACCAATACTCCCAATCATCATTTTCTTTCTCTCCCTAGCCAACAAGCTGGGGGGACTGTGGCAAATCTGGGTTTTTGGGTGAGTGAGGTAAATTTTACTGGTTGACCGGTAAAACTTTAACTAAACCGGTAAAACTGCATTTAATACAATACATAGACATTGGTTACATAACTGCGGATGCGTTGCAGGACCTTATCAATGTGTGTCAGGTGTATGCTGCCAAGCATGACATTGTCTACAACACCACTAACTAAATGGCCCTAAGACAGTGCATGGTAGTATCACCGACACGCACTCAGGTGAATTACCTCAAAACAGCATGGCTCGGTGGGTCTGCCCTCACTTTTGTGGATAGATTCACATACTTAGGCCATGTTATATCCCACGACATAAGTGATAATGATGACCTCATCAAGCAGACCACCAAGCTCCTTGTTGTGGAAAAAACTCTACAGAGGAAATTTACCTACAGTAGCAGAGGTGAAAATAGTTATACAGGAGTCACTGCTACTCTATATACTGCAACTCGCTGTGGTCGCGGTTCAAGGTGACCATTCTGAATCGATTTAAGGTCTGTCACAATGACATCCTTAAGAGGTTTCTAGGGCTCCCCAGGTGGTCCAGCTCGTCCCTGGCCTTCGTTAGGAACGGGGTGAACAATCTGCATGTGATCCGTCGACACTCCCTGTTCAACTTAACCCTTAGAGTGCCAAACATTTTTCACAAATACTATCCCCTGGTGCCGAGCAAATTTTTTTTTTTTTTTTTGCTGTAAAGTGTGTAGAATGATTAGAAAACACATAATTGATACATTTTGGGACTCTCCTCTCATTATTTCCATGATTTTTTGGCGCCAGATTTTTCCGCGCTCAAGGGGACTCTCCGAATCAACTTTGGAGGTCCGTAGAATGTGGTTTTAGGGCACTAAGAAAGCTTAGGGCGTGAGTTCCAGGTGATTGGAGTGCATAGAGGTCTGATACGAGTTACGAGGGGTTGTGCGAGCCTACGAGCCGAGCTACGCTTACGCAAATTAGGAGGTTGTGTGTTCTGATGCACAAAAATATTTCATTGTAAACGTGCTTAAATTGTTGTTTTTCAACTGATATTGTGAAAATAAGTAACTAGAAGTAGTTAACATATATATATAAATATATATATAATATATATATATATATATATATATATATATATATATATTTTAAAATATAATATATATAATATCTATATATATAATATATATATATAATATATTTTTGTATATATATATGTATATAATATATATATATATTATATATATATATATACATATATATATATAATATATATATATATATATATTATATATATATATATATATAAAATATATTAGGGTGGTCCACATTTACGGGGTAAAAAAAAAAGTTTGTCGGATTCGTCGGCCGGGTGGGAAATTCTTGTCGATACTATGGCACAAGGTTCTGTGCAAAATTTCATTCCGATCGGGGATGATATTGCCCTCGCCCCGCAGTGCGGCCAAAGTTTTCAATTTTTAACAAAATTTTGGGAAAAATAGGTGAACTGAGATAGGGATTGGGGAATAAAAATTTAGTAACCTTCTACTCATAATTGTGTTTGTGTTAATGCTTTTTCATTTTTTACAGTGCAATTAAAAGTGATTTAAGCAAGGACTGCATTAGTCATACAGAGCTGGACTGACACTGCCCACCACAACGGGCCCATTTGGCCCAGTTACCCTTCCGCTTGTGGGGGTGAGGGTGTTGTGACGCTCCGCCTCCCAACTTGTGGCGCCGGGGTTAGCCCTTGTTGTGCCTGCGTTCGGGATGGCCGCTGCAACTGCAGCACGTTCACGCTCAGCCACCAAAAGTGTGGCTTTTTGGGGCACCCGAACCGAACCCCTGCTGGGGAAACAGCTTCCAAGAACGGGCAAGTGCTACGGCGCTTCTTCCACTTCGTCCGTGTGCAGCGGAAGTCGGTGAAAGAACGGTTTCCCTCGTCACCGCGGAGGTGGCGGTGGTGGGGGAGAAAGCACGGATCCCCACGCAGAAGAAGAGCCGCTGTGTGAGAGGATCCTCCGGCTGTACGCATCATGGCAGAATTTGGGATCGGTCCAAGAAGCGGAGCGCTGAAGGTAAAAACAAATCAAACAGTTGAACTAATTGAATTATTTTCGCAGAATACCCTAATATAATATATTATTTTTGCCCTAATTGCCCATGACATTTAACCGTGACCTGTCTGCCATGCTGGGCGCTGGCTAGGCTGGATTTTTGCCCGAACGATACTCTGGAATAGTATACCTGAAATTATCAAAGCTGCGAGTCATTACCTTCATTCAAAAAACAACTGAAATTTCACCTCATAAAAAATTACTAATTTACCTCATCCACAATGGACGGGGGGAAACCGCTAGTCCGTCCGTCCGACCTATACGTAAACTTAAAACTTTAACTTCTATGTAGATACACGGAGTTGGTAATAAAAGTATGTCTCCAGTTATTAGTAATTTATTTAATTTTTTTTTTTTTGCATTGCACAAAAATTTATAGATGTCATCCGAGTGTATATGGTGTGTGTATTGGCGTTTATATTAATTGTACTATAAAATCTATATTAACATTGATGTAAATATTATTTCCAATAAGTCACTGTCTAACCTTTCACATACTAACTTTTATCGTCACCAATTATAAAAATATTTTTGTTTTGTTTTTATGTACTCTAAAAAATGAACTAAGTTAGGTTGGGAAAAACTTTATTTTGGGTTTGTGGTAATAAATTGTTTAAACGATCACCTACAGACGAGCTAATCTCTTTCAGTTGACGTCGAAAATCGCCGGATTTTTCTCACTGGCGCTGATGACCCCTTTTCGACATCGGGCACGCGGACGCCTTCGACCCTCATCACGGTGGACGAGGATCGGCATTTCTGCTGGGCCAGCGTTTGCCCGGAGGGACCCCCCGTTGCATCATGCAAGGAGTCAAACCAATCCTTGGCCGACAGAGAGCGACGGCGTCGGGAGCGGGGCGTGCTAAAGCGGTCGAGCTCACCGGAGCGTGCCACGACTGCCACGCGCAGCTCATCGGGCTTGGGTGCAGGCGACGAAGAAGAGAACGGTGGTTGACGAGGGACGGGACGCGGACTTCGTTCCGAGCGCGGGAAATATCCGCTAAATCGGCCTGTTCCCCCAAGCGTCGCCGCACGCCGATCATGACGCCGGCTGTCGCCGCTTTGCGTTGACCGCACAAGGATCTCGGACCGCACCGCAGTTCATTTTTTCCACCGCTGTCCACGGCGCCGACGCCACTCCGCTCGCAGCACCCGTGCGGCGCCACCGGAGGAGCGCGCGGGAGAAGATGGCTAAGGAGATCAAGGCGGAATGACCGTGAATGTGCCGGCGGTGCCCGCTCATCATACACTGGGACGGAAAACTTGTCGAGGGGATGGCCGGTGAGGAACCGGAGCGATTGCCCATCCTGGTGTCCGGTGACGGCATCCGAAGCTGTTGATGGTGCCGAAACTCGCGGCGGGGACCGGCGTGCTGACCGGGCAGGCGGTCTACGACGCTGCGAAGGAGTGGGACCCTCGTCGACAACATCATCGGGATGTTTCTTCGCACAACATCAGCAATACCGGACTCAGGAGGGCGCGTGCGTCCAAATATGAAGCACGTCAACGGAATCTGCTCCACTTCGCTTGCCGGCACCACGTGCTCGAGCTAGTGGTGGGCGCAGCATTCAAACCCTCTGCTTCGGCCCGTCTTCCGGGCCCCCCATTCCAGCTGTTCAAGCGGTTTGTGAAATGGTGGCCGCTCGCGAACCAGGCGTCGTCCAAACCGCTCGACGACCCCGTCGACGGCGCCGACAAGATCATCGCCACCTGCCACGCGTTGCTGAAGGAGAAGCAGCCGCGCGACGACTACCGCGAGATGGTGCAGCTCACCATCATCGTTGGGCGGTGAGGTTGGGCGAACATCCGGAAGCCGGGCGCCTACCACCGTGCTCGATGGATGGCAAAGTGATCTACACTCTCAAGATCACCCTTTTTTCCGCGAGGAGTTTTTTTGCTCACCAAGCACGAGAAGAGGGGGCTGATCCGGTTCACGACGTTTATCGTCACAACGTACGTGGAACCGTGGATGTCCGCCCACGCTCGACCCCGGCCCCGGCACGGACCTCGCCCTCCTCAAAGCCCTCGCCGCTATCGCGACAAGGAGATCGGGCGGGGAATCGGGCAAGGTGATGGCCCGGCACATTGGTACGTCTCCGAGAGCTCGTCCGGCCTCCTCCCTCTTCGACGAGGCGACGGTGGTCGAGGAAAGCGGTCATCGTCAGCGCCATGCAGCAGCGGCTGGGGGAGAAGAACCCGCCTCGCCCCCGCCGACGTCGCCCTCGACGCAGTGGAGCAGCGCTCCCCTGGCGTCGTTTGCGACGACCAACTCTGTCGGCCTCGTCACCGCCCTCGGGCCGGTCACGATTTCCTCAACGTCGATCCGGCCGAGTGGTCGGGGAGGGACGACTACACCACGGCTCGTCGGCGCGCCCGTCCCCCCTACGGTGGTGAACGACTTTGGCGGAGAGGGGGGTCGCCCTCATCAGCGCGTTCTGCGGCGCCATCACGCGCGACAGGAACAGCGACAGCACCTTCTGCAGGTCGTGGAGCGCCACCGGGCGTTGTACCCGTGCGCGAAATAGGTATAGGATGGCGCGCACGGTGGATTTCGTTTTTTTGATCATCGTCACCAGTGTAGACTCGTAGAGGTTTAATATGGAAACTTCGGCTGCTCTGCGGGACGGTATAAAGTTATCCGATCGGAATAAATTTTTGCACACATCCTTGTATCATTGTATCGACAAGAATTCCGACCCGGCCCAGCGAATCCGAAAAAAAAATTTCAAAGTGGACCCACCCCAATATATATATATATATATAATTATATATATATAATTAAAATATATATATATATATTAATATATATATATATATTAAAATAATATATAGATATACATAATTTTTTTGGCACATTATTCACTCGTGAGACGATTTATATTATACGTGTATTAGACTCGAACCTTCAACGTGTCCACAACCTTGGTGGGGGGATGATGGTCAGTGAAGGGGAAGGGTAAAGGCATGAAAAGTGACCTGACAAAGTATGAAAAGCCTTCCAGTCAAAATATCGGCACAGCGAGTTTTCTAAATCGCCGCCGTAAATATACGGCGCTGGCACTGTGCGGGTTAAGGAGTAGGGTGGAGTTCTCTGCGAGCTTCATCATCACCTCCGTCAGGCAGAGCTCGGCCTATGTATGTGGACCTATACAACAGCGGTGGCTGAGCCTGCTGTCTGTACAGAATGTGGGGTAGCGCAGGTGTACATATAGTACGTATACTTCCTATGTACAGCGGTGTCTATATTGCCCACATGTATATATTATATTTTATTTGCTTTAGTACTTAAGTTCATTCCTGTTGTTATTCCTGTATGCCTTCGGGTGGGAATAAAATTATTATTATATTATAACATAACCTATCTGGGGAAGGGGGAGGCGCCCCCTTATATTATTATTAATTTCTGACGGCTAAAGTAGGGGTTAGAAATACTGCAAATGGTCAGATCTACAAGTTGAGGACAGTTATAACTAAGTGCCTTGTATTGTATTAAACTGCAGTAGAACCTGAATAATAAGAATGACAAGCAGGGACAGGAACAAATAAACGTATTACCTGCGTCGACCACTCCCTCAGAAACCCCAGGAAACACACCACTCAAAATCGACACTCTTAAACACTTGACAGAATTGATTAATTTTATTGCAGTTTCTTCAGCGGGTAATCCTACCAAAGCCAGTGGATTAGTGGCATTATATAGTCACAGTGTATGTCTGTATGTTCTACTTTTTGTGCAATTATTTATTTTTTATTCCAGTAGGTAGGTAGTTTTTTTTTTTTTTTTTTTTTTTTTTCATTTGTGCCTATGGTAGGCAGTGGTGACCCAGGGCTCGATGGTAGGCTCTGGAGGTTCACTTGAGGGCTCTGATGGTTGGTCCTCGCCCGTGGTGGCGCAGGCAGGATTCTTATAGTGACGCCTGTGATTAGAGGCTTCTAAAAAATTCATAAAATATTCATAAAATAATAAAAAAAATTTCGCCCTAAAAAAAAAAAACTTAAAATGCTCTGACCCTTCCTTTTTCCTTTTTCCCCTACCGAAAATCTCTTTTGTTTCAGGATTACTAATTTACACCATTCAAGTTACAGAAAAAAATTTTCTCTGTGTAAATAATGTAAAACCAAAACGAGAAAATATTGTCAACAAAAAACCCAAAAGGGGCTGTCCATGCTAACATATTTTATAAGATACTTGCATAGTTTTTCTTTTAATGAAATTTTGGTCAAAAAAATAATGTAAAAATGTATGAAATTATTGGCACGAGCAAAGCGAGCTGTTCTTACCATACGCCCCGTGGAACCAAGTTAAGCCAAAAAGTTAAAAACTCTCCAAAAATATTGTCGGATTGATAAAATTTACATGAAGTAGTCTGTCAAAATCAAGGGGGTCTGGAAACAAACTTTTGCGTAGAACAACCCCTTATGGAAATTAGCGTAAACTACCCCTAAATATTTTTGGATGGCTAAAATTTTGACATGCAAGTAGTGGTAAAAATAAATGGGAGTCTTTTAAAAAAATTTTTTGCGTAAAAAAAGCCTTTAATGAGAAATTAGCGTAAGGGTTTAAATTTGGGCTGGAAGGGGCTCGCTGCCACTTCCACCGCAAAACTAGCCAAAAGCAAAGGGGCCAGAGGCTGGACCCATACTTGTTTAAAATTTCAAAATACGTATGGAGTTTTTATATTTTTTTTTACATATTGAATGTTTTTGCGCGAGCGAGCGAGCTGCTACTTACCATAAGACTCATTCGCGTAAGGGGGTGGAACCAAGTTTAAGTCAAAGTGAATAACTACTCCTAATATTTCGGATTAGCTAAATCTGCATGCAAGTAGGTGTCAAAACAAGGGGATCTTGAAAAAAAATTTTTTTGGGGAGAAAAAGCCTTAAGAGAAATTAGCGTAATGATTTTGGGCTGGAACGGGGCTCCTGCCACGTTCCAGCCGCAGAACTGAGAAAAAAAGAAAAGGGGGCCGAGGCTGGACGCCTATACTTGTTTTAGTCAAAAATAGGAAATATTCTGATAAAAATTTGGGGAAAAAAGTCTAGATCCTTTCCCCGCCCTTTTTTTTTCCCTTTGTTTTTTTTTCCCTCCACCCCTTCACAGGTTCCTTCGATACCTCTAAAACGAAATTATAAAGGGGGGGAAGATGCCCCCTTCCCTCTACCCCAAACAAACCGGGGGGACATGGGGAATGGGGGGGTTTTGGGGGGGGAGAAAAAATTGACACATTGAAGCATGTACTTACTATACTGTTATGCTTACTAAACAAAATAATCAGGGGTTCCGCCCTGGGGGACCCCCTCCAAGGGTTATTACCTAACCCCCCCCTTTAAACCTCCCGAATGGGATGGAAATGGTGATCGTTCGTCCCGCCACGCCGCCATTAAGTTTTTCCCCAACCCTATACCTGTATCAGGATCGGACTGATAAAGCGAATCCCATATCCCTGTATCAGGATCAGGACTGATACGCAAATCCCTATACCTGATCAGGATCGGGGATGATAAGCGAATCCCATAAGCTACCTGTATCGGTCAGGACTGATAAGCGAACCCCCAATCCCTGTATCAGATCAGGACTGAACAGCGAATGCATGAATCCCGTTAAATTATAGGAAAAGGCCAAAAATTTCTATATCGATGCTCTTTTATCAGCGAGTGAAGCAATCTGAGTAAATTCACGATCTATATTTGGTATATTGACAAAATGGATACCATGCACGTGTGACGTGGGGGGGTTACGTATGGTATTTTATTTGTATATTTAATTTTTATGTATAATTTTTTAAAATAAAAATTTGATTTGTAGCTGGGGACATGAAAGGGGGGCCTCAATAAAAATCATCAATGGAGTGATGTGCACGATCTCAGTCCTCACAAAAGGTAAATAAGCTATATTAGGTGTATACAGAGTATTTTTCCCGCCTGGGCGGTTTTCCCGATTTTTGACGACTCCAGTTCATGATCTTGAATTTAAGCCCAATATATAAATTTTTTTCAGCTTTTACCCGTGTTTCTGCATTTAGTGATTAAATACTGCGGGTTGGTAGGTTTGTTTTCGTCTAGGTTAGGTTAGTGATCTAGCGTGGGGTGAGGGGGTTTTGGTTAGGTTGTTAAAGTCTAGTTAGGTTAGTGATTAGTGGGGGGGGGGGGGGGTTAGGTTGGTTTTGGGGTCCAACGGTGGGGTAGGGGGGGAAAAGGTTGGGTTTGTGGGCTGCGGTGAGGGTTAGGTTTTTGGTTCTAGCGGGAGGGGGTTTTGGGTTTGGTTATGGTCTAGCGGGTGGTTAGGTTAGTGGTCTAGCGAGGGGGAGTTGGTTAGTGGGCTAGCGGGGGGGGGGTTAGGTTTTTTTTTCTTTCGGGGGGGAAGCGTTAGGTTTTGTGGTCTAGCGGGGGGGGGGTTGGTTATGGTCTAGCGGGGGGGGGGGGGGTTTGTGGGCTTGCGGGAGGGAGGGTTAGGGTTGGGCTAGCGGGGAGGGGGGGTTGGGTTAGTGGGCTTCGGGGGGGGAGGGTTAGGGTTTGGGCCAAAAACTACGTAACAGTAGTTTTTTAGGCGGTCGGGTAAACACCGCAAAAACCACCGCAAACCACCCGCAAACCCCCGCAAACCCCCACAAAACCCCTGAAAAATCCCTCACATTGCTGCAAATCAAAAGCAAAAAAATTAAATCTTTCAAAACAAAACCCAAAAACCCCCAAAAACTACCACAAACCCTAAAAAAATACCCCCAACCCCCCACAAGGTTAGGTTTGGTAGGTTAGGGTTTTGTGGGGTTTTTTGGTTTGTGGGAGTTTTTGGAAAGGGTTTTTGGGTTTGTTTTCTGAAAAAATTTTTGTTTTGCTATTGATGGCATGCAATGTGAGGGGGGGTTTTAGTGGGTTTTTGGTTTGGTTTTTTGGGGGTTTTTGGGGGTGGGTTTTCGGGATTTTTTGGGGGTTTTGGGGGTTTAGCCGACCCTTGGGGTTTGGCTAAACTGCTAAGTTCTATTAGCTAAATGCTGTTAAAGTGCGATTTCGCCTTCCCCACCCCAAAAACCCCCCATTCCCGCATACCCCAATTTTTTTTGGGGGAAGGGGAGGAGGCATCCGTCCCCCATTTTTTTAATTTCGTTTTTGAGTATCTGGGTTTAGAGGATACCTGTGAAAGTCTGGAGAAAAAAACCCCACCTTTTTACTCAAATTTAAAAAAACCCAAATTCAAATTAAAAAAAAGTACAAATTAAAACAAGTGAATCTCAAAAGAAAAAAACCGAAATTTTAAAAAAAACAACTGAATTTTAAAATTAAAAAAAACTGGAGTTTTATTAAAACAACTTAAATTTAAAAATTTAAAAAACTGAACTTTTAAAAAAAGTAAATGAAATTCAATTAAAATATTTGAAATTTTAAAATTAAAAAAAAAAATTTTTTCTAAATATTTTTAAATTCTTTGTTTTATTTTGAAGTTTTGTTGTTTTTAATTTTAGGTGGAAAAAGGATTATAAAACCCCGAAAAGTAGCATATTTCTTCCAGCAAACTTTTTTTTTATTTTTTACCGAGGCTGCCAGATAGGAAGAGAAAAAAAAAATTATTTTGAAAAAAATATACCATTCTTTTAATTTTTTACACAGCATATACATAGATAAAACAACACGGATGAAGTAACGTTAACTTTGCGTGTTGTTAGACACTCTGTAGTTAACAAAAAAAAAAACAAGAGTGCAATTTATGGCTGTCAAATTTTTTGGCACTCAAAAAATTTTTTTTTGAGTGAAAAATTTTTTGATACTAGAAATTGTGCCAAAATTTTTTGAGTGCCCAAAAATCTTGAGTGCCAAAAAAACTTTTTTGGACTAAAAAAATTTGCCACACAAAAAATTTTAGCACTCAAAAATGTTTGGCACTAAAAATTTGACTAAAAAAAACTTAAGACTCAACTTTTTTTGACACTCAAAAATTTTGGCACTCAAAAATTTTGGCACTCAAAAAATTTGTTGAAAAAAAAATTTGGCCCCAAAATTTTTGTACACTCAAAAAAAATTTGGCACAAAAAATAATTTGGACTCAAAATTTTTTGGCACTAAAAATTTTTTTGGCATAAAAAAAAATTTTGGCACTAAAAAAAACTTTTTGGCACTCAATTTTTTTTTGTTCCCAAAAAAAATTTGTCACTCAAAAAATTTTCCCCTCAAAAATTGGCCCCAAAACTTTTTTGGGGCACTTTATACTAGCGAGTGGGGGAGGAGGACCTGGGGGGACAAAGTAGTCCCCCCAGGCTGTCACTCCTCTTCACTGCTAGAAAAAAATACAAAAAAATTTTTTGAGAAAAAAAAAAAATTGTGCCAAATTTTTTTGTGCCCAAAAATTAAGTGAAAAAAATTTGTGGCCAAAAAATTTGGGACCCAACATTTTTTTTGTGACAAAAAAAAATTTTTCCAAAAATGTTTCTTTTTTTTTCTTTTTTTAAACTACAGTATGTGTACAACTACACAAAAAGTTTTACGTTTTCTTCTCCCGTTTGCTTTTCTAGTGTAGCTGTGTAAAAATATTTAAAAAAAATGGATATTTTTCTTAAAATTTTTTTCCTCTCTTCCCTTGGGCAGCACTCTGGGAAAGAAAAAAAAAGTTTTCAGGGAAAAAATATGTACTTTTTTGGGGGGGGTTTTTTTTCAAATTTCCCCTTTTCCTTCAATTCCAAACTTCCTCTGTTTTTTTTTTTAAATTCAAATTTTTTAAATTAATTCATTACTTTAATTAAACTTCAATGGTTTTAATTAAATTCATTTTTTAAATTTAATTCAGTTTTTTTTAATTTAAACTTCGTTGTTTTAATCTAAAATTCTGTTGTTTTAATTTAAACTTTAGTTTTTTTAATTTTAGATTTACTTGTTTTAATTTTAAGTTCAGTTGTTTTAATTTGAGTGAAAAGGTGTAGTATAAGAGCGGGAAAGGTCTCTAGAATTTTACCAAAAAGTTAAATTACTTCAGTAGTTTTTTAGTGTCAAGTGGGTAAAGAGTTTAGAAACCTCAAAAAAATGCAACTGCAACTTTTTCATGTATGTAATATAATTAAAAAAAAAAAAAATATATATATATATACACACACACAGTTTAGTGAGTGTACGGTACGGTGATAGATGGGGATTAGATGAGATATTTGGGGATTTTTTGGCCACACATTTGGAGACTTTTGACGTGATTCGTGAACTGGTAGGCAACACTGGTTGGAAGCCACCACCCCCGAGAGGCGGTCATAAACCCAGGTTAACACCCGCAGAACTGGGCAGTATTTAAATACATTTGTGGTAAAACTTTGGAAGAAGTCCTTCACCCCTATCTTTTTTTTCTTCCCCCTATAGCCAACAAGCCTGGGGAACTGTTGGAATACGGGGTTTTTGGGTGGGGGAAGCAAATATAAGTGATTTATGGCTCCCCCAAAAATCATCAAAGTCATTATATGTAAAAATCTAAGAAATTCCCTAAATTAGGGATTTCCCTAGATACCCATTACTAGGGAATTTTCCTTAATTGATATATGTATAGATTTGGACAATTTTGGGAGAGCAATAAATGAGTCGTGTCTGCCTTCCCTACCCAAAAACCCAAGTTTTCCATTAGGCCACCATGCTTGCTGGCCATAGGAGGTCAATGAAAAACCTAACCTTTCTAGCCAGAAGGGGCTGCGCCCCCCATGGACCCCCTAAGGGTTGCTAATCTAACCTCACTATAACCCCCTAAAAGTTGCTAACCTAACCTCACTATAACGAATAACGTTGATTCGGGCCACCAGTTGAATCAGGCCGCCTATATTAAATGCATACCAAGCATGCATTTATGCATAACATTATAGGTTTTAATGAAACCTAACCTAACCTTAACCACAAAGTATACCTAACCTAACCTTAACCACAAAGTAAACATGGCCTAACCTAACCTTAACCACAAAGTATACCTAACCTAACCTAACCTAACCTAACCTTAACCACAAAGTATACCTAACCTAACCTAACCTAACCTTAACCACAAAGTATACCTAACCTAACCTAACCTAACCTTAACCACAAAGGATACCTAACCTAACCTTAACCACAAAGTATACCTAACCGAACCTAACCTAACCTTAACCACAACGTATACCTAACCTAACCTAACCTTAACCACAAAGTATACTGTCTGCTGGGTATGCATGCTACTATAGGCGGCCTGTTTCAACTGGCGGCCCGAATCAACGGATACCACTATAACCCCCTAAAATTTACTAACTTAACCTCACTATAAACCTCTAAAAGTTAGTAACTTAACCTCACGTTACTCACTATAACCCCCTAAAAATTACTAACCTAACCTTGCTCTAACCCCTTAAAAGTAACTAACCTAACCTCACTCTAACTCTTTAAAAGTAACTAACTAACCTAACTATAACCCCTTAAAAGTAACTAATCTAACCTAACTATAACCCCTTAAAAGTAACTAACTTAACCTCACTATAACCCCCTAAAAGTAACTAACATAACCTTATTATAACCCCCTACAAGTTGTTAACCTAACCTTAGTTGTGATACGACTTGAGAAAGTAAAGGGAATAAAAAAAAAAAAAAAAAAAAAAAAAGTCTTGCAATCAGGGGAAAAATCGCTAGCTATCTAAGGAAAATCCCCAGAAAAAGTATCACCCTACATTTAACGCCTCAATGTACCCTAGCATCATAATCACATCATTAAACACTGTATAGATATATGAGTAAATAGTCCTTTCAACTTACCTTTAAAGATGAGATACACCGTGACGGCTGGCAAATGGCGCCGATGTTATAAAGGCTACGGGATGGGGTGATTTGTATAACTACGTATTAAGTGGTAGTTATCGACAACAACTATTTTCTACTGATTTTCTATTAAAGTCCAATGTGGCAGGTTTAACAAGTGCAATAACCTTTCGTTTGCAAAATGAGTTTGTGGCGCACACACAAATAAAAGTTCCTTTGGTTTCTCGTTATTACACTCCTAATAAAATTGCTGTACGTAGCTACAAGTCACCATCACCACAACCTTCTGTGCCCGTGACCGCCAGTGAGTGAAGTGAACCGGGGTGAACGGTTGAACCCTCCGCCAATGCGTGACGTCACTCGTGGCAATACTCGCTGAGTATTTATTAGAAACCAATATATTCCCCTATATGAGTATTATGCAATATATATGCTTGAATATATCAAAAAAGTTGATGTGGTACGAATTTAGAGCATTTCATATCCATATATGCAATAATTCATGCAAACTACCTGTTCCTTACACAGGGACTACTTATCCAGCTGTACTCAAGGGTGTACTGCGGCTCAGTCTAGCTAGGAAGCGCTCGGGACTGGATCTGACTGGACTTAAATTTTTTTGAGGCACCTCATATTCCATAGCGGCCGTGTGGGTTAACCAAGGCCGAGCGCACACTGGAACCTTTACAGATGTGAAGTACAATAAGCATACAATACAGTGCGGTAGTTCATTTCAGTCAAAGCCGGAAAGATGAGTTATAAAGAATTTCCGCAATACATTTCTCCGATGTATTTAGTATTTAGTATTTAAATACATTCAATGTATTCAGTGCCCAGCTCTGAACACCCGATACCCATTCACTGCTGGGTGAACAGGGGCTCGGGTTTTAAGGAAACAGCCCATCAATATCCGCTCCGCCTGGGGATCTAACCGAGGCCATAGTGAGAGATCCAGCATCTCTCAAGGTGGCCTCGATCTAACCCGGGACCTCTCGGTTATGAACCGAGCGTGCTAACCCCTACACTACGGAGTTTCCATGCTGCTGCCATCACCATCACCGCCACTACAGGATGCCGGCGGCGGTAAACATGTTCAAATACACGCCTTGTACCTTACCTTAAAACCACCATCCCAGCTCCTCCACACCGCCATGTCACACTATAGTTCCAGAGAGGGTCCCGTCTTCACACACACTTGTTTCAGATAGTTATTTATGGTTTTATGAGGTTGTTACGCCAGCCCTCAACACACTTCTTCTTCTTTCCAGGTGGGGAGCTAAACCGCGGTTTTCATCCGTAGTTCAAAGTTTATTTTCGACTGGCTCCTCAGGGCTTGTAGGATTAGGCCCTAACTCTCTGCTCTTTTTACCCAACCCTTTTCTAAAAATACTTTAACCCTTCAATGATTCTTCTATTGGTGTCCTGTACCCTACTCAAACCAAAAAAGAAATTCCATTATCCCATCTATTTTCCCCCTATGCCACTCTATTCCACTGATCCCCGCCTACCTCCCGTGCCAACTATTGCTATAAGCCGCTCTCTTTCCTCATCATACCTTGGACACATTAATCCCAGGGATCTACAATTTCATCTGTCTACCCATACACATTTGACATATCTTGCTTCCTTCGTTTGCCCATCTATATGTTTCTACTATTGACCCCCAAAAAGATTTAGTCCTTCCCTTTAAATTTTAAACTACCCCCCAAGCTACCATCATAAAAGACCTCACACTTTGGTGTGGTCTTCCCTTGTACCAATTCAGAGAACTCTTACCCTCCATCCTATGTCTCCACTTTCTCCCTGCCCTGCCTCTGAACTTGGTCATTCACCTTTCGCTTTAACCCCCCCTCACTAGACTGGTGTATCCTATCTGTGAAACCCTGTAACCCACATTTCCTCCCCCACCGTCTGCTTGATCTATCCCATTTACTACTCTGCCTATCCACTCATAAACTTTTCGAGCCACCTGTTTTCACCCATTTTTCTAAGCCTGATTTTGTAATTAAAGCACTGATTTTTCCTTTTCTCTCCGCAAAGGTACTCCACCCTCCCCTCTCCCTGATCGCCTCCACTGCTACATACCTGTTTGCTCTAGTGCAAGTCTACCTCCCCTTTGTTCTGTACTACCTCTAACTTGTCTAGCTCCCTACCATCCACCTCATACACTCTGCCCCATACATGGGGTTCGGTACTGCCATGCCTTTCCACAAACCCTCTTACTACCTCATACCTGTTTGCCCTACATCTTGCTACACTACCAAGCCTTCCCACCCACTGATTTGTTTTTCCTATTTATCCTGTTTCGTCCTATCTGCTCCCTTTTCCATCTACCGTGATACCTAGGTATTTATAGACTCGGTGCGCCCTATCCTCAGGTCTCCCATTTCCCAACTCCTACCCTCATCTGCTGCCTCTCCATTTATAACCAGACCTGACTTTTCTCACTGTTAAATTTCATCCCAAAACCCCTCCCATACTGTGCGGACTATATGTAACATCTCCTGAAGTTCTCCACTGTCCTCACTCATGACAACTATGTCGTCAGCATATAGTAAACTGCTCAACTTTTCCTCCCCAACCCTTATCCCATAGCCCGAATTTCTCAACCTAATTGCTAATTCCTCTGTATATAAGCCAAAAAGTAACGGTGATAACACGCAGCCCTGCCTAACCCTCTTCGACTACCTACCCACTCTGTCTCTATGTCCCCAAGCCTGTACACTGTCTGTTTTGTCCTTATACATACTATTTATTATGCTGACTATTCTGTCACTAATCCCAATCCTAGACAGTAGTCTACAAAGCAAACCCCTATTGATCCTATCATAAGCCTTTTCAATGTCAAGGAATGCAAGGAATGCAAGGTATGTCTTCCCCCATTCTATTCATTTTCTCTATCACGAACTGACTACGAACATGTTGCCCTCACCTCTCCTACCCTTTGCGAAAACCATTGTTTCCTCCCCCATTTTCCCCCTCTCTCACAACTTTCACTAATCCTACCATTTAGTAAACCCACTGAATATCTTTCCCACCGTACCCCATTACTGCTATTGGTCGGTAATTTTTCAAGAGCTTTTACTTTTGTGACCTCCCTTGTGTAATAGAGTAACCCTACTCTCATTCCATTTCTCGGGACTCTCTTATTTTGCCAAATCTGCCTAAAAAGCCTATAAAAACCCATCCACCAACCCTCACCCCTTCTTTATACAATTCGTTTGGTATACCATCCCTGCCTGCTGCATTCCTATTTTTCAGCTTTTTTAGGTAACTCCTTATTTCTTCCTTACTGAAATGTTCATCCATTCCCCCATCTATCTTCCTTTCACTTCCTATATTTACCTCACCTAATTTACCTGCTCAGTCATGCCCCCACCTCCTCCCAAAACTTCTTGATCTCCCTCTTAATACCCTCAGGGCCTTTCACCACTTCGTCTCCCACTAAAATTTCATCTACGCACGGTTGCTCCCTTGTCTTCCTTCCTCTAAAAAAGGTATACCAATCCCTACCCCCTTCCTCACCCTTCTTCCCTTATTTCCTCTACAATTTCCCTCTCCATGTTTGCCCTAGCCTTCCTAAAAAGCGCTTTTACTTCCTCGGTTTTTTTTTTTATACCTATCCCATTTCCTCCCCATACTCTAGCCTTCCTCTATCTCCATCTACTTCCTTTTTGGGGTCTCTTTCGTGCCCGTTCTGCTCCTTCTTTCTTTCCTTCGCCCTCTTAATCTCACTATTCCACCACCTATTGCATTTTTTTCTCCGGCTCCTTTGCTTCATCTACCTATCCTTCTCCTAGCTATTCCATCTATTGTCTCCCACAGACTCTGGTTCATTTCATCCACCCCCCTTTCCTCCCCTTTCCCAAACTACCTGTTTCAAGTCCCCCTAAAATTTTCCCCAAATTTTCCTGTGTAATGTCCCATCTTGTTCTGCATTTCTCTCCTTTTCATTCTCCCTTTTTTTTTTACTTGTATAGTTTAAAGACATCATGTTGTGGTCACTATTTATATCTACCAGACCCTCCTCATCTATCCACATATCCTTTACCATCTTCCTGGCATTTTTATTACTAGCACATAAATCTATAGCTGATTCCCTCCCTCTCTCTGCCCATGTTACTCTACCCTTTGCCTTGTCGTATTTAGGATTTCTAAATCGTTAGCCTCAACAAAATTTAAGAGTAGTATCCCATTACCATTACCCCCTCCCCCAGTATACCTATGTGTCCATTCATGTCCCCCATAACTATTATCTGTTCCTGTCTGTGTTTGCTAGTAATCTACTAATCTTGTTATATTTCCTTTCATTTTCTATACTAGCCCCCCTCCCTTCGACTGTCATATAGCAGATACTAAGATGATCGTCCCCTTTTTCTCCTCTTTTTTTTACTCTAATCTAGCAGCAAAAATATCTTCACTTGCCTCACAGGTTCCTACATCTAGCTCCTCAACATCTATACCTGCATCCTGCCTGACAATAACACCCCACCCCGCCCCTTTTCTAGGATTCTTGCTTCTACCCTTTTTTTTAAGGTGATATCCCTCTGTTTTTTACATTTATCCTCTCCCTAAGGTGGGATTCCGTGACGCCTACTACATCAAAACCCCATTCACTTAATTCCCCGGAAATGTCCTCTAATTTGCCTACCCCCAACCCTGACATTAATGCATCCAAATCGCATAGAGTTTCTACACCCTTCCCTTGGGTTTCCCTTTTTTTTTAACATGGGGCCCGTACCGAGAGTTGAAGGCGGTAGAGGGACGAACAGCGACGGTAACGACGAGCGGCATACTTTCAATTTGTTACCGAGAGCGACAGTGGAGGTTGGTTGGATATCACGCCTGCGACAATATAGTGGCAACAGTGTGCTTCAAACTGCGTAGCCAGCCGTACGACTAAAATAGTGTATAATGCGAATTTGCCCTTTATACTCATCAAAAACATCAACAGAAACGTTGCGATCGGCTATGAAGTTTATGAAATATATATTTAATGAAGTTAATTAACAGTAGAGGCGTGTTAAAGTACGTTTCTCTACCGCTCATGTGAACATATGCGGTAAAAGAACCGTCCTGCGGGTTCTGGCAGCGACCTTCCTGATGGCGACGGCTGAAGCCGCTACCCACCCCTCTATCCTGAACCTCAGTTCATTATTGTCAATAAAATCACTTATTGCCGCATATGTAATACCTAATAAACTTATACTTATACTTAAATACATATTGGCAAGAACTTTTTTTAAAATTCTCTTTAAACCCTCCAGATTAGGGAATGTAATAAAAATTCATCGAAGGTTGCGTGAAGACCAAGGAAGCTAGAGAACAAGGAAATCTGACTCCACAGTAAAGTTTGAAACCCGTCGGTCCTGCCATCTATGTCGAACACAGGATATGATAAGAGAACGTAGAGAATTTAAGCGGGAACTATAGTATTTTTATTTGATACTGCATACCCCTTTTTTGATTTTATGTTTTCCATATATACAAAAACATATGAACATTACTCTTTAAGGTTAATGAAAAGTGTGCCTTCCATTTATATTTTTATTTTATAACGCATTCTTTTAACCAGGAAAAAGGGCTGCTGAAAAGTAACATTGTACAAAAGAAATTGGAAGAAATGGGTGAGAGGAGAATGAGAGGGTTAGAGCATGCAAGGAGGGAATGTAAGGACATGAATAAAAGGAGACTGTTGCGGCCAAACCCTAGGGGAGTTCTTGGTAACAGGCGTCAGAAATGTAGCGGGTTTTAGGAAACAGCCCATCCATATCCGCTCCGCCTGGGGATCTACACCGAGCCATAGTGAGAGATCCAGCATCTCTCAAGGTGGCCTCGATCTAACCCGGGACCTCTCGGTTATGAACCGAGCTGCTAACCCCTACACTACGGTGAGTTCCATGCTGCTGCCATCAACCATCACCGCCACTACGGTTGCCGGCGGCGGTATCATGTTTCAAACATACCCGCCTTGTACCTTACCTTTAACCACCATACCAGCTCCTCCACACCGCCCATGTCACACTATAGTTTCGCAGAGAGGGTCCCCGTCTTCACACAAGGACCCACTTTTTTCAATAGTTATTTAATTTTTAGGAAGTTGTTACGCCAGCCCTCCAACACACTTCTCTTTCTTTCCAGGTGGTGAGCTAAACCGCGGTTTCATCCCGTAGTTCAAGCTTATTTTCCGACTGGCTCCCTCAGGGCTTTTAGGATTAGGCCCTAACTCCTCCTGCTCATTTTTTTACCAAGCCTTTTCTAAAAAAATACTTAACCCCGTTCAATGAGCTTCTATTGTGTCCTGTACCCTACTCAAACCTAAAAGAAATTCCATTATCCATCTATGTTCCCCCTATGCACTCTATTCACTGATCCCCGCCTACCTCCACCGTGCCACTATTGCTATAACCGCTCTCTTTCCCTCATCATACCTTGGACACCTAATACCAGGTGATCTACAATTTCATCTAGTCTACCCATACACATTTTACATATCTTGCTTTCCCTTCGTTGCCCATCTATATGTTTTCTACTATTGACCTCCAAAGATCTAGTCCTTGCTTTTAAATATTAAACTACTCCCCCAACTACCATCATAAAAGACCTCACCTTTTTGTGGGTTCTTCCCTTGTATCCAATTCAGGAACTCTTACCCTCCATCGTCCTATGTTTCTCCACATCTCCCTGGCCCTAGCCTCTGACCGTGGTCATTCCGACTCCTTTTCGCTTTAACCTCCCGCCTCACTAGACTGGTGTATCCCTGTCTGTGAACCCTGTACCCACATTTCCTCTCCCACCGTCTGCTTGAGCTATCCCATTTACTACTCTGCCCTATCCACTCATAACTTTTCGAGCCCGACCTGTTTTTCATCCATTTTTTTCTAAGCCTGATTTTTGTAATTAAGCACTGACTTTCTATTCTCTGCCGCAAAGGTATCCACCCTGCCTCTCCCCTGATCGCCTCCACTGCTACATACTGTTTGCCTCTAGTGCAAGTCTACCTACCCTGTTCTGTAACTACCTCTACTTTTCTACTCTCCTACCATCCACACTCATACACTCTGGCCCCATACATGAGTCTCGGTACTGCCATGCCTTTCCACAACCCTCTTACTACCTCATACCTGTTTTTTGCCCTACATCGTGCTACACTACCAAGCCTTCCACACCACTGATTTGCTTTTCCGTTTTATCTGTTTCGTCCTATCTGCGTCCCTTCCCATCTACCGTGATACCTAGGTATTTATATGAATCGGGTGCCCTATCCTCAGGTCTCCCATTTCCCGACTCCTACCGCTCATCTGCTGCCTCTCCATTTATACCAGGACCTACTTTCTTTTTCTCACTGTTAAATTTCATCCCAAATCCCTCCCATACTGTGCGCAACTATATGTAACTCTCCGCTGAGTTTCAATCTCCACTGTCCTCACTCATGACAACTATTCGTCAGCATATAATAATGCTCAACTTTTCCTCCCAACCCTTATCCATAGCCCGAAATTTCTCAACCTATTGCTAATTCCTCTGTATATACGCCAAAAGTCGTGATAACACGCAGCCCTGCCTACCCCTCTCGACCCCTTCCTACCCACTCTGTCCTCTATGTCACCAGCCTGTCACTGTCTGGTGTGTCCTTATACATACTAATTTATTATGCTACTATTCTGTCACTAATCCCATCTAGACAGTAGTCTACAAAGCAAACCCCTATTGATCCTATCATAAGGCCCTTTTCAATGTCCAAGGAATGCAATGAATGCAAGGTATGTCTTCCCACCCATTCTATTCATTTCTCTATCACTGACCTGACTACGAACATGGTTTGTCGCTCACCTCTCCTACTCCTGCGAAACCATTCTGTGTCCTCCCCCTTACCTCTCACAACTTCAACTAATCCTAACATTTAGTAACCCACTGAATACTTTCCCCACCGTAGCCATTTACTGCTATTGGTCGGTATTTTGTCAAGAGCTTTCTACTTTTGTGACCTCCCTTGTGGTAATAGAGCCTACTCTCATCCTTTCCTCGGGACTCTCTTATTTTGCCAAATCTTGCCTAAAAAGCCTTACACCCATCCACCATAACCCCACCCCCTTCTTTATCCAATTCGATTGGGTATACCATCCCTGCCTGCTGCATTCCTATTTTTCAGCTTTTTTTTAGGGTACTCCTTATTTTCTTCTTACTGACATGTTCATCGACCTTCCCTCATTCTATCTTCCTTTCACTTCCTATATTTACCTCACCTAATTCTACCTGCTCAGTCATTGCCCACACCTCCTCCCAAACTTCTTGATCTCCTCTAATACCCTCAGGTCCTTTCCCCACTTCGTCTCCCACTAAAATTCATCTACGCCGGTTGCTCCCTTGTCTTCCTCTCCCTAAGAAAGGTATACCAATATCCCTTCCCCCTTCCTCACCCTTCTCTCCCTTATTCCTCTACAATTTCCCTCTCCATGTTGGCGCCTAGCCCTTCCTAATAAGCCTTTTACTTCTCTCTGTTTTTTCTTATCCTATCCCATCCTCTCCATACTCCGAGCCTTCTCTATCTCCATCTACTTCCTTTTGGAGTCTCTTTCGTGCCCTGTTTCTGCTCCTTTCTTTCCTTCTTCGCCCTCTTAATATCTCACTATTTTCCACCCCTATTGCACTTTTTTCTCCGCCTCCTTTGCTTCACTCTACTATCCTTCTCCTAGCTATTCATCTATTGTCTCCACACAGACTCTGGGTTCATTTCATCCACCCCCCTTTCCTCCTTCCAAACTACATGTTTTCGCAGTCCCCTCCTAACATTTTTCCCAATTTGTTTTGCCTGTGTAATTTCCATCTTGTGTTCTGCATTTTCTCGCCTTTTCATTCTCCCTTTGTTTTTTACTTGTATAAGTTTTAAACTATCATGTTGTGGTCCTATTTATATCTACCGACCCCTCCTCATCTATCCCATATCCTTCACATCTTCCTGGCAATTTTCATTTACTAGCCCATAATCTATATGCTGATTCCCTCCCTCTCTCTGCCAGATGTTACTCACCCCTGCCTTTCGTATTTAGGATTTCTAACTCGTTAGCCTCAACAAATTTAAGATAGTATCCCATTACCATTTCCTCCTCCCCTTAGTATCACCTATGTGTACCATTCATGGTCCCACATACTATTATCTGTTCCGTCTGTGTTCTGCTAGTATCTACTAATCTTGTTAATTTCCTTCATTTTTCTTATACTAAGCCCCGCTCCTCCTCCCTTCGCCTGTCATATAGCAACTACTAAAGATGATCGTCCCTTTTCTCCTCTTTTTTTTACTCTAATCTAGCCGGCAAAATATCCTTCAGCTTGCCTCACAGGGTTCCTACATCTTCGCTCCTCAACATCTATACCTGCATCCCTGCTGACAATAACACCACCCCGCCCCCTTATTCTAGGATCTTGCTTCTCCCTTATTTTTAAGGTGTATCCCTCTGTTCTATAACATTATTCCTCTCCCTAAGGTGGGATTCCGTGACGCCCTACTACATCAAAACAAAAACCCCAGTCACTTAATTCCCCGGAAATGTCCTCTAATTTGGCCTACCCCTCCAACCCCTGACATTAATGCAATCCAAATCGGCATAGAGTTTCTACACCCTTCCCTTGGTTCCTTTTTTTTCTAACACCTGGGGCCGACCGAGAGGTTGAGGCGGTAGAGGGAACGACAGCGGGTAAACGACGAGCGGCATACTTTCAATTTGTTACCGAGAGTCGACAGTGGAGGTTGGTTGAAGATATCACGTCTGCGACAATATAGTGGCAACAGTGCTGCTTCACACTGCGGTAGCGCCCGTCACTAAAATGTGTATAATGCGAAATTTGCCCTTATACTCATCAAAAACATCACAGAAACGTTGCGATCGGCTATGAAAGTTGATGAAATATATATTTAATTAAGTTAATTAACATTAGAGGCGTGTATACGTAGTTTCTCTACCGCGCATGTGAACATATTCGGTAAGAGAACCGTCCTGGGGGTTCTGGCAGGCCTTCATGATGGCGACGCTAAGCCGCTAACCCCACCCCTCTATCCTGAACTCAGTTCTTATTGTCACTAAAATCACTTGTTGCCGGCTATGTAATACCTGAATACATCGTATACTTATACTTACTACATATTGCAAGAACTTTTTTAACATTCTCTTATCCATCCAGATTAGGAATGTAAAAAATTCATCGAAGGTTTTGCGTGAAGACCAGGAGCTAGAGCAACCAGGAAATCTGACTCCTACATAAAGTTTTGAAACCCTACGGTCTGCCCTCTATGTCGAACACGGATATGATAAAGAACGTAAGAGAATTTAAGCGGGAACTATAGGAGTTTTATTGACTACTCATAACCCCTTGTTTTTTTGTATTTTAGGTTTTCCATATATCAAAAACATATGAACATTACTCTTTAAGGTAATGAAGGGTTCCTTCCATTTATATTTTTATTTTATAACTGCCATCTTTTTACCAGGAAAAGACTGCTGAAAAGGTAACATTTAACTAAATGAATTGGGAGAAGTGGGTTAGAGTAGAGAAGAGGGGGGTTAAAGCATGCAAGAGGGAATGTGAAGGACATGAATAACGGAGACTGTTGCGGTCCGGCCATCCCCTAGGGGGTTCTTGGTAACAGGCGTCAGAAATGTAGATAAATAACACTACATGAATTTACGCTGCCAGTCTATGGCAAATTTCACGTTGCCCAGCCGATTTGTCATTACAAAGACACATCATCACAGGCACGTGTCCAGTTAACATGCACTGACACAAACCAGTAGATAACAGCAGATCTCAGGTATTGCAACAAGTACCTACATTGAAGATAACGCAAAACAGATTTCAGGCATTAGTGACAACTTGTCATGACCAAATCCTTTTCATGCATTAAGACACTTGCATGACAGCAACACATTTCAGGCATTAACAGACACTTGTCATGAACAGCAAAGCACATTTCAGGCATTACAGACACGATTGGTCATGACAGCAAAGCACTTTCAGCAGCCCATAAAGATATTTACAATAAACATCAAAGCACATTTCGGCATTACAAGAAACTTGTCATGTACAGCAAAGCACATTTTCAGGCATTACCATACAACTTGTCATGACAGCAAAGCACATTTCAAAGGCATTTTACAGACATTGTCATGAACGCAAAGCCCTTTCATGCATGTACAGACACTTGTCAGAACGCAAAGCCACATTTCGGCATTACAGACACTTGTCATGAACAGCAGCCCGATTTCGACCATAAAGATATTTACAATAAACATAAGAGCCGAATTCGGCATACCACACTTGCAATAACCTAAAGGCAAAATTCAGGCATTAATGACACTTTTCAAATATGCAGGACACAGTTACATTCTTTGGTGCATTACATGAAACCTAAACACAATATAATGCATACATGCTGCATAACTGAAAGCAACTCCTAACCCCCCACCAAAACTCATAAATAAGAGGTAATATATGTACCAACCGGTCGTTGGTATCAGGTCGCTAAAAAAAAACGTATATAGAGGCGTTTTGTTAGTGTATTCAATTGTCCAGTATCTTCTTATTTTTGTACTTTTACTTACACACCTAATCCCGACTTTCTATTTTTCTCCACCTGAGGTATGTAAATATTCTAATTTTTATATATGACATGAAATTTTGGATATAGATGGGTGGAAACATACTGTAGAGGAGCCAGAAAAAATGTGTGTTTTTTTAATTTTCCAAGCGTATGGTTGACTTCGCTACCCAACATAACCTCTCCATAAACCCTAGACGAGTTTTTTTCTATTCAGCAAAATGTTTGGATTGCATGTCTGTTTGGCATACACAAGCCCCCAAATGTAGAGTTGGTGTTTTATTTCTGCTTTAAAATGCATGAATAAATTTTGCATTACTGTTCAAGCATCTGGCTGGCATCATCAAACAGTCGACTACATCTTGACGTCATGTCTATACTCCAAAACTTTCTACATGTCCACCCAACTATGTGTCTAGCATTTTTTTCTGAGACACTCATGTCATCAGGCAGTTTTGGTCTTCCTGCTCTGTATCAGTTCAGAATCTGGGGGCATGGGAACTTCTGATTCCCATTTGAGGTTTCGACAGGGACTGGGTGACTCATCTACTTCACAATTACCGGATGTTGGGCCTTGCAATATGTTCATTGGTCACCACAGAGTTAAGACCTTTGAGGAAATTGTACACACTAGGATGGTCACACTTCCCATAATCTATTCCTCATTTGGAAAACCAGGTTTTCCCAGACAGTCCTGATTAATTCGACGGCCGGAGAATATCTTCACTTATAGCTGACATCTTGGCCACAAAGCCCTTGAGGGATGTTGGTTGATTAAGCCCGCCTCTATTACGTGAAATATGTACATGAGGTGTGCACAACCTTCCCATGACTTCCTATGGTATGATTTTATATTATTGATATACCTGCAAATGACAGACTGTGAAGTTAAACCCCCCCTAATTGTCTTTGAAATTAAATCTAACTGAACTTTAAAACAGTCAAAAAGTCTTCACCTCATGCACAACGTCGCTGTATACGCAGCTGCCGGGGAAGCAGGCCTGTGACGGAAATGTGTATACATGCCTTCTGCTACTGTGCGACTCAAAACTTGTTGGCAAGATTGACACGCATCTTTGAAAAGCCTCTTCAACACATATGCTTAGAGGTTAATTTTGGTGAGAGTCGAGCTTTTGAGCATGATCTGGTCAAATAAAACTTTTTATATGATGGCCCAGATGAAATTAACATTCCCCCAATTCCTGATGGTGTAACTTTAAAAGTGTTGTTTCTGAGGCTTTTCAAAGATGGTGCTGTCATAAAGAATGTTCTTTCTCACCATCAACATCAAGGTAGGATTATCCTTTGACATGCCAGAGTCCAAAACCAGAACGATGCACTCCATCCTGATCACAAACTGTGAAAACTACTTTAACCCTGTGTCTTTAACTTTCCTAACTGACATTTCATATAGTTCCCTCATTTTACACTATTAATCCTCCCTAATAGAAAAAATATCCTAAATATCATTTTCCTTTCCTACCACCCTTTTGATCTGAAGACCAAGTGCATGTTTGCTTGTTTTCAAACTTTTGCCTGTTCTCCAGTCCTCCCTCCAATGATGGAGTCAGAGGCCTGGTACAAAATGAGAGTATTCTTTAGGCTCATTGCAATCAATACAATGCCACAAGAAGTCTCTTCTTTGGCAGGTCCTATTCTCTCTGCTTCAGGACTGCCAGGAGTATTTACTCCAGCAGTATTCATGCAGATTCTTTTTTAGCCACAATGCAAGTTGAAAGTGAAGGGAGGGAAAAAAAAATGATCTTAAATCTGTATGCTTTGGGTCGGTTATAGAATAAGGCTAAGCAAATTTCCTCTCTGCATCCCCATATCTGAAATCACTTTCTTTTTTGTTAAGCTATGCATCAACTGTGTCCCTGAAAATCAACCTTTTGGGTCTAAATAGTTGGCTGCAGCCTTCATTAATTGGTGGGGCGTACTTGCAGACGCTCTCGTGCTGCTGTATAGCGCTACGCAGTCTGCGTGCTGGTGGACTGCAGCAATTTAATAATTGTTTTTGACCCCTGTAAAATAAAATACAGTCAATGTCACACCAATTAATATATCCATAATATCATAATGTGCTTGTTGTATTTCTTCCTTGGTGTATATACCACACACATACATACAAGAAATATATTATATATATATATATATATATATATATATTATATATATATATATATTTATTATATATATATATAATATATATTATTAATATAGTAATATATATATATATATATATATTAAGAATATTATATTATATATTAGTATATTATATATATATACATATGTATAATACCATACCATGGCCTGTTCGTTCCTTGATATGACTGTGTTTTTATGAGGTGATTTGAAAGACAGAATGTATTCCTAGTATTGCAACATATATGTGGTCATTACACCAGATTGAAGATTTGACCTCTTTTCATTCACCCCTAACAGTTCTTTAAATTCCACTATTGGTAATCTCGGACTACGTATTTATGAAAGCAAACATTATTATTACAACATGACACAAACACAGTAAAATTTCTGACTGAAATAATAAATTGTGCCACACTTCGATCTGTCGCACCTGACTCTCTCTGTCATCCTTTGTTTATTCTCTGGACATTCAAATGTGATAGCACTTACCTGGTTTGGTGTGTGTTTTTTGGGTGTTACGTGAGAGTCAGTAGTTGGATTGCCCCCTGCTGGGAATCCGTCGTCTCCTGTCCCACTGTTGAGGAGCCACAGCCTGGTCAAAAGTTACATTATAAAGTACGTGGTTAAGAAAAAATAGGATAATAGGGCAAAGTATGACCTAGCCTTGTTGATGTAAATTAACATAGTTCTGTGGTTGAGAAGAACCTATGGTGAGAAATTACTGTATCGGCTCCTCAGGTGAAATGGCAATGTCAATGTTGAGGTTTTGCACCCACTGCAGCCGTCTCAATGAGATTGGTTTTAAGCATATGACATACAAAGCATAGCATTGGAATAGTCCCATGGAGACGATAGAGATTAACGTATGGAAATCCTATTTTATTTCCAGTGCACTTTTCGACCAACCTAACTCTCCTCGAATTACATTTTTAACGCATTAAAATATCTTGGTAAATAACGCAGGTTGGGTTAGTTTTTAAAAAGTTTAGTCATTAAGTGCAATATTTTTTTTTGGCATCACTTGGGTCTTCGCAAGAACAAACTTAGTTTTTTCATAAATAGTTTTTGATATGTTTTTTATTTATCTTGAATTTAATTGTGTGACATTATTCCTGCCGCACGTGCGTAGTCGTCCGACAGGTGTAACCGTAGATAACAGTATAGTCGCCACCTGCAATAATGTCGCCAGCCGCATATTTACGAATTATAGAATCATACTGATGTGTATGTGTGCCACTGATGATTACACATTGGTTATGATCATGACTCTTAATTACCCTGTTTCACATTGGTTTATGCTTGTAGCTTGCAAGTAATAAGTTTTTAATTTCCATACTGGTGTTTTTTTCGGCGAACGACGGCGGAGGCACTCAGTAATAACACTAGATGGCGACCTTATTGTTAGGTCGCCCCCCTTTAGTGATATTTTTGTAATTTTTTTATTATAGCCCATAATATGACACAATGAAGACACAAAATGACACAGACTCTCAGATAGCCCATTCTAACTTTTCCAGAAATAATGGTTAATGTAGAATTTATGTAAGTTATTAACGCCACAGACTTCTGTACTGTACATCGAAAAATATTGTCCTGGCGACTTTAGTGTTATCTACGTTAGCCTATCAGGCGGGGTAGCTAGTCATCGCGGTACACACCTGTGTGTTTTAAAAGCTAGGTGAGCACCGAATTTTTCCCGGTGTATCCCCATGCGGCCGCCTACGGCCTATAAGTAACTTTTTCGGGGATTATATGGAGTTTAGGTTAGTAACTTTTAAGGGTTATAGTGATTTGGTTAGTAACTTATGACATATCTTATTTTTTAACATATAGTTTATAAGATGTTAAACATAACTTACAATAAACATATAACGTATAACAATAGTTTCCTCTTGCGCGACTGCCCTCTATATATTTGGATCATACGGGCGGCCGCATTGGACCCCGCGGGCCGCATGGGGGGTACCTGTTTTCCCGATGGTTCATGAAAAAATCGGACCTCTAAACGTAACCTTCAACTCAACGATTCATATCATTATCTATGTGCAAATCGATTTGATTTACGGCCTGCCTAGCCCCCTGTAGTAACTGGATGAATACGGTAGAAGTAAATATACTTGCCACTGATCCCGGACTGTGACACATCGTGTATTGTCATATTTAGATACAAATTCAAGTCACTCTGGTTTACTAACCTCCTAGATCCTTGGAAATAAAGAGTCTTGTTCCGTGAAGTGCATCTCCTCCTCCTGCCACAAACACAAACCTTATTTCTGGAAATTGTAGGCGCATTGCGGCAGTGTTGTCTGCCTAATGAGTGTTTGTTTCATGTACCGCCAACCTGTTGCGCTGACAGCGCTCCGTTTTAGAACGAACGCCTCACCTGCCGACGCTATTGCCAATCTAGATGGAAACATGGCAGGAAATCTGCCTCCACCTGGCCTTATGCACAAAGGCTTCCTTGTCCTCTCTACTTCCTTGGGTAGATAGACCAGGGGATACCCTGTCTCCAAACCGTGAACCGCCAACCTCGTCCCTTCTCTTCGTTCCAAAATTACAGGGTATTTTAATCCCTCTATGGTAAGCGAAGGTCTGCAGCTCGTCTTTCTTAAACGCTGTACCGTCATTACTCTCGTCTCGGTACGGGCCTGTGTCCTTCCCTTATATCTTGAGACCTTTCCTCCCATTTTTCCCGCCGTAGACCTAGTTTCCCTGGCTAACCAACACTGTGTACAATGCAGCCACACTTGGACCTCGGTCATTGGGCGCTGCGCATTTATATAAATCTTCCTCTTTGACCTTTCCTGTTTTATATGGCTTCCTAGGGTCCTTTTTATATTATTTTTTTTTTTTCCCCTGCCTTCCTTATATTTTGTTTTATGTCACTTCAATTCATTTTTTTTTTTTTTTTTTTTTTTTTTTCTCTTAACATTTTCAGCAAGCTTTATACGAGCTTGCATTATCTGTTGCTCACTCGTGCGTCAGTGTGGTGCCAGGGTTTGAGTTTTTGAAAAACTTTAAAACTTATTGTATCTTAACCGCTACTAAAAAAAAAATCCCACGCAAAACTAAAGAGTTGAAATTTTAGTCATATTACTTCACTATTTAATTATAGTTACAACGACTTCTCGATTATGCTGAATTTAACTGAATTGGTATGAACTTAAGGTTAGTAAAGGGGAAATTCTGCCACCCCTCATGGCGCGTAGTTCTATGGTTTCTCCCTGAGCACGTTTTTAATATAGAGAATTATTTGGTAGTCCGGGGTGGATACTTAGTATTACCCAGATTGAGGCCTGAGACTCTTCTTGATACTTGGGGAAGTTATTTCCAACAAGGGGATAATCACCTGGGGTTTTGCATTAAACCACAAAGTTCATTTTAAACATCATCCGGTTTATTCATCCATGGAATATTATTTCTCTTGTTTGAGAACTTAGGTACATACATAAACTCTAATTCCACAGGGAAGCACTACAGAGCATAACCTGACTCATTGAATTATATTCTTAGAACTACCATCTCCGTATACACAAGCTGAAACATCGTAAGCATATATGGAACATATAAGGGGGGGGGGGGGGGGGAATGTAAGAGTAATGATGTTTTTCGCGTTCACTAAACCATGTGGCGTGGTTTTTTTTCTCCAGACTGAGATACTCGCCGGAACCTTGAGGGAAGTGAGTGAGAGACTCTTTAATAACACTTATAAGGACGGGACAGGTCTCCTATGCGTTAATGAAAACTAAACAGCTGTACCTATATATGAATATATAGATAGATATATTATAACAAGGAGGGGGGGGGGAAATAGGAGCGAGTTACTGATGTCTTACCTTGAGGGAAGTGAGTGAGAGACTGACTTCCTCGTGGTAGACCAAAACAAGGTTGGGAGAAGCGGGAAAAAAGGAATGTTCGGATCCTTAGGAACAGCTTCCCCTGAAGGGATTATCAGACCTCGAATGACTCTAATTAACTAATGAAACAAGTATACATATGAAATGGCTGCCTATAATGCAGTTCTTTTACTTTGATATAGAAGAATTTAATATGTTTATTCTAATATCCGGGGAAAGGTGTTACTTCCTTTCGGTCAAGCCCACGAACGCGTTTTCTAGAGAGACGAGGTATCGGAGTCGGAACATAAATTTGGTCGACTTTTAATTTAGCAAATAACTCGACTAACCCACCCATTTATAAACGTGATCTGTCACTATTGTGTCTATCATGAAGGACATTAAGAATCTAAGAGTGTTCCTGGACCTGTCAGGAGGGTAAGGGGAGGATGAAAAGTTTTGAATCTACTAGTTATCGATGATCGCGAAATAAATGTCCCACGCATTTGGACTCGTATCCTGAGTGTATGGGGGAGGAGGTGGGGGGGGGAAGATAGAAGTGGGAGATAGAAAGATAGAAGATAAATTTTACGAGAAACGAAAAGATTGGATTGACCTTAATATAATAGGAATACCCTGTTCCTCCATATGCTGGGTCTAGGTGACAACTTGCCCCAAAACAACATATGATTATTGAAACCTTTTTCCTTCTTAAATACATAACCCGGGAATTGTATGATAGGAATTTCCATCCTGTCTCTTCCGAATCCCCGGGCATTACATCAGGAGGTAAACAAACCATATCCATTAATTCAGAACACGCCAAGCATTCTAGCAAAGACATTCAACAACAAGATACCTCACTTGCGGTCCCTCCAATGCAGCTTCTGTTATCCGCCGACGGTGGCGCCGCCATGCGGCAGGTGTTAAACCAGCCTGCTGACCCCATTCACTTGCTGCATATGACCAAAGAATATTCACTTCAACTCTTCGCCATTTAAAACTTTGCGAGTCAACATTTACCATGAAACATATCAATAGAAGAGCAATTTTATTAGCTTTCCATTGATATATTTCGTTTTCTGATAAATGAATTACAACTGTGGAAATTATCCACCAACCATCCTCTCAATAGTTGATAGAGTGGTGGTTTGTTCCCCCCCCCCTTGTGAGGGAGGTATTGTCCGCTCATCATAGGGGGTGCGTAGGGATGTATATATATAATGATAATGGTAATGGGTATTAATTAAGATAATTAAGTAAATGATAAGTACTGGGATAGGATAATTGAACATTCCCAGTGGTTTATAAGCATTTGCACCTTATATAGCACCTTAATTTGGAGCGACTGGCTATTGGTCGTCTTTATAATATTGCTCCTATCCCTGCGTGTATACGTGGCAGGTATTGGTAGGGGTGCCTCGCCGCCACCGACGATTAGACACGTGTAGGTAGGATTTGTGCGGCCTGTCACCGCCGGGGCAGGGAAAATTTTAGACACTTCCATCTACCGAGTTAAAACATCTCTTACTAAATATATACGTGGTTTTGTATATATGAAGAATTGTATAAGACTCTTTGACATATGAAAAAAAAAAGGATTTTAAAATCGACCCGTTATTTTTCGCCCGTCGTGGATAATTGGTGTGAAAACCCCTGAGGGCCCAAAACAATAACTCCACCTTCGCCCTTCCGGGCGGCCCAATCACGGCGACCACTTCGGATCAAAAAGACGCGTAAAATCAGCTAGGAATTCACCCTACTATCCCCCGTGAGACCTAGTTAGTTGCTATTTGGGGGGTATGTGTCGGGGGTGAGATGACGATGTGTTTTTATAGGAAGACCTAAATTTTAAATATATGTATGTGACATAAATTTCCATTAAAACTTTTGCGATAAAATTTTTACCATGAAAAAATCAATAAAACGCAATTTTATTAGCTTTCCATTGTATATTTGTTTCCTGAAAATGAATTGCAACCATGCATAATTCCCGGGGTTAATAAATAAAAAACATCACAATCGGTAATTTTTTTCCCGATTGATGAAGTTTTTTTACTTAATATTTGTTTTTCTGATAAATGATTGCACCTGCAAAAATTAGCGTTAATAAAAAAAATAAATTCAATCGGGAAAAATTACCCGTTTTGATGTTTTTTATTTATAATTTAACCCTCCCCCTAACATGGTTCTATTTCATTTATCAAAAAAACGAAAAATATATCAAGGGAAAAGCTAATAAAATTTGGCGCTTTATTGATATGTTTCATGGTAAAATTTTTTGACTCGCAAAGTTTTAAAAGGCGAAGAATTGAAATGAAAAATAAATTTATGCATATTTCTTTGTCTCGTAATTTGGTTTTTTTTTAAACGTGTCTCTGTTTTTTATTTTATAATATTATAGAGCAAAACAAGATTACACGAAGACATAACATTACATCAATATAACGGAAAAGAACCATAGTCTATATGATTCTTCATTGATAGTCGTATGCAGCAAAGACGAAGATGAGAGCGCTCTAGGACTAGAGCTGGATATTTAAACTCCAGCGCACGGCGGAGGTTCATAAAGATTTCACGCGCACCACAGGGCACCCCGGAGTGCGACGATATCATTGTTGCTTATGCACACATCCTCATTATGTGCTTTACTAGGGATAGCTAAATGAATGATAGAACAAGACCACAGGTGATTGTATGTATTTAACAATGCACCATACAGAGATAAGCTGTGTCAAGTTTGAGGTGCATATTATTTATGCATTCACGCTCACCGTTTACTCCTACTGACCTGTTTACATCAACGAGGCTTACAATTGAAATTGTAGGCTACCTATTTATAAATGCACCGAGGAGATGTTTACCTGGTAGGTAGAAATGTCGAACCTTGCAAGTTCACAACCTTAACACAAGTTAGCCTATTGAGATTGGAAACAATTTATTCATTGGATGACGTGGCGTTCGGTATGATATACTGAACAGGAACAAAAGGTTTTAATACAAAAAAATACACATCATAACCACTCAGTTTATTATTTTAACTTAAATATGACATATATATGCGTAATTGGGGATATTGAAAAGGCACTACACCGTGAACAAGTAATGATATTGTGACATGCACGCCCCCGTCCGACAATAGTGCCACTGAACTGAAAATAAGATCCGTTCCAAAATGTCCATTAAAATCTTTATTAGATAGGCAACTTGGGGACAATGGGTGGTAGCGACCAATAATTTTGAGTTATTTAACCACAATAAGGCACATCTTACGTGTTCTTATGTTGAAAATCAGGTTTTCACTAATAAAAACCAATGTTTTGATATACTCATGTCCATACCATGAACACTTGGTTAAGAAGAAATAGTATTTGAGAGTAGAAATAATATTTGAGATGATAAATAATATGGGAATTAAGAAAATCATATTACATTGGCACACAATCTATAATCTTTCCAGCATCAAGGGAGAAATATATTACCCAAAACATTTTGAGTAACAGTTCCTTAAAGCTGCCGAACATCATGCAGTAGACATTCTTTCAAATACTTATTCGTCTAACCAATGTTAATGGTATGGACATGAGTATATCAAACCATTGGTTTTATTAGTGAAAACGATTTTCAACATAAGAACATTTAAGATTGCCTTATTGTCGATAAAATACCATCAAATTATTGGTCGCTAGCACCCAGTTGTCAGCAAGTACCTAGCTAATCAAGATTTATAGACACTTGGAATGGAATCATATAACTCAGTAGAGAGAGAGAGAGAGCGAGGGGGCCTATTAGCGGCGCCACCGGTTCATAATCCAAAATGGCGCGGGGCCCGAATGACAACTCTCGTGAAGCTCTCTGGTTATAACCTCCTTCGTCCGGGCCGCCTGACGCCTAGTTCACAATCAATCAATCATTGGGGCCATACGCCGGTGGCGCGTAGCCTTCGTCACCGTACCAACGCCACTCCCCGGTTGTCAACACGCGCGAGTCCCATGCAGGTTCCTTTTCCCATACAAGCAGCTCTCGACAAGAAACCGATGCAACTTGCCCCAGCTACTAGCCTTGGGGGCGCCCCTTAGCCTACTCCACGCTGGGATTGTCTCGTACAGGTACAACCAGATGGGACGGACGATTCAGGGAGGCGTGCCCCATGCCCATATAGCCGAAGTTGGCCCTGACAGTACTATGCAGGTAATAGGCATCGATTCAGTCCTCACGGTGCATCGCTGATTTGACAACGTAATCATCCAGCGCGGTACCCATGATTTGCGAGACACTTATTAGCAAAGGCATCGATTCGTCTCTTCAGTGCTATTTAGTGTCCATGTCTCACAACCATTAAGTCAAGACCGTGGGGAGTCACAAGCGGACTTCAAGAGCCGGATCTTTTTCCTCATGCCACAGGTGTCACTCCACACGACAACGCTGATATATACTCCTTGCTGAGCGAGTCCATTACACCGTGGGCTATGCCAATCGCCGTAAGACTTCTGTACGGACCCCGCCGTCATATGTGACTTGCTCCGTGCTACAAAGGGATGTAACACTTCCAAATCTCAATGTCTTCGCTGCACGCATGAAAAAATATGTAAATACATTCATTCTAGTAAGCCTCCAAACACCTGGACCTTAGTCTAAGCCAGGATACCTGCAAGTCTCAAAGGCTTGCCTCCTGGTGCAGCGCTCGAGAGCCATCACCAGGAACTCCAGCAGACCAAGCAAAGAGATTACTGGAATCATCGGCCAAAAAACAAGATCTAGGTGCTAGGTACAGTAGATAGTCTCATTTCTACGACTAGACTTCTTTAAGGTAAGTGGAAGTGATGGTCGCAAAGGATTGGTAGTGCAATTGTATTTAGGTTGACATGCAGCCATAATAATCTGTTAGACTGTTAATGATAATATGTGAATCATCAGGGAGTGTGCATGCAATATAAGAAGTTTAGTGATGTAATGTGTGAATTAGGAATGTAGGAGTGATATTCTACGATAGCTATGCGGGTATTACGAAGTATTATGTATCTTGGGGCAATTGCAAGGATGATGTAATAATGAGATATGTGAGTATAAATAATTAGGCAATTGCTAATGTGTAAATGTTAAGAAATAATAAAAAACACGGAAAATGCAAGCGTTTGTTCCTGAACCTTACTAAGCCTGATGAGAAGGAACAATCTGAAAAAGAGCGTTAAGCGATAGCAGCATGTGTGCTATACGACATTGGTCGTAAACACCAAGATCTCATAGTCCCCCCAGTAATAGACATAGTCTAGCAGTAATCTTGGTGTTGCCGAGGGATATGCTCCACAATCACTTTGATCTACAAACTTTGCCACAATACACAGTCCATACAAGTGTGAAAAGTGATGGGGCAAGGACCCACCGTTGCCTTGCACTCCTGTTATAACAGAAAAAAAAGCTGGATACACCTCCCCAACACTTCACAGCACTCTCACAGTACCCAGAGTACAGACCAGTCATCAAAAACCAATGTCCTTGCAGGGAAAGGACATCCCGCGAAGTCGCAGAAGCACCAGAGTGGACACTCACGATGCACTGAGTCAAACGCCTTCTAGAGACTCAACAAGGCTGCAAGCATTCCTGCTGTCGGAATTCACGTCGGGTTCCACCAGGACACCGAAGCGCTAGGATACGGTCCGCTGTTGACTTACAGGCGTGAACCCAGACTGCTGAGGTCTCTGGATGCTTCAGCAGATGACTGAGGATCTGTGTCAGCAATAGATGGGCAAGCACTTTACCGGCACCTGAGCATCGTGTAATACCGCCCCCGAGTAGTTGTTGCAGGTCTTGACGGTCCCCTTCCCGAAGATGGGGCCGACCAGCCCCCTTTCTAGCAGGAGGAATTGTACCTGATCTCGCCAGACGGCAGGTCAGGGCAGCATGCAAACCCGCAGGATATGGCCTCACCCCCAAGCTTTGAGGAGCTCTGCCACGTGAATATTACAAACAGACATGAGCTGCCTTTCCACCCATCAACTTTGCTACCAGCCTCTATGAACTTCGTGCAATGAGAGGGTTCACGGTTTCGTTAATGTGAGGATCGGCATCCAATGCCTGTAACCCCATGTGGTAGGAAGGCCCCCAGTTGGGAGGGTCTTTACCGTGAACAAAACTGCCCAAAGGACTCAGCCCAACGAGCCACAATCGTCCCATCATGTCCGACACGAGGGCCCATCTGGCTGCTCGAAAGCACTCACAGTCTTATTATGTCCGAGATGGAAACTGCGAACGGAGCATTCTTCAGGGCTCAGTAGGCGGGTCGGAGGTCATGCGCGTTCAAGATGGCCGCTCAACATCTCTTTAGTGATGCTCCTGACAATACGGTCACATAATCTCTGTGTCTCTCCCCAAGAGGTTTTCTTCCGGGGACAGAGCCCTGTGCTGGTCCAGCTGGTCCCAGCCAGCATAGCAGCGCGACTCTCCTCGATTTTTTTCCAGTGTCTCCGTCACGAGATAAACCCACGCCTGACCTCGGGGCGCTTCCCCAATTACACTCGTTGGCAACCGAGAGTTTCACGTTTGAAGGTATTCCACAGTTCTACAGGGTCCTCGAAGGCACCGAGCACATCAACACCGATTTGAGACTGCACCACGGCATACTCATTCATGGCACATGTCAAGTCCCTACAATTGTATCAGATGGCAAAAAACACAGTATATGCATGGTTACCTTTGAGGATTCTTCTTGACTTGACATGGAGCTTAGAGAACAACAAACAAATCTGTGATCTTGTTCCAAAGAAAAACTCAGCACCCGGTAAACCCTGCAGACACTGGAAGAGTCTCCAAACGAGTACTAACGAGGACGTGTCCACGACACACACCCTTAGCTACCCCTCCGGACATTTACTATACCATGTCCAACGGTGTAGCTCTGGTCTCCATGATACCAAGAACCTGCAGATTATCTCAAGAGCCTTCACTGCTGGGACTTGCAAAATTCAGAAGCTAGAAAAAACTTAATGTGTTCTGGTACCGGAACCATGGGGACCAACACATAACTCGTAGCCATCGGCCGAAGTGAGCAACAAATAATGAGTCGACAATAAGTTTGCTAAATGTTTAGAGAATAGGTGCCTTGCCATGACGCCACGGACCTAGCGGCTTCAGCCAAATGCCGCCCGTCGGAGCGAGCTGGAGGACCATAACAAACTCCACTTGCCGCCTCCGTGTTTGCCAGCTTATGAGTAATTTTCCCCTAACAAATATATGTTATATCAGTATTAAGAATAGTATACTGTTATCTTCGTAAATGTTGTGTCTATATAAAATTATCAAATATAAAAACCGTAAAACCAACTAAAGAGATGCCACTTATGAGACTCTCAAGTAACATATGCATAAACTTAATATTCATTAAAATCTTCTCGCCATTTAATGATTGTGCGAAAAAACTTTACATGGAGAAATATCAATATAAGCGGAAATGTCATTAGCTTTCCATTGAATATGTTTCGTTTTCTGATAAACGACATCAGAACCATGCATAAATTAGCGTTAACTAAATAAATAACCTCTATCAATCGGAAAATTACCCGATTTCATGATGATATTTATTATTTAACGACTAATTTATGCATGGTTCTAATTCCATTTATCAAGGAAAAAACGAAATATATCAATGGAAAGCTAATGAAATTCCGTGCTATTGCTATGTATCCATGTAAAAAGTTTTCTCGCAAAATATTAAAAGGAGCTGGCGTGGTGAATGTTAAGTATCATGCAGATTTCTTGAGGAGTCTTATAATGGCCTTTGCTTAGTGTGTTTATCCGGTTTTTTATTTGAGAATATTATAGAACAACATCTTCCGAAGATCGACAGTATACCTTTATACTAATAAACATATATTAGCAGGGGAAAAGTACCATAAGCTGGCAAACATGGGCGGCAAGTGGAGTTGTTGTTCCCTCCAGCTCGCTCCGAGGCGGGATTTGGCTTCAAGCCGCGTCTGCCCGCAGCCATAAAAGGGGCTGTGACGTCCCGTGATGGCCCTAATAAAAAAATGATATAAAAAAAACAAAATTAAAAGGGAAGGGGAAAAAAAATAAAATGACGGGAAACCTATGCTAAAAACTATAAAACAGAAAGGTAAAAAAGGGGAAAAGATTTATATAAATCGCAACCCCCAAGACCGGGGGCCAATGTGGCTGCGGTGTTGAGTTTTGGTGGCGAAACAACCTCATAAACCAAAAAATAAAAAATCTGAAACAAATTGTGTGAGGACGTGACTCTCTCTGAACTATATGTGACATGGCGGTGTGGAGGAGTGGAGGGGGTTTTAAAGGGAAGGGAAAGACGTGTATTTGAAATGTTTATGGGATCCTGTAGTGCGGTGAAGGGAGGCAGCACATAGTTTTTTGCTTATTTTATAAGTTTTAACTGCAGATTTCCATCTTTTACGGGTTTTTACGCTAACAACGTTTTTTTTCATATATATATTTCCTTGTTGTTTAATTCTATTTTCTAAAAGCTTTATTTTTCATCTGGGTAATGGGGTTTTGCCTTACTGCGTTTTTATGCTACAAGGGGACTATTAAAACCGTTGTCGCGTAAAAAAGGTAGCCTGAAAATGTACGCCCTTTCCTGAAAAAGTTTAAAAAGAAGTTTTAAAAAGAAAGGGGAAAGGGATAAAACACGGAAACCCCGAAAATTACGGAAAAAGGGGAAAAAAAAAAAAGAAAATGGTGAATCCGCCCGGGGCCATTCGCATCGAGAAAAGGGGCAAATTTTTTGAAAAACAGTTCTATGGTTTAAATTTGGCAAGGTTTGGAAGATAGTAAAAAAAACAAAAAAAAACTAAAACCTACCTAACCTAGTCTAGCTGCTGTCCGTGAGAGAAGACTGAAGGGGCGCCCGATCCGCGGTCTAGACTGCCTGATGGGACGGCGAGAGGCAGCACTTTATTTATTATTATTATATCATTTTTGTCCGTGATCTTGACCAAAGTAACAGCTTGCAAGAGGTTTTGGGGTTTAGTAGAAGACGTGAATGACAAAATATTAGCCCCTTCATAGGTAGTAAGCGAGATATGGCACGGGCGATAAAACGAATCTTACCCCTTACCTCACACCCCCGCTGTTCCTTACTTAGTTACCACAAAATACTCCTTTGTAAGTGAGTAACCAGGATGTGTGTGATACTGTGGTTACTGGAGGTAATGGAGGATACAGGAGAGTAGAGAGGAAGGCATTGGAGGTACCGGAGAGAAGGGAGGAAGACATTAGTGTAATGATTACTTAGTAAGAGCAAAGACATTCAACAACAAGATACCTCACTCCGGGGTGCCCTGTGGTGCGCGTGAAATCAACCTCCGCCGTACGGCAGGAGTTAACCAGTCTGCTGGCCCATTCACTTGCTGCATATGACTATCAATGAAAATCATATAGACTATGGTTTATCAGTATATATGATATAATGTTATCTGCGTAAATGTTTGTTCTGTAATATTATCAAATAAAAAACAGTAAAACACGCTATAGAAATGCCATTACGAGACTGGAGAAATATGCATGAACTTATTATTCACTTCAACTCTTCGCCATTTAAAACATTGCGAGTCAACATTTACCATGAAACATATCAATAGAAGCGCAATTTTATTAGCTTTCCATTGATATATTTAGTTTTCTGATAAATGAATTAGAACAATGCATAAATTAGGGTTAACTAAATAAATAAAATCATAAATCGGGTAATTTTCCCAATTGATGATGTTATTTATTTAGTTAACGCTAATTTATGCGTGGTGCTAGTTCATTTATCAGAAAACTAAATATATAAGTGAATAAATAACATCATCAATCGGGTAAATTACCCGATTGATGATGTTATTTATTTAGTTAACGGTAATGTATGCATGGTTGTAATTAATTTATCATAAAACGAAATATATCAATGGAAAGCTAATAAAATTGCGCTTCTATTGATGTTTCATGGTAAATGTTGACTCGCAAAGTTTTAAATGGCGAAGAGTTGAAGTGAATATTCTTTGGTCATATGCAGCAAGTTAATGGGGCCAGCAGGCTAGTTTAACACCTGCCGCACGGCGGCGCCACCGTCGGCGGATAACAAGTTGCATTGGAGGGACCGCGAGTGAGGTATCTTGTTGTTGAATGTCTTTGGTAAGAGCAAGGCATTGAGTGATTTAGCTATGTATACGTCTTATATGTCTATGTTAAGTGTGCTTATATGTATGATAAGACAGGTGAAGGGATTATCTTGTTAAAAACTTCCATCTCTGTCTCTCGATTTGTCTTCTTGTGACCTTTGACGCTTAGTATCGCTTCATAGGCCCTCTTCAAACTTTGTCTCCCTCGCTAACAGGTTTGTCAACTCTTCCCTTGTCTATTTCACTTGGGATACTAAAACATTTTCATTAGTTTTGGTCTGTGAGTATTGGCGTCAGCTGATGGTTGTGTGACAGTGTTATACGACAATATCTTCTCTCCTGTCTTCTTCAGTACCTCCAGCAACCACAGTACCACACACGTCCTGATTAATCACTTATAAAAGAGTATTTTGTAGTAAATACGTAAGGAACGGCGGATGTGTGAGGTAAGGCGCTACTTATTTCGAGGCGTTACCTATTTTATGCAACACCGGTGTGACACCTGATTTGGCGCCTGTGCACAACGATGGAGGGGGTGATAAGCCAATCAGAGCAAAGCACGTTTCGTGACGTGGCAAACAGCCTGGTTCCGTCAGGGGAGGGAGGGTGTGTCATCCACGATCTCGGCTTTCTCAAGTTTTATCACTACAATGCAGGTAATTTTCCGCTGACCATTAATTTGTTTGGAGTGTTCCTTGGGTACGAGGTTTCAATGTCCGATTTAGTTGGGTTTAGGGGTTTAAAAATGCATTAATAAAATACAAGGCACTAGTTTAACCGTCCTCAACTTTAGATATGTCCTTTTGCAGTATTTCTAACCCCTACTCACGTGGGAAATAATAATAACTAAGGGGGGTCCGGGGGAGCGTAACCCCCCCCTCCAGTAGAAAAGGGTTTACGAAAACTAATTCCAAGTTAGTTCGGGTTTACGTAACCATGCCTGATTGTTAAAACGCAGTTTTTACGGTCTAGAAAGGTTTGGAAAGGTTATTTTTTTGTGGGGATCTAAAACCAGTTAAAATTTACCCCCCTCCCCCCCAAAAACCCCGATTTCCACAGTTGCCCAGCGGGGGTTTTGGGGCGGGGGAAAAGAAAAGGGAGATTGGGGGAGGGTTTAAAGTCAGATTTACCCAAGAAAAAATAAAGGAGGGACATAACAGACAGAAGAAAAGAGCTAAGACCCCGTAGGGGAGGGGGCCGGGGAAAGGGCCAACTTTTGAAAACAAGGTAAGGTAAGGCCACATTATAGCCGGGGGTTCCATTAGCCGCACCGCCTGCGTGTGTCCCCCCGGGTGCAGGATCCCCCCCCCCCAACACTTGCTGCTGCGTGTCCACGCCACCACCACGCTCTGACCGTCCCCACCTTTGACCTGCGGGCGTCCACCCAACACGCTGTCCTCTGTCACCTGTGCCTTCCTCAAGGAGACAGGTCACCCGCCTGTGATAGCCGGGCGGGGACATCACCACCAGAGCTCCTAGGGTTCCCTGGCAGCCTAAAAACACCCAAACCCCCCACGACCCCCACGGTCGGCTCTCATCGCAACGGTAAAAACGGTAAATTCTGAAGAAGCCCTTTCTTCACCCCTTTTTTCCCCCTGCCGGTAACGGAAGGGTTGACATTTTCGTTTTCGACGACCCCTTTTGAAATTTCCCAACAGGGTGCATCGTCGAACCTTCCAAGTCAGCGCCGTGAACCCTTTCATTCATTCCCTTCGAAATATTTTAGACCCTTCACATGTGGAATTTATTAAATTTTTAAAAATGAAAATGTATTAATGCACGAAAATACATTTTTGGTAGTAATGTGGGAAAATTTAAAATTTCCCCAGAGAAAATTTAAAGAAATTAAAAAAATTTAAAATAGTAGTAAACAAGGAGTAATAAAATTTTTTTGGGAAAATTTGATTTGGTCTGTATACCTTGGAGCAAAAACCCGACACCAGGGGAACACAGGACCGGCTCTTTGCACCGACCACCGAAGCGGAAGTCACCCCCCCCTTTGCTCCTTACCCACATTTAGAGACACCTCGGTGTTCTGTGTAAATATTGAAAATAGTTTTCTGGAGGCGGGTTTACAAACCCCAAATACCCTGTCCATGGTCTGCTTGCCCCATCGAAAAGGGTTTCTTCTGCCTGCAATATTGTCTTCAATCTTCAAATTAGACGTCACCAGCTAAGTAACGCTTTGCGGGGGTTTGGCAGTTAACCCACTAAATTTCTCCTAGCTTTTTTGAGATCTCAATAATAAGGTTAGTTTGGGTGACTTATTGGACAGCCACTCCCACCGGGTAAATTTTTTTAGTGGTAGTTAGTTAATTTCTATTGTCCTTAAATTTTATTCTCTTTTCATTTGTGATTTTTAAATTTAACCCACCAGTGTTTTAATTTATTTTAGGGGGAAAACCCTTCAAGTCACCCATCAATTTATTTCCCACAACTAAAAAAAATTTGGGTCTTCGAACCTTTGATATGAAACGGATTTTGGGCAGGGGTTTTGATGGTCTGCCTACCCTTGGGGAATCCAAAAATGTTTCTTAATTTACTAGTGTCTCTTGCACCCCACATGCTTAGATCTAAGTGTAAAAATATGAATTATAAGTTAGTGAGTGGTGGCTTTTGGGCAGTACAGAGGGAATTTATGTGAAAAGGAATTTCCTGATCAATTCTGCCCGACCCCTCAAAGATCTCATTCAGAAAGAGATTTAGATTTTTTACTAGTCTGGCATTGGGGTTTAAAGGGGGTTTTTTTAGATGCCTAAAGGGCCTCAGCATAGCACTCTTTCTGGTCATAGTACCCAAAACTTTTGGGGGTTCATTAAATTTATGCTCTTGTTTCCCCCTTTTTTTTCTCTATGAATTAACACCAAATTTTTTTCTTTTAATAATTTTTTTTCCAAGAAGAAAATTTTTGTAGGGTCCACCAAAGATTCATCCTTTCTTCTTCCACCTTTTTTATTCTATTTGACGCATTTCAAAATTTTGAAGGGCCGGTTTCCCACAATTCAACCCCAAAAGGGCCCTTCCTCCCCAAACTAAATCTATGAATTTAGATTCTTTAAACCTCGGTTAGCAAGTCCGTGTTATCCCCAGTGGCCAAAATGAGAAATTTACAGCCTTACTTAACTGATCTATTTCTCTTACCCTATTCCTTCATAGACTAAATTGCTTTTGTTTTTAATCACCCATTGTAAAGTTATTTTGCTGTCGACCAAAGGGAATTTCTTTTAAAAATTTTTGGGGTGCAAAGCTCTTTTTTCAATTTTCTTAATTTTGCTCCCAAAAAAAATTGCTAGGTACTGAGTAAAAATTCTTTATTTTGTGGGTACTCTTGCTTTTGGCATTTAATAGCTGGGGTTCGAATTATAATCGTAACTATACGACACCCCCTAGGCCTTAGGGGGTGATCTGTAAAAAAGGCAAATCTAGTTAAATTTTCCTCCATCTGTTCCGGGAAAAAAATATTTTTTAGAAATCTTGGGATCATGGGATAAGGGTTTCCCCAAAAATTTAAATTTTTTCCCGGGAATTTTCCCCACCCAATCAAATTTTTTGTCCAAAATTCCTGAACAATAATTTCAAGGTAGGTTAGAGGATTTAAATTGCCCCAAAGGTCTAAAATTTTATAACATTTCTTACAAGGACCTCTTGATTTACGATCCCCCCTTCTACACTTTAATTGCAAATGGTCAAGGACCCCCAAACCCCACCCCCCCCCCCCCCCCCCCTGGGGCCAACCAAATTTCAAAAAAAATGGGGCCCCCTTGAAGTGGCCCCTATTTTAGCCAGTTTTAAGACCCTTTTTTGGCTACTCATACATTTTTAGTAAGGAATCTCAACATTAAGGTGCCGGGGTATTGTCCATTTTAGAGAGTTCTTGAGCAAGTTTACCCCTCTTATTTTCTTTTTCTTTTTTAAATGTTTCAAGAGTCTTTGAAGTAGAAAGGGGTAACTATAGCTCCAAAAGAATTTTTAAATCTTAAGTACCCAAGGGCTTTTATCTTGTGGATCATAGGCCAGAAAATTGGTTTAATCCCTATCAACTTTTTCAATCCTATTTTTTAAAAGGCTTTGCTGATATACTGCTACATATGCATATTTTGTTCGTTCTAAATCTTAGAAGAAAGGCCCTAGTTTTTCAGGTTAGGCTGGCGTCCAGTTGTATAGACCTATAGCGAGCAGGGGAGTGCATGTCGGTGCTTGCCAGCTACTAACTATTTCAATAGGCGCATAAGAGGGTAATTTTTCCAAGTCAATATTTTTCTCCCGTACGTTTGTGGTATTCTGCCTTGTACCTTAGAAACTGTTTCTAGGTGCCAAAAGTTCAGGCTAATCGGTTGATATTTAGAGTTGGCTGCGAATCGCATCTAGCAACATTTCCTGCTTTTCGCCCTCAGGCCTACTATGACCACGAGACAAAAGCAAACTGAAGTTTGTTCTGCCTAGTGTTTTAATACTATTTTCACAGGAGCAAAACTTCCCAGCCGTGGAGACGTTTTACGACGATTTTTCTACGCACACAAGGAAGAGGAAGAAGCCGGGCCAGAGCCCAGAGTGCAGGCTGAGGCTGCAAAGGGAGGTCCTCCCCGACTTGTGGACACGAGCTAGGATACACACCATCGTAGCAAAACTAGCAGGGATGGAGGAAACGAGACTACATTACGCGACTATTTCGGACGCAGCTGGAAGATCCTGCAGCAAAAAGCAAGAATATGCCCTAAGAATAAACTCTCCGTGCAGAATCAACGCCTGCCCCGATGCATAAAAACAGAAGACCTATACCAAGAAAGTCTCCCAGACACTTTATTAGGACATAACGCCCACTCCGGCCACGCCCTCCACTAATGATGACCATTACCTGAAGACAAGGAATTCCTTCTTAGCCGACCCAGCGGCGTAGAGGGAGGATGCGCGCGGGGTTCGATGCGCACTACAGGTGTGGACAAAGAAAGCTAGGAAAGCAAGCAATCTGGTTATGCCGACGTGTAAATGCTCTAGCTCTCACAAGATAAAAGCCGACAATAGAACGCACAAAAGCAGCGAAGAGATGGCCATAGCGAGACTGGACTTTGTCGTCATCAGTGTGTCTGCAGCATCATCAAGTCCAGCACACGCTAGCCCCAACACATCGACTTCTTCCTGTCGAACGCCCCGGTAGCCAGAGTGTCGCTCTTTCACCAAAGAGCGCCCAATGAGGACAGCGCACATACGCGCGTGCACGAGAAGGAAAGACTCCGTCCTATCCCCTGATTCACGCTCCTGGGAGCCTTTGACAGAACAATGGGGTACATTAGCCCCGCCAAGATCTTCGAAAACTCTGTAGGCTGGCCTACGGCAAGTAGCCTTGCGCAGCCTACGATCCACAAGAAGCAGCTGGTGCGTTAAGAATCCCGCGAGTCCATTTGACCAGGCGCAAAGGAGCCGAAGTACAGGCTCCACTATTAGGCTCGAAGGACATCAAAGAAGACTTTTTCATTTCTAGTACCTCTTACCTCCTCCTGATAAACCGTTTCATTGCGGACGCGGAAAGATCCTTCAGGCTCTAGGACGATGGCACTCAGCTGCCGAAAGATGACTCAGCACCCCCATCCACCTCTGTCACTAGGCAAGAGAAGGAGCTAGGACTGATTAGCTACACTAAGGAAGTCCCGAAATCTGCACATCTACCCAGGCGAAACTGAGAAGTGATGACGAATGCCCGCTACTATGCCTAGTGTTACGAAGGCTACCATAGAACAAGGATTATGAGCCTCCCCTTGGGCCCCCAGCCCATTCCCCCCCTTTTTTTTTTTGCTACTCTGCCTTTGTTTGTCCACTCTCTCTCAGGAACGACTTTTCCATTTTTTTTTCCCCCTCGTCTTTTTTTTTACCCCCCCGCGCCCTTTTCGACTGTGCTTTCCCTTCACCGACCCCACAACCAGCTGCTATTCAACATTCCTCCCTGGTTTAGCCCCCCGTGTTTTGTTTTTTGGGAGCCATACAACCCTCATGTACGGTCCCACCCCCCGCCTCCTTTTATACCATTCTGCCCACCATCTTAGACAACAGCAAGATCGAAGACGCACCCAGGTTCCCCCCCCCTCACCGCTCCCGCCCACAGAACACATCATGAATACTTTTTTTTTTTTTCCCCTCCCCACTGCCCCTCGCCTTTGCACCCCCTCTTTTTTGTGTGAGCCCTTTTCTCTATCTCCCCTAGACACTCCGCCCCCATCTTACATTCCATCAACCCCCTGATTTCTTGTCTTTCATTAACACCACCCACGGCAAACTATGATCCTCTCTGAGAAGAGCCTCCTATTTCTACGTGGTTCCCCGCCCCTGTTTGGGTCTCTTGTCACCTCCCTCTGCAGTCCTGATGATACCACCATACTCTCTCTCGCTTCAAGGCACACATAACTGCGGACTTACATCCAACCCAGAGGTACGGCAATAAAAACCCCTCCCACCAACGAAGATCTGCCGGACGACTGGCTCTCACAAGAAGACGCCGACGATCTTCATTACCACAGGTTTATAAGCAACCCCTGGTGACTGACTATAAAGGAACTCGCTGAGTACTGCTAAAGCCATTACATATTTACTTCGCCGGCGCTCACTTCCGAAAGAACCTACGATCCGTATCAAAGCCCCTGCCGAGCAGACTACTTCATCGCTGAGCAAGCCGATACTGCGATAGGCAGCGAATATCAATTACGCTCGCTAGAAGCGATGCATAAACACGTTAGTGTCGCGGAGCCAGCGCGCTAGACTGCCAGCGGGAGACGTACACACCGCTAGGAGAAATGCCTCTCCTCCCCCAGCCACTGCTTTTTCATTTTTTCTTTTGTCATGTGCCACGCCTCGCCCTTCTCCATCTCCGTGTCCTCCCCGTTCACCTATCCCCCCCCACTTTTCTTACCGTCCCTCCCCCCACCCCCCCCCCCCCTTCTCCCACCCCTCTCCCCCCACCCCACCCCTCCCCCCCCCCGCCCCTTTTTATCCCCCAATTCTCTTCTCACTCTTCCTCTCCCCCCCTTGCCCTCCCCGGCACTTTTCCCCTCCCTTGCTACTTTTTCCGCCCCACCGATGTTTTTTTCTGTCCTTTTGTTGTCCCCCCACTCCCCCCGCGACTTTATTTTTTGCAGGGGATGGTTGTGTTCTGTTGCTTTTGATGTGCACCAGGTTACCATTCTGAACGCTCCCCGCCCATCGATCTATGGCGATTCGCCCTAAGGACATTACCTATACAAGTACACACGGACGAAATGTATTCCCCGAGTGAACGCCTATAGCTTTAACACCACATACTGAGGCCGCCATCTTCCATTCATACATAGCCGTACTAATGAGCCGAAGATACTCATATAAAGCCTGTCACTGTTACAGACTCAGTACTCCTCCATGATACCTCCGACAAACAAGCCAATTAGCCTACAGAGCCCACATTCTCTACGCATGAAGCCGGAGCCGAGGAAACCCGCCAAAGCGAATAAATAAAACCTCCCTCATCACAAGTTCCTGCGGCCAATCACTGCCCCATCCTTCACGCCACGAAAAATTCCCTGCCGCCTTAACTCTACGCAAGAACACCACTTTGATATCTAAGATCTCGATCCCGACTTACCATGTCCGCCAGAAGCCCTCGCCGAAGATTGGCGAAGTAGGCACACCTGTTTTTTACTATTAAAATTTCTCCATCACTCTTTTCCTATCGCCGTGTCGTTTTCTGTGTAGTGGTTTCTCTTTTTATCTTTATCCCTCACCCCCACTTCCCACCTCAAGGTCAATGAGGTTGATATTAGAAGGGCACATTTGTTTTTTTTTTTTTTTTTTTTTTTTTTTTTTGTTTTTTTTTTTTTTTTTTTTTACGTCGAGTGCCTGCCACCGAATCGAGGGACTTCGCGTCGTCAACGAACACAGCCCGAGCGAGGAGTGGCCGCTCATAACCAGTCCTTCAACCTCCGGCCTGACCAAAGACGAGGAACAGGCGCCAGTTATACCTCCTCCAAGTTGGTGGTGAGGCCCCCATCGCCCATACAACAGCCCGGGACCTCGAAAGGCTTCCTATCCCCGGCCAAGCCGGCCACAATGAGTCGCGGTGCTCCCCCATGATACCCCACCCACCGAGCGGGGCTCAATACTCACCAACGGCGGCGGACCAGCAGCCCTGGCTGGGGAAAGGCTTAGTCCGGCTTGTCCGCTCTTCATGATGATGACTACTTCCCTCCCACCTTAATAGGCTAGCTGCATATGGCGTAAATAACAAACGTTGAATACCGCCACCCCTAAATATCAACCGATTGACCGTCAAACTTTGCATACGATGGTTTCCTGCATAGATGCCACCCATTTACACCAAAGTAGGAAGAACAATTTAAACTTTTGATTTTTAATTAGGCCACCCTAATAGACCAGTCATTCAAGCTGCTGTTTACTCCGAGAATTAGTTTTTGCAACTACGATCCCCAAATTACCACACGTACTGGTAGTAGTTTTACTCTCTTTTAATTACGGCTATGATAGTGGGGCAAGTAGTGGCGTGTTGTCAGTACCCGTATGGATTTGGTAACTTATATTCAATGAATCCCCTTTCAAACATGGTCTAGGATACCACTGCTTCGTACTGAGTTACGAGTACTGCCAATTTTAGCTTCGTCATATTTGAATTTTAGTACTACCCAAAGCTAAATGTATTGGTGGGTAAGTATTGATTATTAACTTTCCAGCGAGCATACCTAACCCCCAAGTTACTGATTGTCATAGGCTACTCAACAGTTTTATAAAGCTATAATTATCTAGCACAAATACCTCCTCTTGCCCGGGCGTCCTATACTTCCGATTTTATTCCATTGTGTCTAGTTCCCACACAATTTACCCATAATCTACCTGCCTCCCAGGGTGCAGGAACATGAATTTGAGACAATGACTACTCTAACTGATTTCATCTGATTCTTTCCTATTTAATCTAGATAGGGAATTTGTGACGAAAAAGGGTTATCAGTCCAGATTTTGTTTTCAAGAAGCGAGGAAAGAAGGTGCGTGAATGTAGAAAAGGGAGGATTTGAAACAGCTACGGGTCTGAATACTAGTAATAGAGAAATGGAATCTGACTGTATCCAGATCCATAAAGGAATCCTACTGGATCTTCCCTTTCTGATGTCCCCAGAACGCCCCCTCTCTTCTCTTCCTCACACTCCTTTTTTTACTCTTCCTCTGCTCCTCTTTTCTTCTACCGCTGCCGCTCATTTCGCTCTTTTTTTTTTTTCCTCTAACCCTACAGGATCCGAATTTCTTGGTCCTTACACTGTACTTTGTGAATTTTTATTCCATTCCATCCTATCCCTAATATTTTTATGGTAACTTTTCCTAGATTCAATCTTATATATTTAGAACCAGACCTATACTGTAAAATTCACTAAAATCATAGGTACTTAGTTTACCTATTTCGCACTATAAATCTCTGAAAATTCTTAAAAAGATCCACATTTGGCCCACAAGATTCTTACCCAATGTCCTTAAACCCCTCCCCCCCCCCACCCCTCCCCCAGACCAAATTTTTACTGATAAAAGTTCCTCTTGCCTGATCCTTGACCAAACAGAGTTTTTGCAGCAGAATGCTCTTAGACAATGTTACCCCTAATTATGGGTATTGAGGCCATGGGTAGAGCTGTTTGAATTATCATGCCAGCCACCCGGTAAGCCCGTAGGCAACACCTATGTGCCACTCTCCCAGTTCGGTTGCGCCCGCGTCAATAACAAAGATGATTGGAATCCCATTATAGCATTGAAGGAACATCTAAGCGCAATAATTCTAAATACTACAGTTCCCTCTCTCCTTCCCATGCCCCACCCCTGGAAGGCACATCTTTTCACACCCCCAACCCTCCCTAACTCTCTCCAATACGTTTTAGGCCGGTTACCCACGAGCCCCTCCAATAATTTTGCAATTAGTTTCGGCTTTGTGGAGGACCTTCACAACAGATACAATTTAAATTGTGAGTTCTAGGCGAATTAATTGAGTTGGCTGTGGAACTCTGCCTAGCGGAAATTGTGATGAGTTAGGTCTCCCATTGGTTCGAGTTGTGGACGGAACTACTGCCTGGATCTCATACATTGGCTCCTTTGACCCTTCTTGGATTGCAAAAGACATTTTAGCCTCATATCTAGAGGGCAGAGGAGGCTACTTCATCCTTTTCTTCTCTCCCTTCCCGGTTTATCCTTTTGCTAATCCTTGGATATCGTACAATTAGTTATTTATGTACTAGAGAATAGTTCTAATGTCTATACTAACAGAAGGATTAATCCTTTTTTGAACTTCAACTGAACTTGGATTACAGGTAAGGTTAGACAATTTAATCTATTAAAGAAAGTGGACAACAAACCAGCCTAGGATTTTCTTCAGAGATTACAACCTAGCATTTTCTGCCTTTCTCTTCAAGTTACTCTACTAACTCTAGCTCTAATCATACAAGAGATTGAATTGACAAATTATGAGAGCGCGTACTTTGATGGTAATCAACTTTCTGCAAGGTCTCAACTCTTTTATTATGATTAATAGTAAGGTTTTCTTCAGTAAATACTACCGCCACTCTGGGAAATTTAGCTAGCGGTTTCAATGAAGGAAATCTGAAATTATGTGTCTTGCCAGCATCTACCCTTTAATACTGACCTTTAAGGCTAAAATTCAATTTATCAACTGCAGTCAACTCTGATCTAACATGGATATTACTTTCTGAACTAGGGGTCCCAAAGGAATCCCACTCCGCTTATATCCACCTTCCAAAACTTCAGGCAGCATGAATGAATAGCCCGTAATTTGATTACTCTTAAGGCTCAATCTCTTAGGCTGATTTTACTTCTATCACATCATCGATCTTAAAGTAATCGTCCATGACCCATTTTTCTTTGACAGAATTTGTTAGAATTGTTCATTTCAAATACCTAATCCACAAAAAAAATATTAATTTCCACGCCCCATGTAATGTTCACTGAGAACATGGACTATTGTAAAAAGCGCTGGTGATAGTAAAACAACAGCCCCATTCCAGCCGTGGCGCCTAAAATGCTGGCCCCTTAACGTCACACGATTCGCATGGCACTCCAGCCCGGCCCTATAAAAATATCCACGGATGATCTCTGGAGACAAATGTAGTACTTTAGAGCGAATTTTGGGTGTTTCTAGATCATTAGTGTTTTTTGCCGAATGTGCGATATACTCTAGGCATCCTTCATGGAATACAGCAAGAAAGCTGTAAAAAGTCCTTTAGCATGAGTAGCCTTAGCACCCATCTTCTAGACCTATTTGACCAGGAGTAATGTTTTTGTCTAGCTGACAGCCGCCTGGCACAGTGTGCAGAGGTGAAGAGTCAAGAACGTCGGCTAGGACAATTGTAGTCTTCACACCGTGACGCTCCTCTCACCTCAGGCCACTAAAGACCAGGCAGTCAATTTGCACAGACACATTTCATGGTACTAAATATAGGATCAGCGAAACTGGGTGTGTACATTAGCTAAGCCTTACTAATTGCCTAAATGCCACGTAGCTAATATTGAAGCTAGTCTGCTTGTACCCCATGAAGGATCGCCCATAGATATATGCCCAGGTATCTGCAAAATTTATTAGAATATCAGAAACCCCCAAAGATTCCCAGAGTACTACATTTTTCTCCGAGTCTCCGTGTATTTCTATAGGGCCGGGCTGGGAGGCTCACTCGTGTGACGTTGCCGAGCCGTGGTGTGTCGTCTGCTGTCCGCCAGTTGTTTTTTGAGAGCTCGGGGAATTTACAGATTTTGAACGCGGATCATTTAAAAACGGGTGACTGGATGCAAAAAGTGACAACATATTGTTGATATACTCGATCATGGCTATATTTTGACTGCATTAAATCAGGAATGATGAAATGGTCTGGACGATTACTTTAAGGATGGTATTTTGTAAGCGATCTTCAAAATCAGCCTGTTCACAAATTAATGCTTCCACTTTATCACCTTCTGCCTCGTTTACTAGAGTATCATATAGATTTGACATGATACTTATCTTTTTCTCTAACTGTGCTTTCCACACTTTAAGTGGGTGAAATTCCACATGATCCACCAGAGCTCCTTCAATTTGACCCAGTAACTTATTGCAGTGCCCTTTATGGCCTGCTAAAATTTTAACTGGGGCCATAAGGCCACCAATCTAATGAATAAATATGGAGACAGACAAAATGTTAAGTTTATGGAATACAAATTGCTAAATAGTTAATTTGTAAGTTGAATTATGAGTAACTTGTTAGTTATGAATTTAAATTTAAGCCAAAAAAATAAAAATATTGACTAAACTAACAAGTTAGTAGTACCCAGAGTTAAAACTGAAATTCTTGTAATGGCTGCTGGGTTTGTGTCCAAATCTCATCTCATCGGCCTGAAGATCTCATTGGCCTGTCACTGTTCGACTCACGTCTCCCTGTCTCCGACAAACAAGCAATTGTACAGGCCATTCTCTACGATGAAGGAGCCGAGGAACCCGCCAAGCGAATAAACCTCCCATCATCACAAGTTCCTGCGGCAACACTGCCCTCCTTCGCCACGAAAAATTCCCTCCGCCTCTTCGAAGCTCTTGATATCAAGACCGACTTCCTGTCCGCCAACCCTCGGAAGTGGCAGGAAGAGGAATCGTACGTCGAGGCCTGCCGCCGAATCGAGGGCCTTCGCGTCGTCAACGACACAGCCGAGCGAGGAGTGGCGCTCATCCAGTCCTTCAACCTCCGGCTGACCAAAGACGAGGAACAGCGCCAGTTCCTCCTCCAAGTTGTGGAGGCCCATCGCCATCAACAGCCCGGGACCTCGAAGGCTTCCCTTCCCCGGCCAAGCCGGCCACAATGAGTGGGGTGGCTCCCCATGATACCCCACCCACCGAGGGCTAATACTCACCAAGAGGGGGACCAGCAGCCCTGCTGGGGAAGGGATGTCCGGCTTGTCCGCTTTCAAGAGATGACATCCCCTCCTTAATAGGCCAGTGCATAAGGGTAAATAACAAAGTTGTAATCCGCCACCCCTAAATATCAACCGATTGACGTCAAACTTTGCATACGATGGTTTCCTGCATAGATGCACCATTACACCAAAGTAGGAAGAAAAATTTAAACTTTTGATTTTTATTGGCACCCTAATAGACAGTCATTCAAGCTGTTACTCCGAGAATTAGTTTTTGCACTACGATCAAATACCACACGTACTGGTGTTGTTTTACTCTCTTTAATTACGGCTAGATGTGGCAAGTAGTGGGTGTTGTCAGTAACCGTTGGATTTGGTACTTTTTCAATGAATCCCCTTTCAAACTGGTCTCGGATCACTGCTTCGTACTGAGTTACGAGTCCTGCAAATTTTAGCTTCTTCATATTTGAATTTAGTCTACCCAAAGCTAAATTGTAATTGGTGGGTAAGTATTGATTATTAACTTTCCAGGGCATCCTAACCCAGTACTGATTGTCATGGTACTCAACAGTTTTGCTATAATTATCTAGCACAAACCTCTCTTCAGGGCTCCTATCTTCCGATTTTATTCCTATTGTGTCTAGTTCCCACAATTTTGCCATTTCCTGCTCTCCGGGGCAGGAACAGACATTTGAGACCATGACTACTCTAGATTTATCTGATCTTTCTATGAATCTAGAAGGAATTTTGCGAAAGGGTATCAGTCCAGATTTTGTTTTCAAGAAGCTGGAGCCATGTTCTTGAATTAGACCAGTTATTATTTTACAGTACTGGTCTGCTCCTATTAATAGAGCAATGGAATCTACTGTATCCTAGATCAATGGAATCTACTGTATCCTTTAAGTTTGGAGCTAGGATCCTAATTTCTTGGTCCTTCATGTACTTTGTGAATTTTTCCATTCCATCCATCCTAATATTTTTAGGTAAACTTTCCAGATTCAATCTTATATATTTAGAACCAGACCTTACTGTAAAATTCACTAAATCATAGGTCTTAGTTTCTATTTCTCCTATAAATCCTGTAATTTTAATGTCCACATGGCCACAAGATATTAAATTTAAACTATCAGACAAATTTTTACTGATAAAAGTTCTCTGTGATCCTTGATCAAACAGAGTTTTTGCAGCCTTGACAATTTTACCCCTAATTATGGGTATTGAGCCTATGGGTAGAGCTGTTGAATTATCATGAGCACCCGTAGGCCTCACTGCACACACATACTGTGCCACTCTCCCAGTTGGTTGGCCCGCGTCACATAACAAAGAATGATGGAATCCATTATAGCATGAAGGACATCTGCGTAATTTAAATCTACAGTCCTCTGTCTTATGATGGCAAGTACATTTTTCACAACTTCCTAACTCTCTAATACGTTTTAGCCGGTTACCACGGCCCTCATAATTTTTGCAATTAGTGGCTTTGTGGAGACCTTCACACAGAATACATTTAAATTGTGAGTTAGGATTAATTGGTTGGTGTGGAACTCTGCCTGGGAATTGTGAGTTAGGATTAATTGGTTGGTGTGGAACTCTGCCTGGATCTCTACAGGCTCCTTGACCTTCTTGGATTGCAAACATTTTAGCCTCATATCTAGAGGGCAAGGAGGCTCTTTCATCCTTTTTCTCTCCTTCCCTTTTATCCTTCTTGTAATCCTTGGATTGTAATTTATTTATTATGTCTAAGAAGCTAGTTCTAATGTCTTCTACAGAAGGATAATCCTTTTTTGACTTCAACTGAACTTGATCTACAGTTAGGTTAGACAATTTATCTATTAAGAAAGTGGACAACAACCAGGTAGATTTTTCTAAATTACAACCTGCATTTTCTGCTCTCTTCAAGTTACTCTCTAACTCTGCTCTAAATTCAGACAGAGATTGAAAATTATGAGAGGGTACTTTGATGTTAATCAATTTTCTTGCAAGGTCTCAACTTTTTATCTATGTTCTCGTAGGTTTTCTTCAGTAAATCTACCGCACTCTGATAGCTAGCGGTTTCTGAAGGAAATCCTGAAATTAGCTTGCCAGCATCACCCTTTATCTGACCTTTTAGGTAATTCAATTTATCCACTGCAGTCAACTCTGATCTAACATGGATATTACTTTCGAACTGGTCCCAAAAGGAATCCCACTCCGCTATATCACCTTCAAACTCAGGCAGCTGAATAATGGGTAATTTGATTCTCTTAAGGCTCAAGTTCTTAGGCTGATTTTCTTCTATCACATCATCGATCTTAAAGTAATCGTCCAGACCCATTTTTTCTTTGCATAATTATGTTGAATGTTCATTCAAAATACCTAATCCACAAAAAAATATTAATTTCCACGCCTTATTTCCCTAGAAACATGACTTTTGTAAAAAGCGCGGGAAAAACAACAGCCCATTCCAGCCGTGGCACTAAACTTGCTGGCAACGTCACACGAGTGAGCCTCCCAGCCCGGCCCTATAAAAATACACGGAGACTCGGAGACAAATGTAGTACTTTGGGAATTTTGGGTGTTTCTGATATTTTTTTTTTGCGATGTGGCATATACTTGCATCCTTCATGGATACAGCAAGAAAGCTGTGCCTTTGCAGCGAGCTTAGCACCCATTTCTGACCTATTTGACCATGATAATGTCTGTGCAGCGCCTGGCAGTGGCGGGTGAGAGGAGCGCGGCTAGACAATGTGCTTCACACCGCGCTCCTCTCACCCGCCACTGCCAGGCGCTGCACAGACATTATCATGGTCAAATAGGTCGGAAATGGGTGCTAAGCTCTCTGCAAAGGCACAGCTTTCTTGCTGTACCCATGAAGGATGCAAGTATATGCCATATCGCAAAAATAGAATATCAGAAACACCCAAAATTCCCAGAGTACTACATTTTTCTCAGAGTCTCCGTGTATTTCTATAGGGCCGGGTTGGGAGGCTCACTCGTGTGACGTTGCCGAGCCGTGGTGTGTCGTCTGCTGTCCGCCAGTTGTTTTTTGAGAGCTCGGGGAATTTACAGATTTTGAACGCGGATCATTTAAAAACGGGTGACTGGATGCAAAAAGTGACAACAAATTTTTGATATACTCGATCATGGCTATATTTTGACTGCATTAAATCAGGAATGATGAAATGATCTGGACGATTAATTTAAGGATGGTATTTTGTAAGCGATCTTCAAAATCAGCCTGTTCACAAATTAATGCTTCCACTTTATCACCTTCTGCCTCGTTTACTAGAGTACCATATAGATTTGACATGATACTTATCTTTTTATCTAACTGTGCTTTCCACACTTTAAGTGGGTGAAATTCCACATGATCCACCAGAGCTCCTTCAATTTGACCCAGTAACTTATTGCAGTGCCCTTTATGGCCTGCTAAAATTTTAACTGGGGCCATAAGGCCACCAATCTAATGAATAAATATGGAGACAGACAAAATGTTAAGTTTATGGAATACAAATTGCTAAATAGTTAATTTGGCAGTTGGATTATGAGTAGCTTGTTAGTTATGAATTTAAATTTAAGCCAAAAAAATAAAAATATTGACTAAACTAACAAGTTAGTAGTACCCAGAGTTAAAACTGAAATTCTTGTAATGGCTGCTGGGTTTGTGTCCAAATCTCATCTCATCGGCCTGAAGATCTCATTGGCCTGTCACTGTTCGACTCACGTCTCCCTGTCTCCGACAAACAAGCAATTGTACAGGCCATTCTCTACGATGAAGGAGCCGAGGAACCCGCCAAGCGAATAAACCTCCCATCATCACAAGTTCCTGCGGCAACACTGCCCTCCTTCGCCACGAAAAATTCCCTCCGCCTCTTCGAAGCTCTTGATATCAAGACCGACTTCCTGTCCGCCAACCCTCGGAAGTGGCAGGAAGAGGAATCGTACGTCGAGGCCTGCCGCCGAATCGAGGGCCTTCGCGTCGTCAACGACACAGCCGAGCGAGGAGTGGCGCTCATCCAGTCCTTCAACCTCCGGCTGACCAAAGACGAGGAACAGCGCCAGTTCCTCCTCCAAGTTGTGGAGGCCCATCGC